>VMDR010000596.1:67330-205014 GCA_007922815.1 Macrotus californicus
CATTTCATATAATAAGGGCTTGGTGATGATGAACTCCTTGAACTTGACCTTATCTGGGAAGCACTTTATCTGCCCTTCCATTCTAAATGATAGCTTTGCTGGATAGAGTCATCTTGGATGTAGGTCCTTGCCTTTCATGACTTGGAATACTTCTTTCCAGCCCCTTCTTGCCTGCAAGGTTTCTTTTGAGAAATCAGCTCATAGTAACCTACAAAGGAGTGCCCATAAGACTGTCTCCTTTTCTCTTGCTGCTTTTAAGATTCTCTCTTTATCTTTCATCTTGGGTAATATAATTATGATGTGCCTTGGTGTGTTCCTCCTTGGGTCCAACTTCTTTGGGACTCTCTGAGCTTTCTGGACTCCCTGGAAGTCTATTTCCTTTGCCAGATTGGGGAAGTTCTCCTTCATTATTTGTTCAAATAGGTTTTCAACTTCTTTCTCTTCCTCTTCTCCTTCTGGCACCCCTATGATTTGGATGTTGGAACGTTTAAAGACGTCCTGGAAGTTCCTAAGCCTCTCCTCATTTTTTTGAATTCTTGTTTCTTCATTGTGTTGTACTTGAATGGTTCTTTCTTCCTTCTGGTCCACACCATTGATTGAGTCCCGGTTTCCTTCCCATCCCTGTTGGTTCCCTGTACATTTTCCTTTATTTCACTTAGCATAGCCTTCATGTGTTCATCTAATTTGCAACTATATTCAACCAATTCTGTGAGCATCCTGATTACCAGTGTTTTGAACTATGCATATCTGATAGGTTGGCTATCTCTTTGTCACTTAGCTGTAATTTTTCTGGAGCTTTGATCTGTTCTTTCATTTGGGCCATTGTTTTTGTCTCGGTGCACCTGTTATGTAGTAAGTAAGGGGCGGAGCCTTAGGTGTTCACCAGGGTGGGGCAGCCACGTGGCTGCGTTGTGACGCTGTACGTGAGGGAGGGTCTGAGAGGGAATAATGGCGCTTGCTCCGCTCTCTGCCGGTTTTCAGTCACTTACCCCCCACTACCCACAATCAAATTGGGCCCTTCTGGTGCTGATTCCTGGGTGGGTGGGCTTGTGCACGTTCTAGGACCCTGTGGGTCTCTCCAACGGACTCTCCTGTGAGGTTGGGAGTTTCTCCCGCTGCCGCCGCCTCAACCCCCACAGGAGTTTTCAGTCAGAGGTTTGAGGCTTTATTTTCCCGCTGGGACCCTGGGTTGTGGGTCTGTCTTGCTCCCCAGTTGTTCCTTCCAGTTTATCCGCACGTGGGTGTGGGACCGCCCGGTCCGCCAGCCGCGTCTTGCCCGCTCCAGTCCACCAGCCGCTGCCTCGCTTTGAGTCCTCTCCGCCCGGCTGCCCGTCTTACCCCTCCTACTGGTCTGGATGAACGTTTCTTCTTTAACTCCTTGGTTGTGGGACTTCCATACAGTTCAATTTTCTGTCAGTTCTGGTTGTTTTTTGTCTTAAATTTGTTGTTGTCCTTCTTTTGGTTGTGCGAGGAGGCACAATGTGTCTACCTACGCCTCCATCTTGGTCGCAAGTCTTGGTAAAACATTTTCTTGAATTCCTCTTTGTGGCAGATGCGGGATAAAAATAATTTTGTATTACTTTTGAAAGATGAGTGTGTTTTAAGCCCAGAATCTTCAACCTTAAACATTTAGGATGAACATGTTGCCCAGGTTCCCCAGTGGCCAATTGTCCTACATGCAGAAATAAGAATTGGGACTTGAAAAGCCGCGGTTCCCCTTGTACCTGGCTTCTTGCTATTCCTATTTGAGTAGTCCCTGGAGCCGAGGAATGAATCGGAGTAGACAGTACGAATGTCTTTGAAGCCCTTGAGCTGGGTAGCATGCCGGACTGGACATTTAATTCATCCCTCCTGTGGGTCCAGGTGTCTTTTGGTGTCGTGTGAGTCCTCTCATCATCTGCCGGGGCCACTGCTGTCCTTGTGGTGTCTAAGTCGGGACACATAGCATGTGTGCGTCATCCATGCTTCTGAAGCCTCCTTCTCTCTCTTCTCCTGTCATCACTGCTCTGCCTGGAAGCAGTGTTCTCTTCATTCCAGCACTTGCAGAAAACTTTGTCTGTGGAACATTCCTCTTTGAAGCTTTGAGTTGCACTAAAATATTTATAACGTGTGGACAAGCCCTTGAAAGGGGTTTTAGTTTCCCTAAGATATGTCTCTTGAATTCACTGAGGCCTTTTGATGACAAGAGTTGACGTAAGGTTTCAGATCAGGGTTGCTTAATTTAGGAACACCTCTTTGACATCAGTAGGCAGTTGCATACTCATTAAGGAACCTATCTTGGCTTTGCTCCGGATGGGGCAACAGCGGCTCAGGGCTACTTCCTGGCTGCCTGTGGCCGTGTCAGTCATACTGGGGTGGGCTGGTTTTGCTGATGTCTCAGGAAATGGGAGGGGAGCGCCAAAGCTCTGTGTGTCTGTGTGTTGATTGGTTCTGGCTGGAGGTGGCCACACAGGGATGTGATGTGGCATCTGGTTGTCCAGGCACCAGGAAGGCCCCCAGACTGTGAACTCACAGAGGACAGAAATCATTCTCACACATGGTGCAGGGCCTGGCATGTTGGAGGCCAACAGGTATCATTTGTTACATGTTAGAAGTTAAGCAGCAAATGGCAATGCGCTGAGTGAAGACGGCACTGGCCGCTTCCAGGGAGACCACTAAAAACAGGGAAGAAAGGAGGGAGGGTGACCTCAGAACCCGTCTCTGTGGAGCGGATGTGGCATCCAGATGTCAGAGTCAAATCCAGATTCTGCAAGGATCTAACACCAACTGTGAGGTGTGGATGGCACTGGTAATATACCTGCCTCCTTACTGAGACACCTCGGCCAGGTGATTTGGTTCACAGAAATATCCTGAATAAGCAATTAATTGGAGGCTTCTCGAAACACAGTACTTGGATGCCTTCATGGCATAAGCCGTGGGTTGTGGATTGGTTTCAAATGGTACTCTCTGATGTCTTCAATTATGTAAAAGAGTGTGGAAGTAAATAAATGAATCATGAGACAACTAAAGGATAAAACGTCATATGGTCATTAAAAATCACATTTTCAAATGACATTTTTGCTAAGTGAAGATTCTTGTTATGTAATGTTACGTGAAGAAAAGCAAGAAACTATATCTTGGCCCATATAGGGGTCCAAATAAATTCCTTTTGAATAAATGACCATTTGCCAGATGAATGTGGTGAAAGCCTTAGATGTTTGAGTAAAATCTATGAATCCATTGATGAATGTCGTTCTTTGGGTCTTGAAGTGAAATATTGTGGACTCATGGTCAAGGTTTGGGCATTGTCCAAGCTTTTAACCCTTTTGGGGCGCAGTTTCCTTCTGAAAACTGAGGTGAGAGGCTGCTTCGGAATGGTCAGTGAGGGGTCCTTTTGGGTCCCACGTGCTCTGAGCTGTACTTTGGGACAGTGGACAAAGCAGAGTCATTGAGAAGGACTCCACAGGCAGGTCTCATATGGTCCGTGTCTCTTCATCAGCCAGACTTGACCAACCTTGACCTCCTATTGTTTCCCCTTGTTTTATATGACTGTCTTGAGTTTCTGCCTCCTGAGCCACTCCTTGCTGCCGCTGTGGAAAGAGGCCTCTTGATTTATTAATCAATTAATCAGTGCATGCTGAGGAGTTGTTCAGGGTAGTTAAACAAGGAAAACAAAACGCTGGAGACCATAGTCAAGATGGTTCGTAATTAAGAACGCTGCTCCCTCCGCTGATCTTCCTGCCACCCTGGCGACCTGCACCACCTCCCTCCCCCTCAGCTCATCCAACCCCTTTCAGCCCTGCTGGGGCTTCCGCCCCATAAAAGCTGACAGCAAATTTCAGTGGGGCACCTTTTCTTCTAATGTCCTTGAGGAAGGTAAGCCTCGAGAGAAGCCCCATCAATTATTTGCAACGACTGTTGAGCCTCCAAAGTTGAGCCAGGCCCCAAATGTGGCACAGTGACTCTGTCCATACAGAGAGACAGTGTGTCTTCAGTTCCAATTTCCCTACAAATAGTCATGAGGATGGAAGGACAACGAAGATAGGCCATGGCCTTGTGTGACAGATGACAGGTTCTGTGAGGCTAAGTAAGTTGTCCAATGTCACACAGCTCATTTGTAGCAGAACTGGAAGCCCAGTTAAGACATCTAGTGCTTATTTCTCTGCAACCCAGCATTCTTGGAAAGATTAAAGCAAAGGAAATGAAAGAAATCATCCTTATTAATTTTCTGATTTCTTTTAGATATAGGCTTCTGAGCTAAAGAATTTTTAACAGTAGTTTTGGGTGAAATTTGTGGGGAAAAGTAACTTGGACCATTTGTCAGGGAGGTATTTTTCTTCTAGTGGATCAGGACATCAGATACTGGAATCAGGCACGTCCAGCTTGCCACAACACAAAGGTCAGCAGAGTGAGTCTGCAGTGTGCACTGTGCTGCTGGAGCTGGCTGGCTTTCTGGTCCTGGGTCTGCCAAGTTTGGTTTCCTTCCAGTGGCCCTTAGCACACAGTGCTAATGAGGCCGAGGTTTTCATAGACTAGAATCTCTGTTCTGGGTCACAAGGGGCACCTCCATTCATTACCAACTTTCCATGGCTCCCGGGGGCAAGGGGCCATGTTGCATTCGTCCAGAATGACGGCATTCACCTGTCATGCCTGGACAAACATCTGTGCCTATTTAATGCACACCTTGGGAGGATCCAGGGACGGCTCTAATCCTTTAGTAGACACATGGAGAAGGATCTAGAATGTTCTTTCTTGATGGGCCTGGCAAGGAGGATGCTTAGAAATTTTTTTTTTTTTATTCTTTAAGTCTCCACTATAAAAATCTTGCATTTGTCAAGTATGTTTGTCTCCTAGAGGCTCTTCTGCCAGTGTGGTATTCGTTTCTGTTGGATGTGAATCAAATGCTTTGAGTAAATCTGGGGCCTACCTTCTATGGATTGGCCATCTGAACTGCACTTACAGGGCTTGAGTTATAGGCTCTCTTTTCTTTCTGTTTATGTGTTCTCCAGGATCCTGCTTTCTCAGCTGTAATTCATGACAAGCTTCAGGTCCCCAACACCATCCGGAAGGCATGGAATGACAGGGACAACCGCTGTGACATTTGTGCCACACACCTGAACCAGCTGAAGCAGGAGGCCATCCAGATGGTGCTGACCTTGGAGCAGGCAGCTGGCAGTGACCACTATGACGGCTCGCCAGGCTCTCCGCCGCCCCTCCCCAGCATCCCCACCCTGGTGGGGCCCCGGCACGTGGGTGGGCTCCAGCAGCCCAGGGATTGGGCCTTTGTGCCCGCCTCCTATGCCTCCTCCAACTACACAGCCTTTGTCACCAACAAGCATAACAGCAAACCCAACAGCCTTGGAGTCAGCAATGGGGCAGAGAAGAAGAGTGTGTCCCCAACCCATCAGGCCAAAGTCAGCCTCCAGATGGCCACCAGTCCCAGCAATGGAAACATCCTCAACTCAGTGGCCATCCAGGCTCACCAATACCTTGACGGCACCTGGTCCCTGTCGAGAACCAACGGGGTCACCCTGTACCCCTACCAGGTGAGTACCTCTGAGCGAGGGTGAGCAGGGCTGGTTAGAGGCAAAGCAGAGACGTGGGTAGGTAACACTTCCTTTTGCCTCTCTTCATTTTTTGGGAACTCCCCAACCCAGAGTCTAGCATTTCCATGTGGCTCCAGCGGCCATTGCCCTATAAAGATAAAACACACAAGAAACCCATGATCCATGACAGTGCGGTGTTCCCTCTCGTTGTCCACAGACAGAGGTGTGGGCTCCCTCCCTACCTCTGCCACCTTGATTGGCCATAACCCTTTCCTGTTTGCGGCGACTCCTTAGCGCTGTCGTGATTAGGCTGCCAAATGTGTTTTCCACTTTTGCCGTTTTCTTTTTATAGTTGTTTAAATTAGCACTCCCAAGTTTTTCTGTAGAAATAAGAGAGCAGGTCTTAAATCTGCCAAGGGGTCTGAAGAACTTCTCTTCCTTTTTCTTGACTGAGTTTTCTGTTGGGTGAGGGGTGGGCTTAAGGCCTGCGTTCTCTGATCCCTGCACCCGCCGAACGTGTGGACCTCGCTGAGGTGGCCGCCGTCACGGAGCACGTCAGTCAGGGAAGGTGACTGTTGTGACAGATGGTTTTGGCTTACTTCTTACTCGTGTCTCTGTTATGTCATCTGGTGGGTGGCCTTGCACAATAATGTAGGGACCCTGGTTTCTCTATTGGACCTGTCACCACTTTGCATGGGCCTCAGAGCCTTCCTCCAGTTCTCGCACAACCAGCCAGGACACGAGGGAAGAAAGAGTGTGGAGAATCTCCCAGGGGTGGCGGGGGGCGGGGGTAGGGCAGTCTGGAAGGAGCGCACTTAACTGCCATCTACATTCCAGTGACCAGAACCAGGCCCCTGGCCCCACCTTCCCGCGGGGGAGGTTGGGAAAGTCAATCTGTGCCTGTGGCCAAGAAGAAACAGAAACAAGTTGAGTGAACACATAGCATAGTTTCTGTTACGTGGGGCAAAAGTATGGAGAAACATAAAATGAATTATACATGGCTGACAAACTTCCTGGTAACTTTTCTAGACCGCGAGAGGGAGGGTAGATGGTTTCTCTTGATATCTTGCAAGAAAGTTGGGCGCATGGATCGTTATCTTAAGAAGTGAGCATTCCTGGACTGCCAGACGGTGATTTACTGGGTGCTTGGTAGCTTACAAAACAAAGTGCACGAATCGTTTTATTTAACTTCACAATAGGCCGGTGAGGGAGGCAGAGCAGATGTTCGATCTTTCTTAGAACCCAGACCAGCTCTCTCCCGCCCAGGGAAGGGGTTGTCCCACCATAGCTGCTTCCAGCTGTCTCCTGTCCACATCTTTTCCAGAACTGGCTCCTTTGCAGACGGGGCACACCAGATAAAAGGACTCCTACTCTGACTTGCAGGGGCCTAGCTGCCACTTTGCTCTTGGGCAGGATTTTCTGGGTGGTGGATATAAATATGAGGAGCAGCCAGGGGCCCCCTGGGTGGGGCTTCATAGTCGCGTGCTTCAACATAACCATCCAGGCTAGGGACACAATCGCTTCTTTCCACTGGTGAATCACACACTTCTTCGGTTTTTAATTGTAAAACCTGCTATTTGGAAAAGTACAAAAAGTAACGCATCTCTGTCGTAAAATAAAAATATATGAAAAAGTTTACATAAGACTTTAAAAATCAACACCACCAAGAAATAGACTGTGTAACATTTGGGTCTATTTCCTCCAAGTCGTTTGTATACCCACAGTTTGTGAAGTGTGATTACGTTCGATTCTGTGGTCTGCTTTTTGCTTTAGTGGGCTGGGTGCATTTTCCTGGTGCCATTGTACAGTTTTCTAAAATAGGGTGTCCAAGGGTAGGCTCGTGTGCCATGACGTAAGTGCTCTCCGTTACACAGATATGTCCTAACTTACAGCACCGGGCATCAAGTCGTGGAGATGAGGTTCTTGCTACCACACATAAAATGCCCAGGTGTACACCCTTCTAGCTGGGTCATATTTTCAACACATCATGGGTTGTGCTTTTCACGTAATCCTGTTACACGGACAACCCCATGTCACCTTCCGGGGCCCCCAAGCACTTGTAACATGGGCAGGTGTTAGAGGACTCAGCTGCTGCTCAGCACAAGCGAGCAAAGACAAAAGAACTTGGAAGTGGTGCTTTCATATAAAATATTCAAAGTGTTGACAAAGTGCGTGTGCGTGTGGCACGGGAAAAGCTAGAGATGCTGCTTAGAAGGAAGATCAGGGGTTAGGGTGCCTTTCTATCTGTGTGGTAATTCTGCTCCTCCTCTTCTCCTTCCACCTCGGATGGGAGAGAATTTCTTGTATAATAACGAGTGTTCATTAAGCTTTAACCAAGTACCAGGCACTGTGCTAGGTGTCACGTGGGGCTCCTGCTTGGGGTTGGAAACCCAGGTTTCTGTCCTGTGTCCCTAGGGGAGGACGAGGCGCACCTCCCACGACAAGCCAGGGAGGTGAGTGCAGAGGTGGGGAGATGCCTACATTGCACTGAGGGCACACAGAGGGGCTCCCAGGTCCCCCCACAGTGCAGGGGTGCATTGCTGTGGCTTTAAGCCAGCTACAAAAATGATTCCCGCAAGCCACCAACTTGAGATCGTCCCGGGTCTATCTGATGGCCTCTCTGTTCCTGCCCCCCCACCAGCACAGACTGATGCATGCATTTCTCCTGAGTGACAGTTAAAGGGATCAGAGGCAATCTCTCTTGGATAAAGAGATTTGGTGCCTAGCTGTGAATCAATGTCCCCGTGTCATGGCAGTCATCCTGGTGCCCTGCGGTGGGGGCTCTAGGACCGGCCAGACTGGGTGTCTCCTGTTACTGCCATCTCCCTGCAGTAAATTTTCCACAGTTCACAGCCCCGCCAGCCCGGCAGGGAGGGCTGGCCGCTCTGAAAGCTGACCTCACTTTTCCTGCCCGCCTGGACTCCCACTTCCTGCCACATGGAGCAGATGGCCCTCTGGGTCAGTGCCAGAGCTGGTGCCCGGGCAGAGAAGCATCTAGACATTGTTGCCACTGAGGGTTCTGCTCCACACTCACGGCCCCAAGCCCTTAGAAACCAGGGAGACAAGGACACTGCCCTCCTGCCGTTTCAAGAGGATGACAAGGATGAGGACAGGCTTTCTGACAGCAGGGTGCACGGGTGACAGAGAGGAAGGTCCTTCAGGTCCGTCAGCCCCGTTACCCACTTCACGATGCAACAGCCTTCCATTGTCTTCTGAAGAAAGACTCTCCTCCATTCGTTTGCAGGCATTTGACACAGTCTGTGTACATGTGGGAAAGCAGAAAATGCTCTAGAATTTTTATTTGACTGCATGAGTTTTGACTTTGAAAAGACATGCCTGGATTGGTTCCTTGTGGTCAACCATCAGTTAATTACCTCCCTTTTGAATGGCAGCTGCTTTTGTCTGCTGGGCATCCATTATAGTAAATGAACTGCAGGAAACACTGTGCACATCACACTGAGAATCATAGAACGTTACGATTCAGAATCGCAGAGTCCAGTTCTGTAGGACGGTGGGAGGTTTGGAGACTGCCCTGCCTCCTTCAAGTCCATGGTGCCATCGATTGTTAAATCTCAGTTTTGTAGCTGAGCATCTCAGTCTCTCTTCTTACCCATGAAGTCCTTACCTCGTAAGATTACTCTGGAGGACAGTTAAGGAAAAAAGTGGAACTATTTTACGAACGATAAGGGTTACCAATATTGATGATCTATTTCAGTGCTCCCGCTTGCCAGAGGAGAACCCTGGGGCTGAGAGGTACGGGTTTCTTTTGTTCAGACTTTCCTGAATCTTAGTTTGATCTCTTCCAGATTAGGGACTCATTGGGAACCTGGGTCCGTTTTATTCTCACGTCCCTCATCACAGCTCACATGTGTGGAAGTGGCTGCTCTTTAGAGGAAGCTTCAGTCTCAGGAAAACATAAAGGATTTTCTTATGATTGGCCCTCGATTTAGGGAAAAAAATCCAGGCCAAATCATTTTATCCGACCCCATGATTTTTGGTGGAAACCACCAGTTTGTTGGCTCCAAGCTCATCTTTAACAGGGTATCTTAGTGGTTGGTGCTTGATAAATCCTTAGATGAAATGAGCAGAATGCAGGTGGCATTTTGATGTCACACTCAATCCAGGGACATTCGAAAGGGTAGAAGTGCTTTGTTTCATAGGGTTTTGATCAATTGAACTTGTCCAGAAAATTCAAGATGTTAGATTAATACATGAGCAATAAATGCATTATGGGTCATTTGGTGTGCATTCCTTGAGTGATGGGAAAACGCCTTTGGTGAAAATTATCCTGCTTTCCCAAAAGGCACCCATTGAAATCCATGTCACAGATGATGCTAGACTGAATTTCGGCTGAAGTCAGGGTGGGATTGTCTCCTATATATTTAGAAATTGTGTCTGGAAAGTGCAGGCATTATGGGAGTTTACATTTCAAGTTATATGAGCAAGAGGGATGTGGTAGTAGCACCAACCTGGAAACAACTCATTTGCTCAGCTCAGGGGCCTCTGCAGTACCCAAAACTTGCTCTTCAGAGGTCAGAGGCCTTGGGAAGATGAGGTGCTGGCCCTCTTGACAGGGGACTTCCTAGTGCCCCAGAAAAGGAAGGTAAGACTCTCTGAGACAGGCTGATTCTCCAGTACTCGGAAGCTTTGTTTATTGTGGCGTCACAGAACCCAGAAGTGCATGTTCCAGTGCAGCTGATGTCCAAGGCACAGAGTATACCTGTGCTCTGTCCTCATGGAGCCACTTTTCAAGAAGGAGCAGGGTTAGGTGTTGGCAGTGGGTCCGGAGTGGAGAATGCCCAGTCGTGTTCTTTGCTCAGCCATGTCTGCCCTGAAATATGCGCAGTGCCCTGCCTGGGCCGGCCCTGGTGTCCACGTGCTGCTGCTTCTGCCCAGCCAGAGCAATAGCAGACGATGTCACAATCTGACAAATGATGACATCAGAGAGGCTTTTGTTAGCAATGTGGGCTTTTGTTTTCTCCTGTTTATAGATGGTCAAGGGAGTATTATTTATCTTTATGCTGAATGACAAACGATGAACACAGGAAAAGGAGTCAGTTTGTGTACTCAGTCACGGACTGAGGCTTTCTCAAGGAAGTGGAGCTCAGCCTGAAATTCCGAAGGGGTCATCACCTCCTACAGGCAGGGCCGTGGTCGGAAGGGAGCACCCAAACTTCATCAGGAAATTTCAGCAATGGTGTCTCTCTGGTCATTTTCTTGGTGTGATAGGCTGAATAAGGGCCTCCAAAGACACACGTGTCCCGATTCCCCGAACCTGTGGATAGTACGAGGGGTGTTTGGCAGATGTGATTAAGTTAAGGATTTATGTAAAGGTCCTTATAGGAAGGAGGCAGTGCAGGATGAAAGCCAAGATCAGAAAAAGAGCAAGATGCTAGGCTGCCCGGCTTTGAAGGCGGAGGCAGGGGCCAGCAGCCACGGACTGCAGGGCAGCCTCCAGACCCTGGAAAAGCCCAGGAATCCGAGCCTCCAGAACCAGCTCTGCCAGCCCACTTGAGACTTCTGACCTTTAGGACTTCAGAGAGTAGAAAATACGTTCATGTGATTTTTAGCTGCTGAATGTGCGGTGCTCTGTTTCAGCAGCAGTGGGAAGCTAATAACATGGTAAGTGTTTGGTGGCTGAAGAGCCTGGTCGGAGAAGCTAGGTGGGTTTACAGACGGAGAGGTTGCTGTAGAAACCTGCAGTATAGCCGAGCACATGGCTGTTCTCTCCATCCGACAAACTGCATTGCCCGCTGGATCAGACAGCACATCAGCAAGTGAGGTTATTTCCTTTGGGAGCCTCCGCAGAATGAGAGGCTCCTCATCCTGCGCGGTTGGTGTTTGGTTGGCTCCAATTTCCCTATTGTTACAGCGTCGTAATAACAAGCACAGCACAGCCACTCTGCATGGGGAGCTAGTAATTAGCTTATGTAAGTCTCTCCTACTGTTGACGCTGCACCAGGCACCCCAAGCTGGGGGTGGAGGGCATGGGGAGATGAGCGTGTGCAGAAGGGAGCTCGTCTTCCCTGTGGGGTCTTCTGACCTGATACAAGGAGCTTTCACAGAACTGCCCTGGTGGTCACCCTTACTATCCTGAGGATCTAGAGCACTGGAAAGCACGTGGAGAATTGTAGAGCAAAATGTGTATGTTGGATCATCTTTTAAAATCCTCACTCGAGGACATGTTTATTGACTTTAGATAGAGAAATATCGATGTGAAAGAGAAACATTGATCGGTTGTCTCCTGTATGTGCTCCAACTGGGGATCGAACCTGCAACTTAGGGATCTGCCCTGACTGGGAACAGAACCCGTGACCTTTTGGTGCAGGGGACAACACTCCAACCAACCAAGCCACCTGGGCAGGGCTGGTTGGATCATTTTTATAGTCAATAAGCAGAAGGCAGCCACTGGAGATTTTGGAGCAGGGTAATGGGAAAATTTCCTTGCTTGATAGCAGGGATTCCCAACCTTGGGTGCATCCTGGAATCCCTTGGGAGTGTTTTAAAAAACACCAGTGCCTAAGGCACACCCCAGACCAATCCAATCAGAGTACCTGGGGGTGGGATCCTGGCCTTGGCTTGCCTCCCGTGGGCCAAGGACCACAGCTTTGGAGAGCGGGTCCGAGAGAAGATTTCTAGCTGTAGACTTTCACAGTTGACTTTGGTCTCCGTCGTGTCTCACACCCTCCCTCATTTGAGCCGTCCTCCCCTGTCTTGGTTTCTTCAGGCAGAGCGTTTGCTTTCTGTGTAGAGTTGGGGGAAAGAACTAGGGAATTCCCCATTGCCCACTGTGAGCTGGCTAAGGGGTAACAACAGCTACTGCTTTTTTTTTTTTAAGAGCAAACAGATTTTTTTAAAGAAAATCTGCAGCTGATATTTATCGATGATCTTATCCACTTCTGGAACAATGAGGGACTGGGGGTGGGGGTCACGCTAGATTTGCTGCTCATGTACCAGACAGAAGCCCAGCTTCCTGCTCACTGTGGGAGCCCAGCAGTTGTCTTGACTGTTATGTGTCTGTGTTTTCTCCCCTGGAAAGTCTCAGAGCTGTTATGGACACAGGATACAGGATAATGTATGTGGAATAGTTAGTGCCCTGTCTGACACATTATAACCCCCCAGTTCCATCACTTTGAGTCAACCGAGGTTCACATGGCTAAAGACTGAGAGGAGTCAGGGCCCTCTCTCCCAAAATAAGAACCAGTGACAGATGAGAAAGCAAGAGCAAGATCATAAAACGAGTATCAAGCACGTGAAATAAATGTTACCCAGCAACTCAGAAAACACCAGCCACCTCTACACATAGCCAGAGACCAGTGTCCCATAGTGCCACCTGCTCTTGCATGAGGTGGTCAGATTGTAAATAAAACAAGTAAGTTGATAAAATATTGAAAGGCCCATGGACCAGTTTTCCTCCTCATTTGAAGACCGTTTTAAGGGAGGAGGGGAGACAGAATATAGACTTGACTCATTTAAAATTCTACAGCATGGCAGAGAGGATGGGGGGTGTGCTGTGGGGCTGGGCACCTGAAACCTATGTCGTTGCTGACCAGTTTGACCCCCAGTAAGTTCAATAAAAAGGAAGAAATAAATAAAATACAAAAAAAAATAATCCAGAAGAGTAAAACCTCCTTATTTTGGAGTTAACTTGAAATATCAAGTAATTCAGCCCAGAACACAATTCTTATTGAAGGAACACTTTGAAAGAGGACTTAGGTCTTTCATTCTTGCTTTCCTTGTTTATGGTAAAACAGATAATTTTGTATTTTACCTGCCTATGGTAAAAGATAATTGTAATATATTTGCTTTATTATATGCTCATACCTTTATTTATAAAATACCGATACTTCTTTTTTTTTTTTGCTTTGTAATCAGTATATTAAGGAGACATTCATACATTTCAAGAATTGCTTAAATTCTGATATCCAGACTTAAGCTTGTGAACATGACTTTTAACCGATACTTCTTTTAAAAATGTAATATAATTGGCAGTCTTCAATCAATTAGAAAAGTAAAGTCTCCTCCTTGCCTACCCCACCTGGGCATACATCTAATTAATTTCCATTTGAGATTTCACTGTGCTCACAGTCTTTAGCGTGACAAATGAGCACGCCTCTGTCTCAGAGAGGTATTTGTGAGGCTTAGGAAATGAATCATATATTTCATATGCCTAAGTCATTCCCAGGGAGTAATTGAGGTGTTTAGGGGGCAGATTAGTCACCATTTTTAGGGCTCTGGAGACAATTTAATGTGTTACTAGCACCCCAATGCCAATGGTCTCAAAGAGTTAACACACCCTTTCGGCAGCTGGTCTGAGTGCCTGGGAATGACCCAGACAATGGGGAGAAGGGATGGGCCCTATGAAAAGCAAACAGAAGCAGTCACATCCACATTCAAGACTGTGACCAGGAGTTTTGGGATTGCAGGGCTGGTGTGAGCCAGTCTGGCACTTTCCAGGACCCGGGCCAGGCTGGCTTCTGGCAGTCCCTGTGGCTTCAGCTGCGAGGCAGTGTCAGTGGGAAGACTGAACCATTAGTAAAGGGGGCATGTTCATACAACCTGTGAATTGCAGATGTCAGTCAGAGGCCCAGTGACATCAAGTGACCTGCCCAAGGTCACACAGCAAGGACATGCCAGAGCTGTGATTCCAACACAGTTCTGGGTCCTTGTCTCTGCTCCCCACAGTCCTGCTGCAGGAAGGGGGCCAGCTCCTCAGATCCGTCAGACGTGTGGCTTTCCTGGGGTGGCCACTCACAGTAGCCTTCACCAACTTTTCTCTGGGAGGTTCTGTGTCACAAGGACTCCAAGTCAGGTTTCATGTTATATGGCTCTATGTGGTCCTGCAGAAATCAATGCCTTGTGTGACATCTCACTGGGCAGTGGGGACGCCTGTGGAGACAAAGCTAGAGACAAGAATGGGCCAAATCCCCCCTAAAAGGGCCATGTTAGCAGTGCTACCATCTACTGGGACACACTTTAGCTTACTGAAGCAGGGCTGTTCCCTTGTCAATAATGTGGTCTTTTTAAAATCGAACTTCTGGTTAATAACAGTAACACATGAATTTCAGGTGTACGGCATTATAATACAACATCTGTATACACTGTTGTGTGCTTCCCGCTCCATGTGGCCTTATGTTCCATGTCCTAACGTGTGTCCTTTAGAAAGGACCTTGCTGCCTGAACAGATCTCCAGTGAAAACAGAACTTGGTTTTGGCATGGTGGAAAGAACACCCCGCTCTGCGTGTGACACCTGGCTCACAGGGTAACAGCTGGCCACATAAACCCTCGATGTCCTCTCCTGTCGTATCCAAGCATCCTAAGTACATAGAGCCCTAGGATTGCCACGAGGATTAACTTCCTTCATTCTGAAATATTTTTTTGAGTTCTAAGTGCTGGCTTTAAATCAAGTTGCAGACACACAAGCACACACTGTTGCAAAGTGATATCCAATACTGAGAAATTGTTCAGAACCGACGCAGATGGGCCGTGTGTAGGGTGGAGAGCGTGGCTCACTGCGCTTCCTGCAGCCTAACTGTGCTTACAGGTGAGGAACACACACCTGGAGCAGCGCACGGCCCCCTGGAAAACAGTGGTGGAACTGGCGGGCTCAGGAGATGGAGGAGTCCCTTGTGTGCGACCATGAGACAGCTTGGGTTTTAGCAGTCGTCACAGGACGGAGACCTGGAGCCCAGCTCTTGCACAGGGCCCGCTCTGTAGCCTCAAGGTGCACTCAGAGCCATGTCAGCTGAGACTGCGGACTGGAGTTTTTGTTGAAGACAACGGTTTTGTTTTCCTGTAAGGACAGATGGCACTTTTTCTAAATAGTGTTTTTGGTAGCACACAGGTGCCGGAGAAGTCACAGCCCCCCTCAGGCTGGGTGGCCCACTCCCTCCAACCCCCTGTTCAAATAACCAGAGTTAGTCATGGTTTGTGAACCCGGCCGTGTGCAAGCAGCATGTGCTCCGTTGAGCCCATTAGCAGGTAAGAGAGGGACAGGGAGTGGAGGTGAGAAAATTCACGTCCACAAATCACCGGCAGAGAAGATGAGTGGTGGGAGCTGAGGCCTTCTGGAAAAAGCAAGGAGTGGAAGGTGCTGTCTTCTGACGCACCAGCTTGTTCCTGAGCAGGTGTCTGGCTCATGGAAACTTGGCAGGACGTGTGTCACCATTGCCACAGCACTGGCTTTGGGAAGACTGGCGGGTGACAGAGCGCTGAGGACTGCTGCTCTGAGTTCCATCTCTGCACCTACCACTTCCACCATCGCAAAGATGAGGAGTCTGAGGTGTGGGTTCATGTGCATAGACCTATCCGCACAGAGGGGTTCCCTAGTTTGGGCCACTGAAAAATGTAATCAGCATATGTTTTATTGAGCATTTACTTAGTTATTTGTTAGAATTAAGCAGTTCGGTAGCTAGCATTTCCACACGTTTATAAGGCTACAAATTAGTTTGATGTTCATAGTAAACAGTGAGGACGTCCTGGCTTTATCTGACTGGGTAGCAGGGTCTGCCCTTAGGATTGTTCATATTTACTCCGTGGTCCCCAGTCTTCATCCCCCTCCCCTCTCCCACTCACATCTTCTCTTTCTTCTTTTTAATTTTAAGTTACACAGTCATCTCTTGAGATTTCTGAGACTTAATTACTTAGCTTGTAAATTATTCATACTTTCCCCCTCATTTTTACCCCTATATTCTGAATTTATCACGGTTTATTTGCATCACTGAGGATGGGTGGGCAAAGCAAATGAAAGGATTTGCAATGGAAATCAGTTGATGTTATTATTTGTTAGCAATTTCTACAAAAGCTTAGGCAGAAAAGGCAACGAGAATGAAAACAGTAATTAAAAAGGAAGTCACTCATTTAAACACTGCAAGCCTTTCACCCTCTCCTAAGTAGCTGCTAACTTCTAGCTACATAATAGGGTACGTGGAAAAGGAACCAGTGCAGCATTTGGGGCTAATTGATGTGAATGTATTAATTACAGTAACCATTAAACGTTTTATAAGAAATGTCTGTTGCTAGCATAATATCTATATAGGCATCATCTACTGATTGCACACACATTGTAAACATACAGTGCCTATTCACTTACACTCTTTCTGGAGTACTGTTGCACCCTAGCACCCTTGTCATTGTTAGGAAGGCAGTCTGGGGAGAGGGCTGCGAGGTAGAGAGAAGAGCAGATATGCAAAGGCACGAAGGTCTCACGAAGCTGGTGTGTTGGGAGCGGGAGTGGAGGGGGGCGGGGGAAGCAGAAGACGAAGGTGGAGCCCTGAATCCAGGCAAAGTGGGATTTACCCCTGAGCTATGTCCAAGGTGCCTGGTAATTAGGCGGTGAGAAGCCGTATGTCAGCAATTTCCAAACTTGTTCACCCCATGGCACATATAAACTAATTACTGAAATTCTGCAGCACGCCCCCAAAATGCATTGTTTGCCAGTCTTGACAAAAACTAGGTATAATTTTGATTGATTTACAAAAAAATAATAATAGTAATTACCTACTCCTTTTGTTCCAAAGTGACTTTTTAAAAAATCAGGTGCCCATACGTGTATATAAGGATTTCTAGTACCAAGAATTAACGAATCAGATGTAACCTTATGCAATGTGACTAATAAGATGCAACTCTATATATTTATGGCTCAAGACAGGGCATTCATTCTAGACGCCTGTTGTGTTGGCTGTTATTTTTTTTAGTCTCAGAGTTGAAGGGAAAAGAGGTCAGTGCCCCTGACTAAACAGGCAGGTGTCACAGGTTTGAAACACCCTTGTGGGTGAAACTCGCTGCCACGTGTGGATCTGACGCAGTTGGGCACTGGGCGGTGGGGAGCTCACTGCACTGTTCTGGGAGCGGAAGGGGCCCAGGGAAGGGGCCTGGAGGAGGCGACAGGTGCGTGCGTGGGGGAGGGATGACGGAATTCACGGCTATTTCAAACCAAGCCCAAAGGCCTTGAGGATGGGTGGGCTGTGGGACCAAGGGGACAGTCGGGGATGACTCCCTGCTCTCTGGGCTGGGTGCTGCATGGGTGGTGAGCAGGTATGTAGTGCAGGGGAAATGTGAGCGTGGTGGCTGAGCGCAGAGGCTAGAAAAGTCAGGCTTGGACACGGAGACGATGTGATATGAGTGAGGAGGGTTAGACATGAGGCAGCACTGGGTGCAGGGGACAGATGCGGCCAGATGGGTCAGAGATGCTTTTGCAGCTGATTCTTCTGGAACCCAGGGCTTCCGTCTCTGGCTCATTGTTTCCTCCGCTGCATCATCTGTCCTGGCAATGCCTAGATAAGAAAAGCAGTGTCACTGTGTCATCACTGCATTGTATAAAGCCACCCATTTGCTCATCCGTTCAGCAAACATTTTTTGAGACAGGCATTGTCCTAGTTCCTAGTTGTCATTGTCCTAGTTCCTGGTGACTTAGAGCCCAGTGCTTTAGACATGTGTGGTGGGACTGTGCTGATCACCAGTGTGTTCTGGTGCAGGGAGCCAGTGCGGGATGATGGGCCGTTTGACTCGTCTCTGCTTTCCCTGCAGCACTGTGTGGGGTGGGGGTGCAGGGCAGCCAGTGGTGTGCATAAGGATTGGCACGGAATGACTCCTTGCGTGCCCTCGATGGTGGGCAGGAGCTGCAACCCATACGGCGGGGCTGTGGGCTCAGGGCCTGCGTGCAGCTATGGAGAACGAACCTTTGACCACCCACAAGCAGAAGAATCTTGCCCCATCCCCACCCCCACCCCCTCTTGGTGTCTGTAAACACCGCCAGGGTCAGAGGGATCCGCTGACCTGGCTTTGAGGCCTGCTGTAGCACTGTTTCCGCCTCGAGGCAACCTCCTTTCTAAAGCTATCCATTGATAAGGTAAGTGATGAATAACTTCATCAGCTTAACCCAGGACAAATGTCACGACTCCTTGTGTCACTCTCTGACCCTGGGAGGAGAGGAAGAGTTCAGCTGAAGAGTGTATTCGAGTCCGACGGTCCATGCATGTGGCGTTCTCAGACTCCCACCATGTGCCAGGTGTCAGGTGCTGGTGAGTCAAGACAAGTATCTTAGTGCCTCTCTCAGGGCTGTCCTTGAGCACAGCTCCGGTGCGGGTCACACTGGGGTCAGGGCCCAGACAAACACAGATGTCCTGCTTGGGGGAAGTAGGTGGAAGCCAGATACGAATTCCATCCATGAATCAGGAAAAATGCAGTTTAATGTTATTTATATAGCTATGAATCAGATGAACTTTTATATGAACAGTAATCCAGAAACAAATAGTAAATAGTGTATCAGTGGATGAAGGAGAGGGTGTATTATCCAGCCTAGCTCTTTTTTAAAAAAAAAAAAATATTGATTTTTTTAGAGAGGAAGGAGGAGAGGGAGAGAAAGAGAGAGAATGATTATTGATGCATTCATTGGTTGATTCTTATATGTGCCCCGACTGGGGATCAAACCCACAACCTTGGGGTACCAGGACGACTTTCTAACCAACTGAGCTACCCGGCCAGGGCCTCCAGCCTAGCTCGTGATTCCACCTTAAAACGTCCCTTCCAGCCTCCCTCGCATGCGTGGTACTGGCAGCAGGCAGGGCTGCCCTGGCACATTCCCAGAGCATGCCTGGCCACTGGTGTGACCCCTGCAGACTGGGCGGAAGGGGAGGCATCAGCGACTGAGTTCAAGTTCCACTTTTCTCCTTCAATTCTTTCACTCAGCCTCTTGTCATTCACCCAGGGAATGGTCAGCGTCCAGGGCCACAGTTACTGACTTGAGTTTAATATGTACTTACGTTTTTGAGGGCGGAACAGGCCATTTTGAAACCTTGAGTAAAAAAGTCATACCTCTCTTCCCGGTGATTTGGGTGCCCGTCTCGTGAGACTGGAGGCGGTTCCAGCAGTGACGCGGAGACTTGCGCCTGGAATGTTCCGGCACGCAAAGTTCACATTTAGTGCCTGGTGAGAATTAATCTTTGAGGACAAGGCTGACGGGAGAACATCCTAGCAGTGCTGTTGTGGTGCAAGAAAACCCTTTCCGAGATTCACACGCCAGCTTTCCTTCTAGGTTGATACTTTTTGAAAGAGCAGGAAAGTATGTAGATTGGAAATATTTCTCCTTGAAAAGTAAGACTGAAATAACTACTAGAATTAGACACTTTTAATTGTTGATTTAGAAAACTGCTGCTTTAAATGCCTAGTCACATAAGTGTCCCCGTCCTGATTTGCCCAGATTTGCTCTTTTTTCTCTCCTCCTGCACTTGTGATGCTGTTAGCATTTACTTCCGTGTTTGAAAACTGCCAAGGTGACGACTGTTAATTAATCTGGTCCAGTGTATTTTCACCATAACCAGGAGCGTGACTGGGTAGGTCCCTAGTCCCCCCACACCTGCTTCCACCTCCCTGGAGGGGAGTGAAGCTAAGTCATCTTGGGAAGAGGCTGCCGCAACAGGGAGGGGTGGGGAAGGGATACAGTCCTGTCCTGTCCCTCTTGTCACTGTTACAAGTCTGACCTTTGCATTCAGTTTGTCCAGGATTGTGCTTCTCCTAGAATTCTGGTTGGAATCTGTGGATATCCTGGGAGGGACGACATCCAATCAGTGGGTTGCTTCTGAGCTTCGGACCTGCCCACAGAACAGCCACTTTGGGAGTTGACGTGAGCTTGTGTCACGTGTATGCCTGTCTCGTCTAAGGTGACTCTGGAACAGCGAGGATTAGGAAAGACAGGCGGTTGCCCTTGGGCTGGTAGAGCCATCCCTGAAGTTAGACTCGCGTCACCAAGAAAGCTGATTCCAAGGGATGCCACTGCTTCTCAGAAGGGAGAAGGCGGTTCAGTTTCTGTTAAATCTAGGACTTTGCAATTTGAGATTTTACACTGTGTACACTCTCAAAATGCTCATCTTTGTGCACACACATTCACAGGTGCACACAAACACATGGCTCTTCTGGCACAACTGGAAAAAGTTCCAATTTATCTCCCTTTATTACAAGAATGGGCTGACAAAGAGCTGGATGTTAGGCTACGAGGTTAATGGTACCTTATGGCGGCAGAATCAGGTTTTCCAAAGTTTGAGCCTTCGACCGAGAGCTCAGACTTCCTCGCCGGTAAACCAGCTCTGTCAGTGTTTTCCTCTAAGGGGCGAGGAAATGTCTGTAAAATACTCACATCTGAATAACCATGGTTTATTTTTTCAGGGAAAAAAAAATAGGCCAGTCTCTTGCAACACAATCGCCCAGTGCTTTTCCTTCAGACACTGGACACCACTTAGGACCTCACATTTCTGCACGCATTTCTAGATTTGCTAGAATCGATCATTTTTATTGCTTCATCAAGGACATTCTTAAGTGCAAATGTCCTTTTTAAGAAAAGCCCTCCGGATGGGTAACAATGAAGAACACACGGACAGAGTCGGTTGAGCAGTGATAAAACCTGAGCTCTCGTTCGGAGGCTCAGATTTTGGAAAACTCGACTCTGCCACCATGAACCTGAAAGCTGCCAAACACTTAGAGACTTTTCTGATAAAATTAACGGTGACATTAACAAATGCGATTTTTTGGTATTGTGTAATGGAATATATCATCATCTAGAAGATATGTATGACTCAGTAACCCAGTATTTTCCAAATGACCTGTGCATTATGTTACAGAATCTTGTAGCCTGATTTCCATTCAAGGTCACCTAATGGATTTTAGTGCGGTAGTCTACCGGATGTTTACTAATGCAGTGTCAGGTTGCTCGTTTCCATGAAACTTTAAGAAACTGCCACTTGTCTGTTTTTAGTATCGTATCAAAGAAGAATCTCCACAAATACCTGAAAGTATTATTAAAATAGTCCTCCATTTATTAAACACTTATCTGTACACGGCTGAATTTTCTCCATCTGGTTAACAGAAACAACATAGCCAGATGTAATTAGCCATGTAACTGAAAAGGCATAAAAAGATTAAAAAGATTTGCGAAAATGTAAAAAAGTCAACCCTTTGATTAAATTTTTTATTTGGGAACATAGTTCATAGGAGATGTTATTTGTGCCAAACATAATGGGCTTATTACTTTAAAATAAAAAAATCATTAAATATGTATTATATATGTATATATCATATATACATCTATATTTTGTGTGTGTATAGTTTCAGTTTTATCGCTGAAATGGTAAAACATCAATAGACTTAAGGGAAAGCAGCCAGTTCCCCCTGATGCAGGTCAGGAGGATGAGGGGAAGAATTCTTAAATAGGAGGTAATGATCATTACAGCTTCTGTGTCGCAACATTTTGAAGGCGGAGTTACAGAACACAGAGGAGAGTTTGGGGCAGATTCAGTGATAAATACACAGAAAACTCAGCAAAGTGAAAGACAAAAAATATTGTACAGTAGGAGAAAAGCTCTTTGGGGTCCTCAGCCTGTTTAGACGTGAAGCTTCATCATGACGCCACGATATTCACGTGACTTGACCTCGTACTCACCAGACCGTAGCCCGCGAGGCCGGGTGATGCCCGGGGCAAACCACCGAATTGAGAGGCAGACGGCTTGACATTTCGATCCTTCCCGACCACCTCTAGCTCTATGACCTTTGGCGAATCTCTCTGAGCCTCGGTTTCAGTGTCTGAATGTCTAGGACTGGAGAAACAGTTTCTACCTGGCAGGACCGTAAAAATTAACGACTGTGGCAGCCCACCCTCCTGAAACCACGTCCTGCCGAGAGCCTGGTTTTATGGGTGGGCACCTCTGCAGCCCATTTCCGTATTTCAGCAGGGCTGTGACATCTTTGGCTAGGGTTCTTATTTTTATAACACAGTGCTAACTTGACCTTTCGTTTATCTGGTCTCTGAAATTTATGAAGCCACTTAATCAAGGATGGAGGATCAGTATGCTTCAGACTCTCCCAAGAGAGTGTAATCCCCAACCTTCTTCTCTCCAGGGCTCCAATCCCACAGGAGGAGACATTGGGTTGAGGGTCAGTAACTTAAAGCCCAGCTAACAAATTGCCCAGCTATTCAAGTGACTTCCTGGAGTCAGGTGAAAATCCTGAAGAAGGAATTTACGTATTTGGACCAAGTCAACTTAGTCCTTTTAATCACCCACCCTGGACTGTGTCTTTATCTCTTACCTTCGAGCTTTCATAGAAATTACTATGAGAGCCAACGGTTTTAATTTCGCTTCAGCTTTTGCCGTGAATTTTGAATAGAGGATTTGGAGTATCCATTACATGGCTCAATTTCCCCGGTGTCCAATGCCCACCCTACATAAGACACCTGTCCTTGGTACAGGGAATAACCTTGTCTTTTCTGAGGAGCTGGTCTGCTTAATCTTCCGAATACAGAGATGTAAAACTCAGGGTGCCTCCCTGTCTACCTTGGTGGCAGGACTATTAGAATCAAGTTTAAAAAGCAATCCTAAGCTCTCCTCCAGATCCTGTTTTTCACACGATCATATCCGTCTTATTAGTTATCTTGTGTTTGCCTTTTTACAAAAGGATAAATCCTTTTATACATTGTGGAGTG
The DNA here is from genome assembly GCA_007922815.1 of Macrotus californicus. Classification (NCBI taxonomy): domain Eukaryota; kingdom Metazoa; phylum Chordata; class Mammalia; order Chiroptera; family Phyllostomidae; genus Macrotus; species Macrotus californicus. The sequence goes on from VMDR010000596.1 coordinate 90,327, forward strand.
TGAGGCTTGGTTATGGAAATTGTGGGATTTTAACCGGCCAAGAGAAGACGGGGGAACACAACAGTGTCATCATGGGTTTGAGTTGCTGGATTTTGGGTAAGATAGTGGACGTGATTTTTTTTGCTCCTGAGAACAGAAGAAGAGCCAGCATGTAGATTTGCCGTGAATGGAGCCACTCATTCCAAAGCTGTCTCTTGGATGCTTCCTGTCCAGGCTCTGTCCAGGAGGGCCCAATGAGGGAGACAAGTTTCCTGCTCTCCAGTCTTCCTTTTTATGCGCTTTGTGGCTGACTGCAAAGGAGGAACTTTCTAGCAATCAGTTTTCAAAGGTGGTCTAACATCCAATATTGTCTTGCAAAGTAGGGGGCTTCCCATCTCTGGAGGATCCCCAAAGGCACTGCATGACCAGGCACCCTGGAAAGTACCCCTGCATCCGGGAGAGTGAAGATCTTTTGACTTCCGAGGTTTAGCTCTGCTCTGCTTCCACGGTTCCCTTTTATTTGGAGGTTTTCATATCAAACTGGAGGATTAGGTTGCTTCAGAATAAGTGGGCGCTCCCAGGTGGGGAAAGAGAAGGCTGTACAAATGCCTTCACAAATCTGCCTCTTGACTCGGTGACCCAGGCTGGTCCCACCGGCACCTTGACCCTTCGGTGGTCCTGGCTGCTGCTGGTGGCAGTGGTGGCAGCCAGGATTCCAAGGAACCTGTGGCTGCTTCCTTATGGGGAGTCTTAGCAACTGTTTGAGCCACAGTAAGGACCCCGTTAATCACCCATGGGAATGAGTGCAGGAGACAGAAACCTGGGCCGGTGCTGAGACCCAGCGACCGCAGCCCCCGCTTCTCCCTATGGAGAAGTCAGGAAGAGCGACCTGCACTCACGGCAAGAGCCAGGGGTGGGTCCAGAGGGCGAGCCCACCTGGTATAGGTGTGAGCCAGGCCTTTACTTGGCATCTTCCACCGTCAGGTCCAGAGAGAGACCTTCTGAACGACTTGAGAGTAACTTGTATGAGCCTTTACGCCTAAAACCTCCTGTGTGTTTCCTAGGAAATAGGGTGTCCCTTTGTATAGTCAGAGTATGGTATCAGCTTCAGTAAAACGAACACTGATGAGTGACTTCAGACCATCCACTGTATATTCCACTTTTTTCCCGTTGACCCAATCACGTCCTTTACAGCATCGTTTCCCCTCCAGTGCAGGGTGCTGCCTAGGGTCGGTGGCAATCGGTTGCCGTGTCTCTTTTTGAAGGTTTTTGAACAGTAACATTATTACAGTTAATTGGTCATTTAGTGGCTTATTCGAAATCTTGAGATAAAAAGACTTCTAATCGCAAGGCATGTTGAACTTACCACCGTCCTTTTGTTCACTTGAAAACCAAGGCTTCATTCCTGGAATCCAAATGCACTTCTGTTGTATAGAAAACGTTTTCACATGCGTGCGGGGGTGGGGGTGAGGAACTTTGCGTGTGCATTTTACACAGGGTTGACTTTTCTTGATGTCATTCAGGACACAGAAATGGATCATAAACTTCGAGATCATTCTCCACCCGCTGTTATCAATCCGACGTAGAGCCGAGAAGCCGTTCCTTCATCCTTGAGCAGAATAAAGGTCATTTTGAGGTTCTTTTTTAAATTTTGAAACAACACACTCTTATGAATCTAGAAACGGATAAAAAAATATCTTTACATTTCCTCAGGGCCCTGGTGTCAGCACTTTCATGTATCGTGTGGGTCCACGGCGGCAGCACACGTGATAATTGAGTGTTTCTATGCATGCAGTGTCTTGGTTAGCTCGGGAAAGGGTGTGCTCAGCAGTTTTGGTCTTTGCCCTTCAGAACAACTTGCTTAACATGCATCAGTATGCATCACTAAGCATAATAACACATTGAGTAAAGAACTCACAAGACATAACAGAGACTTAGATTCACTGGGATGATTTTTCAGATGGCAACATTTAACCCTGGACAAACTGAATTATTTGCCAAAAGTTCCTTAAAAAAAAAAAATCAGAGGTACAAGACTGACTTTTCGGTTTACTTTCTCACTTTCCAAATGCCCTGTTTGAGTGTCTTCTTTAGCGTCTACCCTAAGAAACAGAGGGATGGTGGATATAGAAGATACCACCCTTTTTGAAGGTGACAGAAATCTGGGTACATAGCTTCTTTGGGAAAAAAAAATGTAAATGGAGAAAAACTTGGTTTCTCATTTCCCAAGGGTTGGTTGTATGTAGAGGGGACTTCGCTGTGGTCTGCGTGGAAGAGGCTGCAGGCGTCCTGACGGGCTGGGAGAGGAGTCGGACAGGTGACTCCCTCACTTACCTCCGATAGCTCTGCACCCAGATTTTTTCTTTGCCTGTGCTCAGTATTCTTCCTTTTCACCCAGTTTAGATTCCCTTTACCTTTCTCACCAGGAATTTTAGACAGAAAAAAATGGACTTTAAAAGCCATATGATTTTAATATTTTTGAGTTGATAGTATCGATAGCATGTAGATTCTGAGTTTGTAGGATCTGGTTCCTGGTGTCTCGTGAGTGGTACCTAGTTTATATATCTAAGCCATCACATAATTAATGCCTTTTCTCTGAAGTTATCCTTTCCTGGGTGGGCCGAGGATTTGCCATCCCGTCGGGCAGCTGTCGGCCACAGTCCGACCTGAACTGTGCTGTAAGATACACATTGGATTTTGAACACTTAACATTTGAAGAAAAGAATGCAAAATATCTCTTTAGTAAGGTTTTTTAAAGATTGACTACATGCTGAAGTGATGTTTTGGATACATTGGGGTAAATAAAAGACATTATTTAAATTATTTAATATTCTTTATATTATTTAAATTTCACCTGTTTCCTTTCACATTTTTAAGGTGGCTACTTAAAACTGTAGGTGACACATGCGGGTTGCGTCCGGGGCTCCCATTGGGCAGCACAGATCTAGAAGAAAAGAACACACAAAGCAAAAAGCCCGAACTTGTCTAGTGTGTTTGAGAGTGTGCATTCCTGACGGGAAAGATGAATATCCAGTGATCCTCTTTTTTTTTTTGCTAGGTTTGGATTTCATTAAAGCTTCTTTAATTAAATCTATTGTAAATCTGCTCCACGGTCCCAACTGGAAAGAGAATTGGATCTTTTTGTGTGCTTAAAAGAATTCTAAGAAAATACTGAGCTCATTTCAAAGGTGGTTTATTTTTAAAAGCTTTGTAAAAAGCTTTCCATGTACTGAGACTGGGGGTATGATTAATACTGAGTTCTTAAGAGGCTAAAGAATTGTGAAAATTATCCAGAAATTTCTGGAAGGACCTTGCTGCTCTCACAGAGAGGCATCCAAGGAGACTCAGGGGCCCGTAGTGGCCGCAGATCAGCCATACGCTCGTGTGTTCACACCTTCCATCCAATAAACACAAACATTGGGAAAGATAAAATGTTTATTCCTCAGCGTCTGTAACTGAATTTATGGATATAACTCACTGGATATTATTGCCTGTGCAAACCCACGTCGCGGTGCACGTAAAGCACGTTTTTATTAGTTCCTACATAAAATTTTTATGATAATGGCAAACAAAGGGCCAATTTAGTTTAGCTGAGTTTGTTCTTATTATTCCCGATTCATATAGATAAGCAAATAATGGGAGGCAACAGGGAGGAGGGTGGGGTCTCCTAGCACAGAGGCACCCGGGCCCCATGGGCTGGAGAGTGAGGCTGGGCTACCAGTTGGGAAGCCCCCAGAAGGCCTGGCCAGCAGGTTGTAGGGTGAGGTCGGTGTGTACGAGGAGGAGGGGTTGCTGCCATTAGCTTTCAAGTCTGCTGTCGAGCAGTTATATGCCCGATTGGTGGCTGCAGAGTATTCAAATGTAGTTTCTGAAAAGGCCTGCATAGCTGCCATTGAAAGAACTCCCACATACTGTATTTCAGCTGGAGACTTACAGAGAAAAAAGGTTCAAGTGGCTTATTGTGGGTCATCTCCCACTCTGGGATTTGAACAAAGCACACACAGAACAAAGTTCCTTTAAACGGGGTGCCTTCCTCTGGGTCCCTCCTGTCTGCGGCTTGGCAGGCTCACAGGCGTGAGGGCGAGCCCACGCCTCCCATCCCCACTGCCGCCTTTTTATGTTTGACCCTTGAATGTGGCAAATGATCCCCCCGGTGACCTGGATTGGAGGGGAGTTTTTTCTAGAATTTGAAGATAAAGCATCTTTTATAAATACAGCCTTTTCCTTCCCAATGACCCGTTAAAAAAATGGACAATAAGTCTGTGATCTAGAGCAAGTGTGATTCCCGAACCGAAATTCAGGGGACGGGGTTTGACACACGCAGATCTGCTTAGGGGACAACAACATGAAATGTTTTAAGTGGAAGGAGGCTGAAAATGAAAGACGTGGTTATCATAGGTAGGCGACAGTGGGGACTGTCTTAGGAGTCAGTCAGCTGAGACCGTGGGCAAGTTTGGGGCGTGTTAGGTTCACTCTGGGTTAAAGTCTGGGGGGGACACGAATGAAATTACAACGTGGTGTGTGGCGAGCCGCCGTGGTCTGGACTCTAGACGTTGGAAGTTTTGATGCATCGAAATCCCATGCTTGAGAATAGTTTCCATCCGGGCATCTGGTACCTCTGCCCCGCTCAGCAGGTCTACACCAGAGCCATCCTCATCACCAGCTGCTTTGATTGGCCTTAAAGGTCTTTAGAGCAGGAAGGAACATCCATAACTTCCAGCAACCCCACTTTGGGGAGCGGTTCCTTTTAGGACCGATCTGATGTGAGGTTCTTTATTCCATGTGTTTCCTCAGTGCACATGTTTACCGATTTTCAACTGTGTCTCCATGTGTTTGATAAGTTGTTTCTTAACATTCTGTTCCCCCCAGGGAGGACAAGTCATTCTTTCTGCGAGACACTGCTTGAGCAGAATTTTTCTCTTTTCTTAAAAAAAAATTATTGAATTTATTGGGCTGGCATTGGTTAATACAAGTATATAGGTTTCAGGCATACAGTTCTATAACACATCATCTGCATATTGTTTTGTGTGTTCCCCACCCCAAGTCTAATCTCCTTCTGTCACCTCTTCTCCTTCCCCCCACCCCTCGTGCCCTCTGGCAATCACCATGCTATTGTTTGTTGGAAGAACAGTTCTGATGTGTGTGTGTATGTGTGTGTGTGTGTGCATGCTCTTACTTTGGCCTCATCTGAGGCTCCAGGGGGGAAAACAATCTACTAAATCTTAAGCCAACTTTGAAATGAGCACGTGCTGTTTTGTTCTGGCCGACAGTTTGCGGGTGTGCTGGTGGTAAGCCCCGCAGAAAGTCAAACAGCAGAGTTCCCAACACCTCCTCCGGAGGGGCGCTCAGAACAGTAAAGGCGCTCCAAAGGCGAGGTTTGTTCCTGCCTTCGTGGAACTGACCTTCCGACGTGGATATGTCGCCAACCATGCTGAAAAGGGGTTACTGCAAGTTCTACATCTTAGTTGGCCTCGACGGTTGTGGTTTTTGGCTACCAGTCTTTCCATGGAGCCTGGTAGACTCCACGCTGTGGACTGAGAACCTGGCCCTGTTTGTATGATCTCCAATCCATGTGGAAGCCCCGCAGACTTCAGGTGACTTTACGTTAGGGGCGGTTTGGGGGAGTTGAGGAAGGTGACAAACAGGCTTAGCGGAGATGCTGATGTTGTTGCTTTCTCTCAAGAGGTTGTTAAGAGAATAACCCCATTTAGGCGGAATTGCAACGAGACTGATTTGTTAATACACTTTAGAGTCTTTTAACTCGGCATTGGATGAATAGCTTTTCAAGTGTGTATGAAAGACAAGAATCCCAAAAGATCGGTTCTGTTTTCAAGGCCAGACCCCAGGGACTCAAGGGTTGTAACAAAAGGGCAGATATGGAAGAGAGGAAATCCCGCGTCCAGCTCTGTTTGAGAATAAAGCGTGCTGGCTGGGGTCCCTGAGGTGTCAGGGTCTGCCAGTCGTGCTGGCTCTGGTTTGTTAGCTAGGGAAATCTAGTTAGATTGCTCACAATAAGTTAGTTGGTATTGACTTTGCTGGGCCTGACCCATATTATAGAGTTTCTAACAAGAGGAAAGTATAGCTGAGCTTTGGGAAAAGCCATAGCGTGTACAATAGAAGAGAAAACCAACATCTTAAGTGAACAGAGGAGAAATTTGATCAGAATCACCAAGGAAAGAAATTAGGACACTGGTTGGAATGTTACAGCCACAAAAGGAAAAAAAAGTAGAATATTTATTTAGTGAAGACATCCTGAGATTATATAATTCCCTTATGTTACCTCACCCAGAAAATCTTTGTCTCTTTGCTAATCATGTTAAAGGAAGGGGGTGCTGAGAAAATTATACAGACCTGAAGAAATCTGATGACAGCAACATTAATTTTGGAATTCAGTTTTACAACGCATGAGGCCCAAAATTTTCGAATATCCTTAAATTTGAGAATTCAGGGTTAACAAAGGCTTAAGGAGTATCCAAACATTATTCAACTTCTAAAGCATTCTCAAAGTAGCTAGTGAAATATGCAATGAAAACACACACATGTAAATAAGTGAATTTTATTAATCATCTGAATCAACTGGGTGAACTGACTTAGAAGACCATCAAATGCAAAGCCTGTCATGGGTCAGGTGGCAGGATTAGGAACTGTCCTGATTAGGGTAATGACCTGGAGTTGCCCAGTAAGCAGCTCGGCTGAGCTGTTCTCTGAATTCTGGACTTGTAAGGACAATGTGGAAGTTTAAATTACCGGCTTTATAGAGTCAGTGATCCTAAACTCAGAGGGGAATAGACCGAGAACAATTCCAGCCCCTTCACAAGATTATTTGAGGTCAGCCCACAAATGTTTGCCGAGTCCCATGCAGGTTTTCCGTGAGAGGCTTTAAAACCCTGGTTTTGAGTCTGAAGCCATTGTTATTTGAGGAGAAGGGTGCTTGAGTGTTTTTATTTTGTATTCTTCAGGGCAGAGCCCCGATTTTGGAAGCACAGTGGCAGAGCTTCGTGGACTTTACGAAGGCCCCACAGTTGGCCGGTTGGCTGGAGCTGAGCCCCAGCTTATGCCTGCACGACAGACTCTGTCTTTATGTGTGTATTTCAGGGGCCTGCAATCACTTTGGAATTTTGTCATCATCCTATTGTTAGTTTTCTAACATGCATAAAAAAGTCCTGCAATTAGCTGGCTGTGCCACACACCAATCCGAGCCCCATCTCTTCACACTGACACATTGGAAATTGGCCTAGAATATACCTAAGGCCTTCTTTGGCTCCATTAAAAAAATTTTTTTTTTGAAATTGCTTTTTGGATGGTGTAGGATTTGGCATTCTGGTACTTGGTAAACAGAAGATGTGAGAGACGTGAGGTCAGTTCACAGCTGGAACCACACATGCCTGTGCGTTGCTTCGGAGCAGACAGCTGGCTCTTCCCCCAAACCGGTGCCTTGTTTGCCATTGGTGGTTTGGGACAGTGTGGGAGAGTGGTGCTGCTTCCGCCTTTGATGTGCTTGTATAAAGGCCACACAACTGTTAAATCAGGGGCGTGCTTCGACCATCCCTGCTTTGTGTTTGGTTGTGACTTTAGTGAACGCAGAGCAGTCAGCTTGCATTGACTTATTTCATCCAGGGCACAGTCTTGGGAGTTCCCCCCACTGGGGAAATCAGGGCCAAGAGGGTCCCTCATGTGGTCACCAACTAAGCGAGGCCCAGATTTGGTTCTTATCATCCAGTGTGACATTCATGGAGGGCCTGAAGCAGGAGTCACCTGTTGCTAAGCACTGGGCTCACCCTGGCAATTCCATTTGGTCCAGCTTGTTTCTAGTCTGACTGTCCTTCCTTCGGGGCAGTGGTTTGGAGCTGGCCAGGGCAGAGCAGGAGAAGTCCTGCAGTCTGGAGCCAGCCTTAGTGCTGCCAACTTCCTGTGAGGGCTCCAAAACAGGGCAAAGCTCCTTCCTTGGCTGATTGGAGCCCCACAGACCTGAGTTCTCACGGTTCCTGGTGTCTGGGCTCCAGCAGCTGCTGACCTCACCCTTCTGCTTTTTGTGGGCTGCCTTCTCTGGCATCCTGAGGGGTGCATGCCTGTGTGTGCATGTGTGCAGGAATGTACATGTGTGCACACATGTTTGCATGTGTGTATGTGTGTGCATGAATATGTGTGTGAGTGCATGCCTTTGTTTCCCCAGTTTTGCCTAGAATGCAAGGTTGCTTTTGCATCTAGCAAACCGGTCATCCTGTAGACCGAGGTGGATCACTTATGGCCAAGCATTTCTTGTAAGAAGAGCTTGTGGAATATATGAGGAAGTAATATGCCTACAAGAAATGCATATTTTAAATTCCAGCATAATGAATGCACTGTTGGTTTTCTGGCAAGTTCTCCCAGCATTAGCCCAGACTTAGGTGAAGAACAGTGGCACACTCAGGGAAGGGCCTCCTCCTTAAAGGGACATGATGCTGTCCTCATAGACAAAACACAGCAGGGCGAGAACAAGGGAAAGGCCATGATGTGTGTGAGGATTAAAGGCCGTGAGCTCCAGGCAATCTAGTATCCAGTCTCCTGATCTCATTGTGTTTCCCGTGGAAGCAGAGCTAATAAGCAGTGCCCTTCTGCAGAAGGGACCTAAAGTAGGCGCTCAGGTATTCAAAAATTCCAAGACCTTTTCTTCAAAGGTTAATGCTGTTTTTTTAATGGGACAGAGAGAGGGCAGCTCACTTTTGTGCCACCACAGATCTTTCAATTTCTCCATCCGTGCACTTGACCCTCAAGGCCCCGAGGTCCTGAGTTTTGCAGAAGCTCTTGTCTGGAGCCTGGGACGTCAGGGCAGGCAGTGGGGCCTCAGCCTCTGGGCTTGGTTTCTCCTCTCCTGGGGACCCTGTTCCCAGGGTGCCTTGCCCCATATTCCATAGAATTCCAGCTGTGGCTGTAACATGCTCACACGCTGGTCTTCTCGCCCCTTTAGAAAATCTTGTATCGTGCGTTTCTTTTTGTTTTTCTTTATCTTCCCCCTCCTCCCATTCCTTCCTCCTTCCTTTGCCTCTTGCCCTTTGTCTCTTTGTTCCATGTTTGCTTTCTCTCCCTGCCCCCATTTGTCCCACCATGCTATTGGATTACGTAGTATCTGCCGAATCACGTTATTTTTATTGAATAAAGCTTTATGTACCCTATTCATTGTTTTTTCAATCAGCTGAAAAGAGCCTTATTCCTTAAAAACAAACTCACTCCAGCAGTGCCAGTTCAATTAATGAAGTTCATTTTTATTTTCATTGTACTTGTTAATTAATTATTAATTGATGTATTTGTTAGGTATATTCCACATCCAGATTCTGTGCTATGCTGCCAATACTGAGGTGAGCAAGACCCAGGCCTTATTGTCACAAGGCTTGCCATAGCTAGGGAGAGGACCGGTGACCACAGTTACAAGTCAAACAAATGCTCTTATATCCTAAGGACAGGGTAGGGGACACATGGGAGGGTGGCCCTGACCATTGGTGTGGGGAAGAGTTCCCAGGGCATGCTTCCTTGGGCACCAGCTCCTGGCTGAAGGTTTGGGGGTAGGTAGCAATGGTAACCTTCCCCCAACAGCAGAGCAGCCCCAGTAACTCAACACAGGAATAAAGGGGTTAGTCCTGCCAGGGCTTGGGAGTAGGCTCGGGGACACTGACCCTGATGTCAAGGTCAGGTTGATGAGGGTTGTGATTTCCTCTTGACTCAGTTGCAAGTTGAACATGAAGTCAGTTGTATTGAGATTCAGACCATTTGGCTTTAGTTTCATTTGATCGTAAAAACCACAAAGCACCAGACAGAGTGAGTGAGTCGTGCATACTGAGAAAGTATCCAAATGATCCTGTTCTCCGCTCTTTATCAGATCTTCTGTTGTTGTCCCATTTTCTGAATGGGGTGGGGGCAGAGCTGCAGTCCTGACCTGGCTCTGGGTGAGGTGATCAGGGAAAGACAAACCCAAGGGTGGAAACCAGGCCCAACGGCGTGATCTGTTCCAAGGTTTTCCACGTGGCAGAGTTTCAGCTTCCTTTGGTGATAATTGTGTCTACTTCATGGGTTTTTTTTTTATCAGGATTAAATATGGCAGGACAGAGATCGAGCTCTTACAGTGGAACCTGGCTCGTGGTAGGGTTCAAAAATGTCAGTGAGTATGAGGATGATCTGTGAGGACACCTGGTGTCGCTCCTCAAAGTCATGTCAGCTGGACTCCTTCTACCTTTCTATGCCATTGACTATGTCACCAAAACCACCCGGCAAAAAGCATAATTGAGCATCAACTATTAAAACTCCCATCGATTCAACCTATCTGCAAGGTGAAGTAAAATGCGTAGGAAGAAAGACTGCAAGCTTGACAGCAAGCCTTTAGCATTTGTTAAGAGTCTGTAAAAGAATATTTGCGCTCTGCCCTGAGCTGCCCCTGTTGGAACAAGACATCCAAGGGAAGAGACCGAGACAGAAATGCTCTGGCTTCCTGCTTCATCCTTCAGCTCTGCCTTTTCTAAAGCATGTGGGTGGCCCTGCCCCTTTACCTTCTAGCCACACAAAGAACAAAAGAAAACAGCCATCAGGTGCTGAGGGGCCCGATCTGAGCCCTGATAAGGGGTATCAGGAAATGTGAGCAGCCTCTCCTGTTTGCTGAGTCTCATCCCTCTGGGCAGAAGCCTGGATGAAGGTAAGGCCGTAAATCCAGGGCGAAGAAAAGGCAGATCTCTTGGACCTTCCGCAGCGCCTGGGCGTGGAATTCTCTGTTGCAAGAGGTCACTGAGTCAAATGCTGTGGATGGATAATTTTATGGCCACTAATAAAATTTATAGCCAAAGCAAGCTAAGATAATAAGGGTAATCAAACATCCAGCCCTGGGACATAGGAATCCCATCTTGGCCTCTTGGTGCTGGCTGGGTAGGGTGTGGGCAGACAGCACGGGCAGGGGTCTCCCTGTCTTGTCCGACCCCTCAAGGCCAGTGGCAGAGTCTCAGAGGTGATTGCACCCCTGTGAGCTGAGCTGTGAGGACTGGGCCAGGCCTGGGGGCCAAGCTTCAATTTAGGTGGTAACTGCCTCTGCTTGGGGGCAGCATGCCCAGAGCTTTAGGAAAATTTTCTGTGTATTTAAATGCCTAAAAGCAGCCCTGGCCAGTGTGGCTCAGCTGGTTGGAGCATCATCTAGTAACTGAAGGGTTGTGGGACTGATTCCCAGTTAGGGCACATACCTAGGTTGTTTGATCTCTGGTCTGGGCACACACGATCCTGGTCCAGGAGTGTATGGGAGGCAACCAATTAATGCTTCTCTCTCACATCGATGTTTCTCTCTCTCCCTTCCTCTCTTCCTTCCTCTCTCAGTAAAAGCAGTAAAAAAATGTCCTCCAGTGAGGATTAGAAAAGATTAAAAATAAATGTCTAAAAGCAGTGAGCATAAGAAGGAATTGGAACCAACCCGGTTCTGGAACACTACATGAGGGAAAGAATTTTCACTGGCTGTTTGGGGATAGAGAAATAGCCTGATGTTCAAGCAGAGCTGAGTTCAGGAGGGGGCTCTCATCAGCCCTGGCTCCCTCTGGGCTTTGCTGTTCTGCCTGTCACCTTCGCCTCCTGTCCCTCCCTGGCTGAGGGCCCAGGTGGAGCCTGCCTCCTGCAGGCCAGGGTGTGTCACTAAGACCACCCTGCAGAGCACACCATCAGAATCCCTGGTAGATAGCCCCCTGGCTCTTGGCCCCCTGCTCTGATTCCCCTGCACATGGAGAGTCCTCATGATGTCCTGTCTCCAATGACAAAGGAGGCATGTGGACACCTGGGACAGGCTGAAGGGATCTGACCCTTTGGTACTGTGGGGGTTTTGGTTGTGTTCCTTTTTATAAATTGTGGTAAAATATACACAAACTAAAATTTACCGCCTGATGTGCCTGGGCAGAGGATATTCTGACCTTTAGGAGAGGGCCACGTGGAGGTCACCGTTCACCACCACTGCCCGGAGCCAGCAGAAAGGCCTGGACCTCAGAACCAGTCCTAAGCCTGGAGTTCCAGAACTTTCTGGAAACATTTAGAGTACCTACTGTGTGCCGGGCACTGCATTCGGGGCTCAGAACTTTCCGGTGCAACCAAGTCCCCGAACGTGACCTTGGGGCTCTCTCATGGGTTCGGGGCTGCACTTTATTTTATTTTATTTCATTTTATAGTTCCTTCTTATTTGTTGGGGTGACACTGGTTAATGAAATCACACAGGTTTCAGGTGCACAACTCCACAGCACATCACCTGTACACTGTACCGTGTGCACTGCCCCAGGTCAAGTACCCGTACAGCACCCCTGTCCCCCCACTCCCTCTTCCACCCCCCACGCCCCTGCAGTGATCATGCTGTTGTCACGGGGCTGCACTTAAAGTAAGAGGCGCTTGTCCTGAAGCCTTCGCTTCCTGTCCGAGTGCTTGTTTCTCAGTCCGTGCAGGACCGGGTTCCTGGCTGTCCCTCCTCAGCAGTCTCTTGGTGGTCTTCAACCTAAGTGTTGTCTTTTTAATTGTAAAACACACATAAAATTTGCCATTTGAGCCATTTTTCAGTATATAGTTCAGTGGCACTAAGTACATTCACACGTGCTGTGCAGCCATCCCTCTCCAGAACTTTATCATCTTCCCCAACCAAAACCTTGTCCCCTGTTCCTTATCCCCATATTCCCCGCCCCCAGCCCCTGGCACCCCCAATCCACTTTCTCTCTCTGTGGTTTTGATTCCTCCAGGTACCTCCTATAAAGTGGGATTATACGGTATTTGTCCTTTTGTTTTGTTTTTGAAATAATAGCTCTTGATGAGATAGGGGGAATTCCATTTTATTGCCCCAGATTTCAGTAGATTTTGTTCAAGCCGAAAGAGCCCAGCAATGGCTAACTTGCTGCCATGTGTTCCGAGACTTCTAAATGAAAACTTAAAACTCATCCTGCTAATGTTACCCTCCCACCCTTGGCAAATCCTGCTCAAGAAAGGCGCACCGTGAACAGCACGCAGGCCACCTTTGAAACGTATCACTTCAGCCTGAGAAGCTCTGGTTTCTGGGTAGAGAAGACACAGCAGGTGAGGTTCAAGTCGAAATGGGTTCAAGTGTGCTGGACCCGTGGGGGCAGGAGGTAGACAACACAAAGGCACAGTGGAACAACTTCGTGGGGGCTGGGGGCAGCCGGGGACCCGCAATGCTGGCTGACGTGCCCCAGACTCTGCAGAAAGGAGATTGTTCCTGTTTTGAGACTTCCCAGTGCTTCTTTCTTGAGTGGGGCATTTCTTTCGTTGCTCTGTCTGCCAAGATAAAATAAACATAACTCATAAAATGAAGCATTTGGGCCGCAGAAGGAGCGGTCCCGAAGCCAGAGACATGTGCTGTGGTTGTTGAGGTGGGAGTCCTTTGTCACAAAGTGCAGGCCTGCTGGGGGCACCATCTGGGCCACTAGAACCAGCACAGGAGTGCTCAGGGTAGGACACAATTCCTACCGCGAAAGCTAAGACCCACACAGATGGGGACGTAAGCTTTTCTCTCCCTTGGACATGGGCGAAAGCTGCCTAAGTTCTTGTGGGTCTGATGGCTGCGCGGGGATTCCTGGAGAGGATGCGCTTCTGGGCATCGGCATTGTCCATGGGCCTGAGATGGAGGCCGGTGGGCTCAGCTCCACGGGGTTATCTTTGGCTTGGGAATCCATTTTTTGGTCTTCTCCCCCCTTCCCCCCCCAGATGCACTTTCCTAATTTATAGTTTACTTCGGCTTTTTAAAAGTGTATTCCGGCATCTTATTTCCCTAAGCGTGCTGGCCAACAGCGCGGGAGCGCCCCATGGCGGTACCAAGGGCTGTTGTTTTTGAGGTAGTTATAAGTTGGGTTAGGCTCAGAAATATTTATTCAGCACCCGTCATTTGCAAAACCATAAAAGCATTAAATAACATTGTGAGTTGTACGTAACAGTACAAGAGATGTCCCTAAACACTGAGAAAGTAATTGCCTAAGAAAAAATGCTATTAGACGTTGTTTTCTGGGATTTGGGGGTCAGCGTGTTGTTTACTGTAGTTCCAGACCAAGCAGGGCGCATTTGCTGTCGGCAGCTGCCTCTGCACAGGAAATGGATGCTCCTGGTGCTCCCGCTGCCTTGGCAGAGTCCGAGGGGGCGGCTTTCTGGGTCAATAATGCCATTTAAGATAGACCCGCATGCTGAGACCCTCTGGAAGCCCTCAGAGGCTTTCCCATCGGCCGGGAAGCGAAAGGTCAACAGCCTACAGATTGGCTCCGAGATGGGGAAGCAACCTTGATTTAGAAGAGCCAAACCTCTTTTGTCTTGATTCTGTGGTCCAGGTCATCACCACATTCAAGATCCCCTTCCTCTTTGGGAACAAATCTGCAGCTCCTCGTACTGAAGTATAAGAGTAAACTTTGCACATGGTCGAAAGGCACGGCTGTTGCCTGAGATTAAAATAGGGAGACGGCAGCTGGATCTGTGAGCTGTGAAAAGCTCCCCGTGCACACAAATGGCAGCTGGGGCTCGCGTGCACCCTGAGGATGCTGCATGTACAAGCACACACGTGTGCAGACACACATGTGCACCCCTCTCCCTGTGGCCTGGTTCCTTTCACTGCCACCCCGTGTTGAACTGACCACCTGCTGTGGGATGTGACATGGTGTTGTGAAAGTAACTGTTACTCCAGTGAACGGGTCCCAAGATGGACAGCTATAAGCAGGTTTTAATCAAAACCAAACCAAACCAAACCAAATCCTGTCTTGAAAAATCTAGTCGCACCCTCTCCTCCCCACCAAATTTGTGATTAGGACACCCAGCAAGTTTACAGTGGCTGCTTCTAGTCTAGGACCATGACACACAGACATAATCAAACTAACAGACCCCTTCCACCAGAGCTTTGGATTTTTCACGGGGGTTCGATTGAGGTTTTTGGATCTGAATTTTCTCAGGGGTGAGCCTTATCTTTTACAGTCCCATGAGAGAAGAAATTAATTCAGAATAGTCTGGATAGCAGAGGTCCATCATAGTCCTTCAAACAACAAGGCTCGTGGCTCTGAATCATGCACTGAAGCTGAAGCATTCGGGAACCCCTGCCGTCTTGGGCATTTTCTCTTAGGGTGGGTTGTGGGGAGGGGGCCTGAGAGCAGCTTTGAGACGGGAAGTGGTCCTGAAGGGGGCGGTTAAGGAGGGAATTGATCCAAGGGGTAGACTGTGGAATGAAGATCATCTCAGAGTTAACAAGTCTGGGGGGCCAATCTCAGCTGCTGTCCCTGGGTAAGTGACCCCATCTTTCTGCCCATCAGCTTCCTCAGGGGGAATATGGTTAAATGATCTTAGAACTGAGTTTCTACAGGTTACAACCTTCAGGACTGTGGAAAGGGCTCTGTGGGGACCCACGGCAGCCCATCCTTCTGCTCTGTCTCCTGTGTCCTCATTTGGCCTGGGAACGAAAGGGGGTGCTGCTGAGTGGCTGGAGAAGGGGCAGGGGTTCTTGGGGAGTCATCTCCTCAACCCACGGGAATGTCCCAAGCTTTGAGGCAGATTTTACCTCCAGAACAGAGCCTATATTATAAGTATCAGTGAAAAGCGGGCCCCTCTGAGGCTTGCTTTTGAAGTATGTGTGGGGTTGGGCCACCCACTGGTCAGAGGGCCCACAGCCCTGAACTCAGGAGAATGACTGCTCCTGAGTAGACCATGTGCCACCAAGAGTGGGGGACAGTAACAGAAGCGGGAGTGAGGGTGATCGTGGAAGGAACCCTCCTCAGATCCCTTAAGGACTGTCATGCCTGCCCCACGTCACTCCAGAGAGTCAGCCCTGGTGTGGGAGGCTGAGGAATGACGGAATTCACGGTGAGGCCCAGGGTGTGTGGCAGTCTCAGTCATACATGTTGTATGACCGGGAGCTGCAGCCAGTGGGCCTGGGGTCTCCTCCTTTCAGAAACATGCTAGAGGTAACCCAGGTTCAGCACCTTCCCCCCCTCTGGCCTCCACACCCAGGGCTGGCTTCCTGTGGCTCACCCCATGACACTGAGCTGGCCAAGGCTGACTCTTTCCTTCCTTCTAGTCCCCTGAGGGTTGATCTGACCCAAATCTTGGGTCAAAGAGGCTCTAACGATTGGACTGGAGCCAAATTTTGGAAGCTCCTCGTTGCTGAGTCACAGATAGCGTTTCTGCACACACGCTCGCCTTTACCTTGCAGAGGGAGAGAGAATACGTGTCTCTGGCCGACTACGAGTTTTTCTATCTAGCTTTCTTCCAAATCCCTTGAGGTCAGTGACTAAACAAAGTTCACTTTCCGTAATCCCCCCGAGTCTTTCTGGAGCTCAGGTTACTCAGTCAACTTCAGTAACTGAGTTGCCGTCATATCATAAGGAAAGAAGAAGAAAGGAAGGACTCTACGGCCGGCCTCTCCGTGTGGACGACCCTCCTGAGTGGCAGAATAGCCTCGGACGGGCCACCCCACTCCTGTGCCTGTTTTCCCCTCCGTGAAACGGGAGTAATAGCCCGCCTGCCTACCTGACTTGATCTTGACTGTCTCAGGTGAGGCTTGTGCGAGGAGGAAGAGGGGCATCAACAACCAAGGGGTGGGCAGATGTAAGGGCATCTCTTGTTCTGTCAGCGATGATGCAGTTATCATGGATGTGGAGCTTTCGTCTTCCCTGCTTGATGTGTGACCCATTTAGTGACGAGCCGTCACACTTTCGAAGGGCCACAGAGAGAATTTGGGCAGGAGCGGTTCTTCCGCAGCCCGATTCTTCTGGCAAGTCCTTTGCTTTTATGGTGGAACCGTGCAGTGACAGCCTGTGGGATTGGCCTGTGGGACTGGCCTGTGGGTCATTTGCGGGGCTGAGGAAGAGTGAGGTCTTGGGAACAAGCCTGGCGGTGCTTTGGCGAGAAGGGTCCCAGTAAAACCCAGCATGCAGATGCCCGTGTCTGAGGTCGTAGCTAGTTGATGGAATGAAATGGTGCTATGAACTTGGGGTTGTTTGCAGACGTCGCCCAGGATGCTGTCATGTTCCACGGGGCCTGTGTAAGTGCCATGTTGTGGTGATGACAGCGTGACACCCATATCCTCAGCGACCCCCCCCCCCCGCCGGTTGTCTCAGTGGCCCCCTCCAGCCGGCTTTGTCCCTCCGGGAGAGTGGCAGGTGGTGGAGGGGAGCCCACAGCGATGGGCAGCAATGGGAGCACAGGGAGAGGTGGCTGGTCCCACTGCCCTGGGCGGCACCCCTGCTGAGCACCGGGATGTGCTCCAGGCTGTCTGCTCACTGCCTCTGCTGCCTCCCCTCCGGGTTTCCTGACAACGCATTGAATGAATGAGAGAGTAAGAGTGTGTGTTGGCAGGGTTTCAGCTGAGTAAGGCCTAGGCTTTCCAAGCAAGAGCAGAGTCTCAAGTCACTGGGGCTCAGAGTGACGGCTGTCCCGCTAAGGATGAGAGGTGTGAATGTCGCCATGCACAAAGGTTAGCAGGCGGGCTCCGTCACTACCTGTGGGCCAGCTCGGCTCCGAGGGGAGCCTGTTCCCAGTCTTCCCTGTGTTGTACTTTCTAGGCGATTAAAAACCTTCTCCACGCAGCATTTAAGAACTCAGAGCTGGCTGGAGACTCTTATTTTTTTTTTTTTAAACTAAAATTTTCTTTAAAAAAATTTTTTTTTTCTCTGTTTTGCTAGTAAACCAAAGTTTTAAAGTAACAGGTTTTTGAAGCAGCACATGAGACTTTTGCTGCATAATTACTGCATTTGTCATGGTGTTAGCACTTTCCTGAGGATGTTCCCACCCAAGCCTCCCAAGCCAGAAGTACGGTTCTTCGTGGTACATTATGTGGATCTAGGCAAAATGGACCCAGCCCCATCAGTTAGAACTTCTGGGATAAAGGCCATTATTGCAGATAAAATGGAAGCCATTTATCTTAATGCGCCAGTAGGAAAATTAAGTCTATTGAAATGATCCGAAGTCTCCCTGTAAACCCCGTTGGTAATTCATGGTGGCCATGTCTGTTTTTATGAGCTGACTGCCTACGGCAAACAACAACAAGAAATAATGTTTCAATTCCTCACGTCCATCATTAGCAGGTTCATGCCTCCCTTAATAAAATGATACCTCCGTCCCACTCGTCCGTACCTGGGAAGACACGAGCTAGCACCGGCTGATGTTGCTGGTCTGGTCTTGGGCTGCAAACAGGGTGGATAATGGCTTGTGCTCTCCCTTCCAAATGGAGGGGAGACACAGACATAATTGAAACTTACAGTGTCAGGGGGTGATTTTATTCCATTATTTTTAATGCAAGTGAGGAGGTGTCCTAGCTAAAATGCCGAAAAATAGCCTCAGAGAAGCCTTAAGCTCCACCTGTGCTATGTAACATGGGGAGGGGGGGTGGTGCGTCGTCCCCCCCCCCCCCACCGGAGTCTCTGGGGAGATGCCAACAGAGAAGGGCAGGACATGCAGGGAGCCACAGGTAATGAGCTCCGTGTCCATTTCCCTCCTCAGATCTCTCAGCTGATGACAGAGGCCGGCCGGGGGGGCCTGTCAGAAGCGGCGCTGAACCGCTGCAATGCAGACCAGCCCTCAGCCTCCAGCGTCCCTGCCTCGCAGGGCTCCTGCGTGGCCGCTGAGACCTCCACGGGCACCTCGGTGGCTGCTTCCTTCTTCGCAAGGTAAGAGAGGTGTCCGGACCTCAATTCTTTCAGCTCAGCCCGTCCGGCTAGCCTGTCGTGTGGGCTGCTGTAGCTAAGACACTAGGAAGAGTTTGGGGCCCTTTTCTGGCCTCACTTGCTATCAGAGGGATTTTCAGCCTCAGCGCTGTTGACCGCTTGGCCCAGGTAAGTCTTCGTTGCGGGGACCGCTCTGCACATCACAGGCTGTTTAGCAGCATCTTGGCCTCTACCCACTGCACCTTAGCACCCACTGCATTCCCATAGCACCTTCTCCAGTTGCGACAACCAAAAATGTCCCCAGGCATCACAAGTGTCCCCTGGGTTGTTGAGACTCCCTGTTCTAAGAATATGTGGCTGTAAAGATGGTCTTCCAGGGGACGAGGACCTTTGTGGGTGCGGCCCTGTGGGTGGTGTCTCCAGATTTATCTTCTCATCACAGAGTAAGCTGCTTAAATATTAACCGTTATATAGGTGGCAGATTTCTGCCTTCTTGCCACACTGGCTGGTTATCTAATCCTCCCCAGCTAATCTTAGAAACTTTAAAAACGCAAGGAACTAAAAAGAAAGGTATTTCAGCAATGTTTTCTGCCTAGTTTTAGTAACGTGGTGGAGACAGGGCAGCAGACGGGGGGACAGCTGAGCAGGAGAACATGTCAGGGATGTCTGAATTCGGTCCCCTGACTTTATGAATGAGTAAACTGAGGACCAGGAAAGTGAAACTATGAGTTAATTTACAGCGAAGCCAGAAATAGAAACCAGATTCCTCTGCTTGCCCCCCAACCCTCTGTGATTCTTTCTTTATTTGATACTTGGAACTTAACCTTAGAAAACTGTTTCTGCCTCAGACTTGTAAGCTCCTGATGTTGAAATACATATGAAACCAGAAGACCCCTTGGGTTGCAGTTCCAGGCCTGCCTCAGTTTCCTCATCTATAAAGTGAGGATGACACCCACTCCTTGGGGTTGCCCTGAAGGCTATGATAAGATGAATAAAATCATAAAGTGCCGTACAAATGTGCATTCAGTATGGTCTCAGCTAGTAGGTCAGCAGGAAGGAATATGACATGGCCTTTCTTGTCACCCTCACGAATGGTAACATCAAAAGCACAAATGTGAGGGAGGGGCTCAGGTCAGGGAAGCAGCCAGGGAGTGGGAATGGAGGGCCAGGGTCCTGGATTAAGATGCAGCTACCGCAGCCTGTGGGGCTTGTTGGGAGACTGGCTTTGAGGTTCTGGTTATTCCTTGGTGCCATGCTGACTGTCCCATGAACAACTGGACCAACTCAAATGTGTGGGAAGTGACAGGAAATATGTGCCAGCCACCCATCCATGGGGGCTGTTATGTTAGCTCTGAGTGGATATGAATTCCTGTGCTGTTTGGGACCACTGAGCAAGCTCACTGGCAGGTCGTGCCCATGCCATTCGGGTGGGGGTGGGGGTGGGATAAAGAGGTGGGACAGAGCTTGAGAAAGAGCACAGCACAGGAGATCCCAGCACTCCAGAGAGGAGGGGACTGAAGTACTGAGGCACTCAGAAGCCACATCAGGGCAGGTTTAGTCTGGAGCAGAGAGTCCTCAGCTACCTGTTGGGCCACCCCAGGGAAGAGGGATCTGGCTGGTTCTGTAGATGATCTGACTGCGAGCAAAGGCTGAATAAAACCTAGTGATGGAAGGGGGTGTCTCCCCGCTCAGAATGAAGGAGAACTCGCTCACAATGCAACTGCCCCAGGAGAGAGTGAGGTCCCCGTCACTGGGGGAGAGCAAGCTTACACTGGATGACTGCTTGGCCCCATTGCTGGAGAGAATATTCAGTGCTTACCTGTCAAAAGCCTTCAGTTCAGAGTTCTTCCACAGATTTTTTTTTTTAACGTATTGACTGACGCACAAAAAACCCCAAAAGGAAGATTTGAGGTGGGAAGAAATAAGAGGTTAAGACCCCTGGTGGACAGAGTTTAGGGAGAACAGGTAATATCTGCTGCAAGAAAACAAGCAGCATCCTTAGCACCAGTGAGTGGATGTGGACATGAGATCGGCCGGAAATGTCTGAGTGCCAGACAGACGTGTGCTCGGGGCCAGGTTGCATGTTACTCCAGGACAATTACAGACAAACATTAGGGGATGGGATGGCAAATGACTGGCAAAGCCGGTCTTCTCTGAGACTCACTTGCACCGCCAGGGGGTAAATGGAAACACCGAGATGAACCCAAAATGGACGGGCCAATGACATCGGTTGGGGGAGGCCCTGCAGGTGATGTTGGTGCTAAACAAAAACTGGGACTCGTGGTCTCAGAAGTAACATGGCTTGTGGTCTGAGCACTCAGAGCTGGAAGGATGCACAGGGCTGCCTGGATCGTTGTTCTGTTGTGTTGAGTGCTGGTAGCGCCTGGACCGTAACGTCTGTGTCTAAGGAGTTTATAGTGCGTACTGGGGGGAGGGGTATCACCATGTGAAAAAGAATAATCCTTCTCATATATGTACACATATGTATACGGGGTGGGGCAAAAGCAGGTTTATAGTTGGGAGTCCACAAAACACAGGGTTTATTCTCCTGTTATCATTGCCTTGTTTTACATACGAGCAACAGTAAACCGACTTTTACCCCACCTTGCATGTAACACATGTAACATATCATATATTATACATTTAATACATGTCCAAAGAGGGAGGCAGCACTCTAAGAAGCTCCCTGTCATGAATGGGAACCTACAGCAGAAGACTGAGTGTTTTGCTCGAGACCCACAGTGTCCAGGGACAGAACCAGGCAGGGATGCAGCTCAGCTCTCTGGATCCCCTAAGGTCCATGTGGTAAGTGAAAAACAGCCAGACCTGTGTTGTCAAACAGTGAACCGAGTTGAGTGTCAAGGACTTTTCTGTTCTGGCGACAGCACTGCTGTGTGCCTCTGCTTTTGAGAGGGGTGAGGTCTGGATCCGCTGCTGGTACCAAAATTGGAAGCATTTGGTGGTTGCGGTCTGCTGTTGACAAATGGGCGTGCCTTTCGGCCCAGGGCTTTGCGGGCAGAGTCAGCTCGTAGGGCTCAAATCGCAGCACCTTTCAACTCCTTCTCCTTGACCTTGTGGTGGAGATGAACACTCTGCAGCTCCAAGTGAGGGCACGGGGTGGCCAGTTCTCAGGACGCTGCACAGGGTGTCATTGCACTTCATTTGGGAGCGACGACAATTGCTAAATTTGTGGCCAGCGTGCCCGACATTCACTGAACACCCAGTACGCATCACTCACTGTACTAAGCTCTCAATAGGCAAAATCTCCCTTTAACCCTGTAAGGGAGGTCCTATCGTTTCCCTGTTTTATGGGTAAAGAAAGAAGTAATCCTGAAGTTGAGTTACCCAAAGCGGCACAGTCAGGAAGGGGCTGCGTGGGGAGTTGACCCTCACTTCCCCTCCCTTGCGGGCCCTTGTTGCTATTCCGCTCTAAGGGGGTGATTGGATTGCGTGGCCCCTGCAGAGTGCTTGAGCAGGTAGAAGAGCAACAACAAGAAAACCCTGGTGCGTTGTGGGTTGCAGGAAAGTGGGGTCCACTTTCCTCTGTGGTAGGAGCCTTTCTTTTTAAACGTTTACTTTCCAGAGCTACGGAAAGAGGTCAGGGTAGACCTTGCTGAATTTCAGAGATTCAACATCTATAAAGTGAGAATTACAGTTCTGAAAAGGAGATGAGAGCTCCGGCCAGCGTGGCTCAGGTGGTTGGAGAGTCGATCTGTAACTGAAAGGCTGCAGGTTCGACTCCTGGTTAGGGCACATACCTAGGTTGCAGGTTCGATCCCCCGTCCAGGTGTAGGCACATGTGACCAGGTCTGGGCACAGGATCCCGGTTGGCTGGGCATAGATCCCTGGTCCAGTCACATAAAAGTCAAGTAGTCACTATCTCTCTCTCACATCGATGTTTCTTTCTCTCCCTTCCTCTTGCTCTAAAGGCAGTAAAAAAATGTCCTTGGGTGAAGATAAAAAAAAGAAGCATGAGACTTCTGGCCACGGCTGCTCCAAGTGTGGTCTGTGGACAGTGGCTGGGCCAGCTGTCACTGGTCCGTGACAAGTGTAGAAATTGAGAGGAGGCATTTTGGAACTTTGGAGCAAGTTGATAGAGTAACTTTATGTTTGCTGAATCCAAGAATTAAAAAATAGGGCTTGTATGTTGAATATGATTGGAAATAAGAGAAAAGGAGAGTCTTCACCACAGTTTGGGAAGCACTGCTTTAGAAGATGGTGAAGCCCAAAGCACGTGTCCGTGTAGGCCTCTCTTGTCAGAATTGCCGCTTTTCTTTAAGTATCGCCATATTGGTAGACTGCCTTTGTCTCGGACTTTTAGTGTCCTGTTTTTAGAAAACCACTTTTGGGGTGAGGGTGGGGAACATAGTAACAGTGGCCAGCAAAAGTAACCCTAAAAATATTAAGAATAATCCAACAAAGATATTGGCACACTGAGCTTCAGGTTGTTTAATGACTGTGTTGGCTTTGAACTTCTCAAATGAGGGAATCTCTTGCACGATTCCCGTGTTAACGCAAAGTGGTGAATGAAGCAGGGTGTGATTCAGCTCTCCCGCTTGTTGACTTTTAACTTTGGACAGAGACTTACTTATGTGCTTGGCCTTAAAGATAGGAAGTCCACAAAACTCTTGGGTGAATCCTTGGCATGGTAGGTCAAGGCAGTGGGAACCTCATTTTTATTTGAAGAGCAGTGAACAAATTCCAAATTATGTATAGAATTGCCTTGAACCCTGGTAAATAAAGTGAATTTTTCAGATGACCTCATATGCTTGCATTGATGTTCTTTCCCAAATAACCTGAATAACCATTTAAAATTGTGTTGTTGCTTTTGTTTTAATTCATGGAGAAAGTGAACCAACCTCTGGAGGATTTTCATCTACAGGGTTTGAAAAATAGTGAGAACTGCCAGCTAGCACGTGGGCTTTTCAAAGACAAGGTCAAGTGTGGCAGAGCTGGTGCTGCCATGGCTGTGGCGCTAACCAGCCCGAGTGATTTCAGTCCTGTTTTCAGACATCGCTTTGAGTGGGATATTTGGGTGTCTTGTTTTTGTTTTGTTTTGTTTTTTTGCTTATAGCTGTTACATTTAAGTAACAAGCTTTGTAAAACCATTACTTTTTATTCAATTCAAATCTCATTTTCAAGTAAAATGATTTAAGGGCACTTCTGATTATCAACAACGTTTTTAAAGTTCCCTATATTCTTAGTGTAAATCAATGCTTTTAAGTCTGTTTTCCTAGGTTTTGGTTAATTCAGATTACTCAGTGCCTTCAAATCAGTGCGATTCTCTGTCCTCTTGCTCATAATTGGGTTCATCGCATTAGTTAGAGGGTCTACCTCTCGCTCTCTCTCTCTCTTCCTCTCTCTCCTTCTCCCTCTCCGTTTTTCAGTAACAGGGTTATTTTGTACTTCCTTCCTAAAGAGTCTCTCCTTTACACAGGTTTTTACTACTTGATTAAAAGTGCCTCTGTCCTTGAGTTTAGACTTTTCTGGATAAATTTGATGTTCATCTCAGTATCCGGTTGCCCTAAAATTCACTTTGTGGGAACCATTTGCTCTGTTTTCTCATTCTCACCTGCCAAACTGTCCCTCATTTCCTTCCACCAACTCCTTCAACTCCTTGACTTTCTCCCAGACTCATTCTTTTCTTGGGGATGCCATTACATTTCCGTCTATCTCAGCCTCTCGTGAGGTTTCTTCCATCTTTGCTTTTGGATTGCTCCTTGTGTTACCCAGTGGCCTTGGCCAAGCCCCTTGAACACGTCACTGAGGATTTATGACAGAGTTGACTGGCACCCCATTAGGTCGGAAGCTGTGGCAGCATTGAGACCAAGACCAGCTCAGGTTCCTGGGGTCAGGGCCATGGTGAGCCGAGAGGGCTGACTCCCAGCTCGGAGGCCCTCCCTCACCACCCCTTGCAGGACCCCCTCCTAGTGCCCTGCACCCACGTGCTGCTGTGCACACTGCTGTTACCGATACAGGGAAGGGCTGCCTAAAAGCCGTTTCCACATTCTCGCAGATAGCTCACTCACATAGCGCCTTGTTTCACTGATGACAGCAAATGCTTTTCATGTATATAATCTGTCCAGTGGTGAATTTCTTTAGTCCCTGGGCAAGTGAACGTAGCACAGCAGTGCTTGGTTATGTGCTGGGAGTTTATTAAGTCACGGAAGGATGAGGAGGAATGTGGCACTGCTTCCATCAGGTCCGGTTCCCTCTCGGGAAGCCCACGTCTTCCCGTTACAAACACATAACAATTGTGAGCAGAGAAAACGATGCTGAGCACACCACAGTTGGTCTCAGGTGATCTTGCAGGTGAACTGTGGAGCCGGGAGCATAAGATCTGACTCCTGCCAGTTCCCTGTGGAGAGACAGGCAGCGTCTCCACCTCGTTTTACAGATTAGAAGGTAGTTTCTAGCCCCATGTCCGTTATAATAATGTGATACCTCTACAAAAGAAAACAAAAAACCTAAGAGCTTTTAGAAGCTCATATTATGGAACTTCTCTGTACTGTTATTATGTTTTCCCTGCTTCTTGTTTTGTTTTCATCGAAACAAATTGTACCTACCCTGTCTCTTCCCTCTTGCAGCATCTCATTCTTACCTGGTGTCTATTGCTTTCCCTTTACCCTCATCACTCCCCCTCCCCCACCCCCCTCCATCTCCCTGTCATCCTATTCTATGACTTCCCATGGAAGTGGGGCTTTCACTGAGCTCCTGTGGGCGCACAGTCATGGCCGACATGTAAATCATGCCATTTGCTCATGGGACAAGAGCAACAGAGGAAGGGGCAGGTGGGGCTTAAATCCGGCCACCACGCTGCTGGCTGAGCTCAGGGGCCTCCTGCTGGGCTCCACCCACCCAGGTGGGCATCTTTGTCTCGGTTGTGCAGAGGTGCAGTCTGGGCTTCTGTTACACCCATCGTCCTGCCCCCGTTCCCTGGCGGTGAAGCAGAGTCGGGGTGGTGATCTTTGGATCCAACCTGCTGCCCTCTGGGACTCTGGTTTTTTTACTGCTGACAGGTCGTAGCCTTACTTTTCTCAGAAGAAGCTCCGCGGACCCCTCAGACAGAAGGGCCTCTCTCTCCTGTATATCGATGAAGGAGACTTTCAGGAATCATAGTTACAGGAATATGGTTTCACTTGAACGCACATCGGTTGCAGTACGAAAGGAAAACATTAAAAAGAGACCACGTGTATATTCAGTGTCATCAGATTTTGAGGCCCCCCAGAAACAGTTTCGGGTGTTTGCAGCACGAAGAAATAGATTGATTGCTTATGAGACATGACAACAGTGCTGAAGAAAAAGTGGCCATAATTCATTGTCTGCACTATTATCCTTTATGTTAAAAAAGAATCCTAGGCCCAGGCGGGCTAGCTTAGTTGGTTAGAGCATCATCCTGATACACAAAGGTTGCAGGTTGGATTCCCGATCGGGGGACATATAAGAGTCAACCAATGAATGCATAAATAAGTCAAATGACAAAATGATGATCTTTCTCTCTCTCTCTCTCTCTAAAATCAATTAATTAAATACAAACCCTAAATAGAGAACCCAACGACAGCATTCTCCGGGACTGTTCTCTTTGGGACTGTGCAGTGCATAACAGCATGGCACACACGGCGCTCTGCTTGGTGATCTAGACTAAAGAAAACCGTCTGTGCCTGCAGCCCCCTCCCCATCTCCTGCTGCAGGGCATGCGGAGAACAGGGCCTTTTCCCATGAAACAAGCCCTTTGTCTGCCTGATGGCCGGTCAGGGTGTTGTCAGTCAGCTCCCAACATCTGGGAATCGTTTGCACAGCTTTGCCTTGGTGGAAAACCTGATTCACGCCCTGGCGTGGGGGTTGAAGGCAAAGCGATGTCAGTGAGCCTGCAGGGTCCAGTGGTTCTCGTCAGATAGTCGCAGGGTTGGGCATTCCACTTCTTAGTGTGCACTCTGAGTGTCTTTTTGCCTGGTGTGCCCAGGGGTAGGGGGAGAGGAGTGTTGGACAAAGCAGAGAGAGAGAGGCAGGGTGGCCTGTGGTGCAGTCCACAGCCTGCCACTGACATCCTGACTTTCTGACCCTCCCTCAGCCTCGCTTCCTTCTAGTTATTGGAGATCCCCATAGCTACTTGGTAGGATTGCGCCCAGGATGAGATGAAAATATGGTAGGATGATGTAAAGCCCATCTAAACCTCAGAGATGATGTTGAGGTGGCGCCTGTTCTGAAAAGGATGGAACTCTGCCCTCAGTGGACAATCCAGTGACTTCTCACTCTGCTCTTTTGAGCTGATGACTTTTGTCAAGCCCACCTTGACAGTGTATTTATGTGGCACTTCGTAATCCGGCCTAATGACAACCTAGGACCTCTGTGGCACTGGTCCAGGTCAAGCATCATGCCTCCAAGGATGAAACTGCCCACAGGGGGGCTGTGGGCCACAGTTAGCCCTTCAGGCCTCAGCGAGGAAGACCCAGGTGTCCCTGGGGGTGGGAGTATTTGTGACCAATGCAGAGAGAAACTCCACGCTCCCCAGCAGGCCTTCAGTGAACTGCCTACACACTTCCAAATCTTTTGAAGGGTTTCACTTTGTAGCTTTGTGCCCTAGAAAAACTCTCGAATGATCAGAAAGACACCAAAGGGAAGAAAGGGAGGAACAATGAATTCTTCTACCATATAGTTCAAATGCAGGGAGCTGGAATTCTGCCATGACACAAAACAGTGAAAATCAACCAAAAACGGTCAGTAAAATAGAAGTAAAAGGGGGAATATCCTCCTTGTGTGTCAATAGTCTCATGATTTGACTTGGGCGCCGAAGGTGGAGGGTGAGGTGGCACGGAGTCGCTAAGACAAGGCACAGGAGTGACCTGTGTACCGAAGGAGAGGATGGATGGGGACAGGATACAATTTCATCTGCTGGTTATGCTTAAAGTTTGTCTCCTAGGCCATGCTTCTACCACCTCCCTACCGTGATGCCTCTGTAACTCATTTCCTTTCTTCAGTACTTACTCATTTAACGATAATAAGGGCCGACATTTGTGGAAGGTTTCCTAAAGGCCGCACAGTATGCCGAGTTTTTATAGGAATTTGAACTTCCAAAGCCCCCAGGAGTTGGTCTTCTTATTATCCCATGGCTTAGCTGTGGAAGCAGATGCCCAGATGGGTGAAGCAGCTTGACTGAGGTCAGGGAGCTAGCAGGTGATGAGCAGGTACTTGAGCCCGGCTACCTGAGCCCTTGAACCAGAGTTGTAAGCAGCATAAGGCTACAGCCAGTTGTCTCTCTGTTCTTGGCTGAAACATTGTTGAATGAATCAAACTCACATGGGTCGTGGTGGGGGAGTACTCCTCATGAAGTCTCAGCACGAGGATGGCAAAGGGGACTAAGGGAGACAATGGACACACAGCAACCACAGAAGGGACAGGGAGAACATGTTGACTGACTGCTCTTACTTGTCTGATTTTGCTAGTTACTAAAATATTGCTTCCTCTGTCAGAGTAAAAGCTGAAGGTTTTTCAGTGACTTACAAGGCTTTCTCTGCAGTCTGCCTTTCCCCCAATCCTCTACCATTCTCCCCCTTGCTTACTCTGCCCTAGGCACCTTGACCTTCTTGCTTTTCTTCAGAGCACGCCAAGACCATCCCCTCCTCCTTGCCTTGGCTCTTTCTGGTTCCTCTGCTCTTTCCCCAGATAACTGCGTGGCTCAGCCCTGCCTTCAGCTCTTTGCTCAAATGCCACTTACTGACAAGGTCTTGTCCGCCCTCCCTGTGTTACATCCCAACTGCTCTCTCTCTGCATCCCGCCTCCCAGGTCATACCTATTGTCTTATGAGTATTTGTTGAATGAATGATTGAATGAATGGATTTCAGGCCAAAAAGGAGATGGGCAGCTAAGTCTCCAGATTGTTCCCCACTACAGTTTTTTGAGAAGTTCATGTCTTTTCCCACTCAGTTCAAACTTCCTGCTCAGGAATTAAATTATTCTTTTAGCTTTGGGACATTTTGGGGAGATAACATCATAAGAAAGCATGGGCAAAGGCATCACTGGGAAATTGAGGGTCTTATGAAAGCGTAAGTACCTAGTTGTCTCTTCAAGAGGGGGGCTTGTAAGAGACGGGACAAGTGGTGTTGCCTGGACCATCAACCCAAGAAAGAGTTAAAACCGAGGGAAGAGTTATGAGTTACAGGATGAGGACGGATGCGGTGGGGCTCTCCATCTTTCTTCCTGTCTCGTTGAAAACCTGTCTTTTCCTCCCTCGAAGAAACCTCTCTGCTTTTTGTCCCCTGCTTTGATTTATTGATTTAATTCTATAGCTGTCTTAGTGAAGTATGTAAAGCATTTGGAGATAAAATCATGTGGAAGATGTTATATAAGGAAATGAAAGCTGTATTATGCTGTGTGGCATTGGGTAGAGGTTCAGTATGCCGATGGGTCGTATTGTTGATGAAAATGTAGTCTGTCCGTGGTACTGTCTGGCAGCCAAGTAAGATCGCGGGAAGGTGGGATCTCAGGAACACAGTTATCTTGGTCTCATTAGGAACAGGTAGAACCGAAGTATAAAGAGATCTAGTTGAAGCCCCTGCTTTTTGTGCTGAGAGCTGTCCCTGAAAGTGCGATCTTCATTTTCTTCTAAAATGGAAATAATGAATTTTTCTTTTACTTCTGTCTGGTTCCTAACATGTAGATTTCATGAGGACAGGAACTGTGTCTAATCCCCCCACCCCCCGTATTTAACGTCATGCCTGGTGAACAGGACGAACTCAGTACATGAAAGTTGAAGGAATGAGCCAACCACGCTTGACAACTTAGGTCAGCCACCTTCCCCAAGGGGTAAAGTGCTTAATGAAATGAAAACTTAAGAGTGACTATGGGTTTGGGTTTGAAAATAGCTAAATTTATCGTGTAGTCTCAGCGTTATTATTGTTGCAAACGCTGGGATTAGTGACAAAAATAATTCGGATGGGTAAGAACACAGAAGGAGTATTTTTCATTATTGATTTCAGCACAGATTTAGCGGTGCACTATTTCCGATCATCATCTTTTTATTTGGCGTATGCAAAAATGATCCGAACATCACACTGTAATCAGATGCTTTCCTAGCACCTGGTGTGCTTGTTCGTGAAGTTCACTGAAATTCGGGAAATAGGATTTTACTAGCCTAGAAATAATGGCCTCTGTCATTTTCTTGGCATCCTCCAAACCCAAAGCCTTACAAGTCCACAGTTTGTCCTTTTCAACCCTAGCAAAAGAAAGAAAGGGCCTTAGTGGTAACAAAGAAAGAAAATTCTCTCAGGCACCTGTAGGGAAAAGATGTAATCAGCACCAGGCAAGCCACTTCCAATAAAAAATGAGCAGATCTAAGCCATCACTCACAATTTATTTCCAGTGTTTTAGGTGCTTCAGAAAATAAATGTGGTTCACTTTTTTCTCAAATAAATTTTCATTTATTATCCTCTCCGTCTCTTTGCCTCTCAACCAGAAGTGGCAAGGTGGCATTTGTGGGGCAAGCAGAATATTTCTGAGCCCAACTCTCCAGAATTTCAGAGGCACATTCTAGGGCTACAAAATATAGTAAATAGTCTTAAGTCCCTATACATGCTCTTACCACTTACAAGTGTTTAAATGTCAAAACAAGGCCTTGTTTCCGCCCTGGGGGAGCTCCCAGCATCAGGTTAAAATCGAGAGAGGCAGTGGAAGAGTGCCAAGGATTACAGCGTGTCGTAAAGTCTGCCCTGGCTGGGGTCCAGGCTGTCACAAGAACCTCCTTCCTCCCTGCTGTCTCCACTGCCCCTCACACACCACTCTTTCCAGGGTCCCCAAGGAATTCTCCAGATGGATGTGGGTGGCTGCCACAGGTCCTGTTGGGCCACATGCCCCTGTGACTCGCTGATCGTCAGTCTCTGAACAAAACCACTCGTTCCCCAGGCCCATTCAGCACTGGGGCTCTGCCCAAGGGCCTTCTCTGGATGCTGGAGCCCGTCCACTGATCTCCAGTGTGGGGACAGGCCAAGGAGGTGGTCCTCTGGGGAGTAGCTCCTGAATGAGGCTTTTGGGGGATAAGTACCCCAGCTCCATTGCCCCTTGTTTGGGATGACACTGAGACAGCATCCACCACGTGTCCCAGATTTTGTAAGTAGGATTGCGGTGTAGTTGCCCACGTCAGCTTGATGCCTCACCTTCTGGCGGCTTCCTTCCCTCTCTGTGTTACTTTCCCACTCCCTTCCCCCTGCTTCCTGGAATCACCAACCGATTAAACCAGGTAGCACCCTCATCTTTCCAGAGATGCTTCTAAGGAAATTCAATATAAGATATTGGAAATATGTCCTTAACCACCCATCCATGTATCCATCCCTCGCTTCATCCATCCCTCGCTTCATCCATCCCTCCCTTCATCCATCCATCCCTTCATCCATTCATCCATCCATGCATCCATCCATCCCTCCATCTATTCAGCCAACCATCCAGCTAGCCAGCACTTGGTAAGTCCAAACTGTATGCCAGGCATTATATTAGACACTGAGGATAAAAAAGCTGGTACTGCCTTCAGGGAGCTGCTAGTCCAAAGGAGTAGCCAGTCCCCTTGCTGGACAGTTACAAACAACATGGAAGATCAGGACCAAGAACTCCCAGTGTCACTCCCCTGAGTCTTCAGATTGTTGGGAAATTGAAGATGACTTCACAGCACACCCATTATTATCAGAAATGATCTTATTCATTCATTTCCTTACCAGCTTATTGCCTGTCTCCCCTTCCAGAAAGTAAGATCCATGGAAAGATGCACTTGTCTGTCCTGTTCCAACCTTGCACCCTCAACTCTTAACACAGGGCTGGCACCCACTGAATCCTCGGTGAGCGCACCTCGGAAGCATTATGGGGTCTGCTGTGCAGAGTTTCTGTGAGCGGGAGTTCATCAGTGTTCCAGTGTAGCTAAGTTCTACTCTGGAAGCGTGTCTCAAAACACCTGACCACCTCTGCTCAGGGCTGGAGGGAGAGAGTGAGTGTTCCCCACCCCCGCCCCACACCACCAGGCTCTGAGGCAGGGGCTTCCTTCCAGTCCCCTCTCCTTAGGAACTAAGGACTTTGCCCAACCTTGTGCCTGAGCTGAGTGCTTTCCTTTAACATAATGGAGGGCAATATGCTTAACTCAGAGTCTGCCGATTTAAATGTTAGTCACACCTAAAAATACCTTCAGAGCAACACGTAGATTGGTGTTTGGCCAAATAACCAGGCACAGTAGCCTCATCAAGTTGACCATCACACCTAGAATCAGCACCAAGTTTAACCTGAAAATACTTCCTGTTCTATGCAGGCGCACCTGCTGGTCCTCAGGTTGGCATGCCTCTGTTCGTCCCCTGTTGCCTATCTTCATCCTTTCTTCCTCCGTGTCTGCTGCTATTGACGTGTTCAACTACATCCTCATGCCTCTTGGATAGATTGGGGAATCGCTGATCATTTATTACTTAAGATGTGAGCATTTTATTTTAGCTTTCACACTGAGGAGCAAGAAAATACAACAGATATCATTCACCTTTCAGCCCCTCCATGGTCCTGATGGCCAGCCACGGCCTCCAAGACGGTGGTGGGTTTCCTACTTTGCATTAAAGCTTGGAGCATGAGGCAAATTGATTTCGGGAGCCTAGATCCTGCTTCACTAGGGGGAAAAAGCAAAGTGTTGTTCAAACTGCAGTAAATGTAACCATCACTGGTATTTCTTTACGTGTTCAGGGAAAAAAACCAAACTCACGTTACTATTGTCGCAGGAGCTCGTAAATTGAACATGGCCAGTCCATGTCCTGTACACCTGGAACTTCACGATTGCAATCTGCTTATTCTGTGGTTGCCCTCTTCCCATAAGGGCCACGGCGGGAGGGTGATGGCATAAACAGGACCCCCATCGTAGCTTTAGAATCCAAGCCATGAGTCACCCATGTCTTCACGGATGCTGAATTTTCTTTTTCTTTTGGGATAAGGACTTTAATTTATTTGGAGTGTAGACTCTGAGAATTTGGCCCCATGTAATTTTTCCCTCTAACCATTCTCTCTTGTTACTTTCCTCTCTCTCTCTGGTTTTGAGTTTGTTATTCTACAGAAATTTCAAAACAAGTCTAGTAGCGTCAGCAACAAAACGCAGGAAAAGTTGTCTTTATTTTCGCCCTGTTCTGAGCCGTAGCTCCCTCCATGTACCCCAGTCATACATCCCAGGAGGGCCGCTGGGGTGAACTGGATTAGCCTCCTCAGTGTTTTGGCACCTACACACCACAGAGCTTCCAAGAGTGGGGAAGTGGGTTTTTTGCCGATCCCCGTGGGATTGCTTGTCACCTGGGCTGCGTAGCCTCTGTGTGCCACTTGCCAGAGGCTGAGATTGGGCGGCCCTGGTGGGCAAATCCCCAAGGTCTGGTAGACTTTTGCTTTTTCATCTTGTTCTTTGAGAACTCTGTTTACATTTTTTTGAAGAAGTGCATAAGTCAAGGAGAGGGAGAGGATATCCTTTATTTAGATTTTTCAGAAAGTTTTAAAAAAATAAGTTATACCAGAAGTGGTAGAGCCAGTTTTCACTCCCATACCACCCAGCTCTCCACGCTTTGGACTTAGCAGAGAGAAGCCAGTGCACATAAGCCCTGGTACAGGAAAGTTCATAGCAGCTTTTTTCATAATAACCAAAAACTGGAAACAGCCCAAGTGTCCACCAACTACACGTGGATAAACAAAATGTGGAATATGCGTGCTGTGGAATATTCCTCAGAGTTTTTAAATCGTTGGTATGAGCAACAACATGGATAACCCTCCAATAATTATAGCGAGTGAAAGAAGCCAGACTCCCCTGCAAAGACAGAAGACTACATATGGTGTGATTTCATTTATATCAAGTTATAGGCAATGTGAGCTAATCTATAATGACAGAAAGCACAGCCGTGGTCGACTAGGAATGGGGGTGGCGTGGGGGGCAGCAGACGAGTGGGTGTGAGGGCTAAGGGGTGTGTCCATGACCTTGGCATGGGCACATAAGCACAGGTGTATACCTAGGACAAAACTCATAAAATTGTCTGCTTTGAATAGGCACATCTCATTCGGTATCAGTTATACCTCACCAAAGCTAAACAAATGATAGCTCTGGGGATTAGAGGAAATGTTTTGAGATGGAGAAAGAATAGTCTTAGAGAGTAAGTTAACAGTTGGGGTAAATGATTATTTTCTCTGGAGGGGAAAGCGTTAATAGCAGGAGCCCATGGAAAAGTATATTGAACTTACCTCAGTTAACTTTTTTCCCAAGGGATCAAAATAAAAAGGTACCATGGGAAATCTCCAAATTTGTGCGCAAAACTAAGTTCTTCCAGGTAGTAAAATATCGTCAGGGTAGAATGAATAGGAGAAGAAATGAGCAGAGGGGCTCTAATGGGAGCAGGAGGTGAAATAAATAATTCTGACAATTTGGTGAGATGGTAGGTGACCTAAGGGTTTGTTGCCTGTAGGGTCAGTCTGAGATTGTGACCAGGGACACCAACAGTAACAAGACGTGCTAGACACCATCACAAAGAATACTGGCAATAAGGTGAATGATAGCATGCTACCTTTGGGAAAAATAAAAATCTCCTTGACCCTGGAAGTTCTGGAGTTCTGATAAGTACACCTTACAGGGGTGTCCAACATTTGGGCACCTCTGTGCCACACTGGGAGGAGAAGAGTTGTCTTGGGCCACACATTAAATATGTTGCGACACATAATCACAAAAAATATCTCATAGTGTTTTAAGTAAGTGTGCTATTTTGCGTTGGGTGGCACTCATATCCATCTTGAGCCACATGTGGCCCACAGGAGGGGAGCAAAACCATCTAGGGGCTGGAGGGACCGCCATTTGGGAATAAGCAGTTGGAAGAGAAGGTACTGGAAGGAATCTAAATAGCTCCTTTGACTCGTGTGTAGATTATCCATTAAATCTTGGAGTTATCTCTTAAGATGGAGAAGTAGCAGCGTTGGAGAAAAATAAAGCAAGCTTTCCCCCACATCCTAAGACCCAGGACGGACCGGGAATATCTGTCTGCAGGTCCAGGTTCGTTCACAGATGGCAGGCTGATTGGAAGCTCTTAGAATTAGGGGGGCTGGGGAGCAAACCCGAAACTTCTGCCTCTCTTGAACAGGAAAACATGGAGTTCTCAGCTGAGCCCTAATAATGGCTGTTGTTGTCTGTTTCTGAAGTAGTTGTTTCTATAGCATTTTAAAAAGTAGCTGTATTGTCCTCAGCATTTTTATCAGTAACAGATCAGCTGATGTAAATGGTTGATGTGGGCTGAAAGCATTTGTGCATTTCGAAGTCCATTTGGCAAGTCCAGGTTTGACACTCATCCCGGGCCTTCTCGGGCCTTCTCGCTGGGGAGGCAGACTTGTGGGCAGGCTGGTGTGGAGTGACCTCTGGTATCCGAAGTTTGGATGTGCCTGTCAGCAGAGCAGATGCCAGGCAGTTAGCTCCCGCACCTGGAATTGTTTCGTGCCCATAAGGAGGCAAGACAGGAAAGAGTACAACTCCAAATCAGTGCACTCATTCAGAAAGAGGATGGGGGATGGCCTGGCGCCCTCTCCTTGGCTTTGTGTGGGCTGACAAAGGGCCGCTTTGGGACCATGAACTGAAGCCATCTGCTTGTTTGAACCTGGGGGGCCATCTCGCTGGTCTCTCCGGTCGTAATAAAGAGGGGGCGCTTTGCTGCCCACTGTTAACCACCAGGAGGGTGCTGAGCATGGGAATCAAAGCAACTCCCATCGGAAAGTGAGGACACGGGGAAGTCTGAAGGCTTCCAAAGGACATGGCTGCTAGGTTTCCCTTGTAAAGGGATGGAAGGGCACATTTTGGGAAAAACAGAAGTTGACTTTCCCCCCAGATGCGTATACCTTTGCCACAACGGAGTGAAAGAGTCTTTCTCTCGCTGGCTTCCTGTTTGCTGCAATCCTGTAATTTCCCGCCGCCCCACGAGCATCATTGCTTGCTGCGTTCTCCTGCTTCCCCGTCCTGCCCCCCATTTCATCTGCCGGCTCCTGGGAGTGGAGGTTCCAGTCTGATCGGCTAACGAGTGTGTGATTCTGACAGTAACGAGCAACATGGAGAGACCCCAAGAGAGAGAAGAGCATAGGACGTTCCTATATTTTTATGTGGAGATGGGTAATCAAGGCTAACAATCCCGGCAGAAGGTGAACACCACATTAAACGGGGGGCGGAGTGGGGGGAGGAAGATGATAAAATATCTCCTGCTGCTTAACAGTCGCTGGGCGGAAACGCTCCCTGGAACTATCCAGCTGTTGCGTTTCATGGCTCATAAAGACTAGTAACGTCCGTCAAGGGCCTTTTTCTTAGCGAGCGGCCATTTTTTCCCCGCAGTTATGACAGCATCTGGATCCTGTGCCTGGAAGTGCAAAGCGTCCCCGGGCCCAGGTGGACGGGTGCCAGGGAAGAGCCTGCCTGCAGAGGCATCTGGCTCCTTTGATGGATCTGGGGTCACTTGTCACCTCAAGGGCATCATCAGAATGCAGATTTAAGTTCAGCAGGCAGGCACCGAGCACCGCTGTGTGCCAGGCACCAGGGTAGTTTAACCCCCACAACTGTGGGGTCGGTATTGTCACCATTTTAAAGAGAATACTGTGGGACACAGAGCCTAGATTATCTGAGGGACATACTGAGTTGAGGTCACACTGCTACAAGTGACAGGCTGAGATGGTGGCCTTTGCTCTGTGCCACGTTGCTGCAAAGATGGAAGAAGCGGTGAGAGCTGGGTACATGTGAACCACCTCTGGGCACACTTGTCCTCCCCGGGTGCCCATGCAAATGTGTGTTGAGAAGGGATGACACTTTCTAGAATACTCAGACATTGGGAGTGCCAGGTGACCTGCTGCTGCTTCAGATCGTATCACCCAGAAGCAGATCCCGAAGTGAGGATTCCTGTGCCAGTGATTTAGGAAGGATGTAGTCCCTGGGGACTTGGGGGAGCCGAAGAGGGCGGCCTTCAACGTCACCCGATCTTGTTGGGGACTCGGGGGGTGTAAGCTCTACCTTGGAGTTGTCCTAGGCTGGGGCTGTTACGCTCTCCGACCACTGATTAAGGGTTTCAGGAGGGCAGTGAATCCCAGAGACTTCTGGTCAGCTCTTCACGCATGCCAGCAAGGCAGGCTCCAGACGGCCAAGGACAGGCCTTTGCTACAGAGCAGCCCGTGCGGACTGTTGGAAGCAAAAGCACACTGAAGGGGAGCCTGCAAGTGCAGAAGGAGCCCTGAGGGTCCCCTTGGGGCTCGGCACTGGCATGGTCACCTGCGCCTGCCCTTCCTCCATGGGCTGGTGGAGGAGGAGGCTGAGACGACAGGAAAGCAGCAGTGAGATTCAGTAGGCGCCGCAAACATGTTCCAGCAACACCGGGAGCTGTAGCGCGACGAGAAAGGGTGGGATTTTCCTGAGTTCCGTCCGGGGCGATGTTTTTCATCACCAAGCTTGGCTGTCTCGGATTGGTGAGTCGTTTTCAGAGCAGATAGCATGCGTGGGATTGCTTCACATTGGGCGATATAGTGCGACAAGGCAGACAGACATCTCCTGAGCGTGAAGGGAAGTTGTCCCCAAGCAAACTTCCATGCTCTCTCACAAGGTGGGAAAACGGAAAGGGAGAATGACAAGTGGGGGGCGGCCCCAGACAGGGAGCCCCTCCATCTGAAAGCATGCTGTGATGTGAGGCAGCACAGATTCCAAACCCATGTGTGTCTTTCTTCAAAACCAGTCACTGCCTATAAAAAATAATAGTTACACGGTATGGGAACCCATAGCAACAACAGTTTAAGTGAAAACAGATTTCTTCCATTTAAAGGAAAGTCGACTCTTTGTTTTGGGGTTGGGGGGTTCCCCACATGGGACCCAGCTGAACACAAATACCACATTCCGATGTAATTTATAGCAGAATCTGGTCTGTCCTTAGCCCACTTTGTATCTGTCACCGTCCTTAGCACCGAGGACTCGGGACGCCAAGTACATTATGGTGTCCATGTTGTGACCCAGTACAGACCAGAACAAATGTTCCTCCTCCTAGGGCTGTCTGAGGGTTTGCAGAGTGAAATCCAAGGTGTGTGGTAATCAGAGATTTTCTTTTTTAATCCTCACCCGAGGACATTTTTTCATTGCTTTTAGGGAGAGAAGATGGGGGTGGGGGACGGAAGGAGGGGGAGAGAGAGAGGGGCGGGGGAGAGAAAGAGAAACTTCATTGTTGCCTTCTCGCACATGCCCCAGCTGGGGATTGAACCCGCAACCTGGGTACGTGCCCTGAGTGGGAATCAAATTCACAGGACAAAGCTCCAAGCAGCTGAGCCACGCAGGCCAGGGCCAGCCCCTCCCTTTTACGTACCCACCCCTGCTGCTGTCACTAGGGAGTTCCCAGAGATACTGATTGGATTCTGCAGGAGAAAAGGTGGTTTCACTATTTGGGAAGTAAGTTTCATTGTTTTTCACTTCCCTATTTGGAGGTACAGTTTCTGACTACAGCCAGTGGTCCGCCTCCATAAAACTTGTGTACCATGAGCACGTGAGAGTCTGAGGCTATAATCTGATAGACTGGTGGACCGAGTGGTAGTCTCCCCTGCAGTGGCTACTCTGGGTTGCGTTAGCTTTGCCCTTCACTGCAGGGCCTGTGGGCAGATCGGGCCGGCTCCTTGGAGCCGGGGCTTCATTGCTGGTGTGCTCGTTGCCGCGCTGTGCTCTTGCCGTTTCACTTAACAGCTCACAGGTACCTTGGTCTTCTCCGCCCAAGGTCACCTGAGACTGGCAATACCAAGGAGCTAGTGGGTAGTGTTCTGCCGTCAATGGTTTCATCCTATTCTGTCCAACTTGTCTTTTGTTTTGAGTATGTATCCACTAAGTGAATACCAATCATAGCTCTTAACAAGGACTAATCTTAGAAAGAAGGAATTACTATAGATGTTCTGGAGGTGTGGCCGATACCCAAAGGCCTGGGGGAGACCTTGGAGTGCTCTGTGGAGCAGAATGGAAACATCTGGGTTTGTGTATTCAGTCTGAAGTTTGATAAATGTTCAGATTCAGAATTGGTCACCACCTACAAAGTGTCCAACCCTCTCTTGCATACGCAGACCTACCTTGAATTTGAGTAACGTCGTGCTATCCATTCATTGAGAAATTTATTTAACATCTACCGAGCCCAGATAGTGAGGTCGGCTAAGCTTTGGCTAGCCTTGTGTTTTTAAAACCAGAAGCACCCAGCAGCTATTAAATCCTTTAAAACAATACAAAATATCCACAGCCACAGCATTCTGAGTGTAAAGATCCCTGGTGTTCAATTTAGCACATCTGTACTCGTGGATTGATCCTCTGGTGCTGTTTTTGGCCCACGAGTTGAGAATAACATCATGTGGATTTTGAACCAAAGCGAATATGGCCATAGACAGTCCGTCACAATAATAGAGGGAGCCCCGGAGCCTGCAGCTGCCATCCACATCAAGGTTCTTGCTTTCCTTGAGCTCGGGGTCCCCGGGGACCGTGGTCATATGGAAGTAATCGGGGTGAAAAGAACCAAGATGTTTCTAAAAATCAGTGAGAACAATTTGCAAGCCCAAGTCAAGAAACAAGCTGGACACACCACAAAGGAAATGAATTTTCTGAATAACCTTTTTCAGGAGAGGCTTTAGATTAATTGTCTTTGAATTGCCTTTGTTTATGAAGTGTCCAGTAATCGCTTCCACTGCAGCTGGACCAGAAGGGGCCGTGTTTTCTTCTCAGACCCAATTCCCACGAGTCAGCGTGCCGGAAGGGCTCTCCAGAGCTGATGTACACTTCCACTTTGCACTGTCCATCAGGTAAGTTACTCTGAGCTGGGAAGTGCCTTCACTAACCACCTGGCTGGCCTCAGGCTCTTTCCACGGGAGACAGAAATGATAATGACTTTTCCATTTCAGACTGGATTATGAAATTCTGTAATCAAGATTACTCTAAAACCCTCAGTTGACGAAAGAGGTAAAATATATACGTTACGGCAGGAAGGAAGTTTATCCAACAAACGACAAAAACATAACTTTCAAATAACAATTTGTTCCGAGGACATTCACCCAGTATAAGGTGCTTTTCACCGTCTACTTGATATCTTAGGGGGTTATTGCCCGTGCTTTCCACCAATGGCATCATCGCCAGCCAGTGGGATCACCACACGCGGAATCTTTTTGTGTGTGAGCATTTTCGTTCTTGTACGCATGAGCTGCGTCCACAGGTGATGGGTGGGCTACCTACTGATGAGGAGAGAAAAAGGTGTCACTGTGGTCTGTATGTGTATTTGCCTCGGCAACACCAACATGCTGACAGAGGATGCAGGTGATGTCTGTCTAGCAGAAGGTGGAGTTTTTCTGGCTTTCATTCCATTGAGCCTCCTTGCGGTGGCCATCGCCGGCTTCCTCCAGCTGGTATTTTCGGTGGCCATTCTCTCTCTCTGTCCTCTGTTGGCTTGTGGTCCCATCAGCAAGTTGCTTTGTCTGTCTGGCTTGGAGGCCACAGAGTAGCTCCTTCCCAATTACAGAGGAAGAGTCAAAGGGCTGAAGGAGCCTGCTTGGCACCCACATGAGTTGATAGGATTAGAATTTGGATCGTTCGAATTATTATTTTTTTAAA
The DNA here is from genome assembly GCA_007922815.1 of Macrotus californicus. Taxonomy (NCBI): domain Eukaryota; kingdom Metazoa; phylum Chordata; class Mammalia; order Chiroptera; family Phyllostomidae; genus Macrotus; species Macrotus californicus. Next base: position 130,524 of record VMDR010000596.1, read on the forward strand.
TACTATTTATTGTTAAAATATTATTTCTTTTGGTGCCTGAGTTTTTGGCACTCTCTTCCACTGTGCATCTAAAGAAAGTGCCCACTCACCTCACCTTACTCCTGGCCCTCAGGTAGAGGCTCCTGTTATGAGGGTCTGTCTGTTTATTTCACCCGCCGCTCCTGTAGTTCGGTTGTTCGGAAGTGGTTGCTATGTGGTTGGTGCGAAAATATTCGTAGGTGCTACGCTATTGCTGTGAGTCCTGGCTTTACCTACTACAGTGTCCATTTGTCTTTTTAGTGCTTTCGACCTGGGGGCTACCTTGTCTGCTCTCAGAATCACAGACGCTGGGGAGAACTTGAGGGTCTAATAAGGCCTCAACATACAAACGACGAAACACAGGCCCAAGGACTTTGGAAGAGGTTGAAATAATTAGGCTCGTTAAAGTAAAAATGTTGATTGCTTTACTTCTAAGTACTCATGTGGTAAGAGCCTCAGTATACGTTAATGTGGAAATAGTATTATTCTGAAATGATGTGAATAAATTACAGTGAATATTCTTATCATGCACAAGCAGTGCATGGGCCAGAAACCAGCCAAGGGCTGGGGATGGGCGGGCTCTGGTGAGCCCTGAGCTGAGTGTGCTTCCCTGCCAGGCACTGAAGTGCACGCCCTTAGGAAGGTTGTGAGCTGAAGGAATGCAAATCGTTTGAAGTAGGATGATTCTCCCCGAAGTAATTTGGAATTTTGGCTATAGCAGCAAGATTCTGGGCCTCCTTTCTGAGCTTCTAGCAGTTTTTAAAATTGGGGTGACAGTGCTCAATGGAATTACATAGGTTTCAGGGGTACAATCCTACAATACGTCATCTGTATATTGTAGTGTGTGTTCACCACCCCAAGTCAGGTCTCCTTCCGTCACCGTTTATTTCCCTGTTACCCTCTCCTACCTCCCCCCACCCCTTTCCATCTGTAATCACCACACTGTTGTCTGTGTCTCTGAGTTTTTTCTTTTTTGCTTAATCCCTTCACCTTCTTTACCCAGCCCCCGCCCCCCAACACCCCTCCCCTCTGACAGCTGTCAGTCTGGTCTCTGTCTCTACGAGTCCATTTCTACTTTGTTTGTTAGTTTATTTTGTTCATTAGATTTCACACATATGGTATTTGTCTTTCTCTGACTGGCTTACTTCACTTAGCATAATACTCTCCAGGTCTATCCGTGCTGTCACAAAGGGTAAGAGTGCCTTCTGTTTCACGGTCGAGTATCTAGAAGTTTTATGAGTGGAGAAAGGACTTGTTTTGCTGCGCTCCACGGAGTCGAGTCTCCTGTTCTTTCCCTTTTGTACTCCCTACCCTAACCTTAGAGCCCCGACGTTAATAAGCCGGCTTCCCTGGAGCCCTTCCGCAGCCACCGAGAAGGCCTTCTTATTTTCCCCTAAGTAGTGCTTCTGTCTGCGTCTTTGAGAGCCTAGGGAGGCAGATCTGAAGGTGGAAATAAAATAGGGCTCCAGGTTGGCCTTACCCAGCCCCTTCCAAATGCATTCACGCTTCTCTCTGCACAGCGTGTTATGTGAATGGAGAGAAAAAAATTACGTTTTGGTCCAGCAGGTTTTCTTCCCTTGGACTCCTTCTGAGGTGCTGCAAGCACCAACAACAGAGCGGGGAAGCCCTGGCGGAACAACACTGAGTACTTTCCTTTGAAACCTTCCATTGGGAGCCCTCACACAATGCACTTTGTTCGCAAGCTCCTGCTCCCCCGACACTGAGAAAACCTTTGAGGCCTCGGTGGGCGGGGTCTGACCTGCCCTAGAAACTGCCCCAGTTCCGTGTCAGGAGAGCCACCAGCAGCAGAAGAGAAGGTGCCCCCACCCGACATAGCCCTTTTTTTCTTCCTCTTTTTTTCTCTCCTCTCTATTGTAAGAATTGTGGGAACTCTCTTTAAATGAAAATAACTCTCAAGCTGGGCTTTGTTTTCCAGCATGGATAAATGCCTGGATATCGCATACCCCACTCGGTAAAACTAGAGTCTCAACTTCAGATTAGAGCAGACTTATTTGGGACAAACGTTGGAGTTCAAGGAGAAATAGGTGTGCGGTATTGTTGTGTGTGCGGTTTATAAAAAGCATATAAAACTCTAACGTCTGTTCATCCATTTATGCTAGGGAGCCCCGTGCCCCCTCCTCACTGGCCTCTGGGTCGCAGCTGGAGGCTGGCTCTGTATCCTGTTTGTATTGGTATCCAATCTCTCACCACCACGCTTTGCTTGATATTAATTGAATTTCACGTTTCTGAACCCCTGAATATCTGTCACTTTTTAAAAACTGTACTGTGTTACTTCCACCTTACAGTTGCAGCTTAAGCAGATACTTAAGCTGGTGGAACAAACAAACAAACAAACAGACACAAGTTAGTTGCCTTCTTCTCCCCGTCATTGAGATGGGCCTGATTGGGTGCAGATGGAATATTCCAGAAGTGAAAGAGTGTGAACATTGCCTGAGCCATTGTTCCAGGGGTCCTGTGGTTTCCTTCTGCAAGGACCACGGGGCCGCAGAGGTGTTGCTGCTCCTCTCTGGGTGTCCCCCAGGATGTGGCTGCCCAGCTGGGAGGGGTGCAGCCACCCGGTAGTTAGTGGTGCCACCTTCATTTAATCCTTCCCCACCTGTAACACGGAAGTCCTTCCTCGATCTCCATTTCTGCAGTTACCTGCTAATTTATGTTTTATTCCAATTATAACACAGGCTCCTTGGAAAATACTAGAAAAAATAGAAGGGTGTAAAGAAAGGAGGTACCTGTGAGCGCAGGAGTCTGAGATAACCACTGGTGGCTTTTTGGTGTGTGTTCCTCCAGTCTTTGCTCAAGGTGTGTGTAGCCATCTTACCGACTGGCGTTCCTGTGCATCTGCCTCAGTGTTGTATCCAGCTTCTCCCCCAACATTTTCTTTTGAACGTTTGCCCAAATCGTTTAACATAAGTTGAAAAAATATGCATGTATCTAAAGACTGCAGATTATTACATTGTGTAGATAATCTTGTTTAATGAATACTCTATTGTTATATATTCAGGTGTTTTGCTTTGATAAAGGATGCTGTAGTGAGTATCTTGAGCACATAAATCTTTGTGTACACCTTGGGTTGTTTTCGTAGTATATAACCCTAGCAGGACAGTCATTGGGCCAAAGTGTTTGGATATTTTTAAGGCACTTGATACCTAATGCCTAATTACGTACCAGTAGTGTATGTGAGAGCCTAATTTCCTGAACGAATGCCAATAACAAATACTATCTTTGCCAAGTTGATAGTTTAAAATATCTCGTTTTATACCTTGTCCATTTTACTACTCAGTTGCTTGAATGTTTTTTGTGTTCTCTTTCCTAATTTTGCGATAAGAAGCACTTCTGTTAAAATTTTTTCTTTCAATCATCTTTCCCATTAGAGTATTTGGGTTTTTCTCAGTGGTTTCAAAAACTCAGTGGTTTCATTAAATTCTATTACTGTAAAATATGAACTATGTTACCAAAATATTTTAAATTTTTAATGAAGCTGCAATAGCCAGCCTCCTTTTAAATGTAACCCTGCTATCATTTCCAAGCCTTATGCCTGGAACAGAGCCGCGCATACTCAGGGGGCCACATAAATGCTTCCTGATGAGAGAATGTTCCATTATTTAAACATGTCATTGATGCGCAGAGCTGGTTGGTACAGCTAAACTGAGAATTTTTAGTCCATTTGGAGTAATCATAAGGAAAACTTTTTATAATGAATCACCCCAGAGAAGGAAGACAGAAGAGTAAAAATAAACTATATTCAAATATGTGGCAGACCATCACAAAGGACAAATAGTAGAAATCAAAAGTACAACTCAGAATTTTTTTCAAACGAAGCAACACTTCATGCATGTACAGTGTAAACGGAGTAATATAAAACTTTTATTAAATCTTAGTTTTGTCATTTTTTTTCTGATCATATTTTAAAGACATAAAACATTCACAAGGTAGTTAAAACCTCCTGCTTTCCTTTCTTCCATCTCATCCCTTCCTCACCAGAGGTAGCTGTTATTCTGAAAATTGTACTTACTACTTAGGTGCATGATTTCATATTTTTAGGACACAGGTATGAATCCATAAGCAATATGGAGTGGTGTTTTACCTTTTTAAACTTTTATCAATGGTATTGCACTGTAAGTTTCTTATTGCAGTATTTCTTCTCTCATTTCATATTATGTTCTGGGGATTGAGCCGTTTTAATGGTATTTCATCATGCGAATTTCACACCTTATTTATCCACTCTCCCACTGGATGCTTTGCTCTTTCAAATGTCACTGCAATGAACGATGTTGATTGTGTCCCCTTGTTCACAACTGTGACTTTCTCTAGGGTAGCAGTGGAGTTGCTAAGTCAGCGGTATGTGCATCTCCTCCTTTTCTAGAAAGTGCCAAATTGTTTTTCACAGCTTTAAGTTATTATATGAATACCTGAGTTCTCCCCATGGCTATTTAGAAAATGCCAGTTAGTATTTTGTGAGTGCGGACTATGGTCCAGGAAGTGTTCTAAGGGTTTTTACATGACTCAGTATATTTAATCCTCTCCTATTCATTTCATTTTTATTTATTTATGTTTAAAACAAGGCTCATTTTTTTTAATCCTTACCTGAAGGCATGCTCATTGATCTTAGAGAAAAAGAGGGGAACAGGAAGAAACAGAGAGAGGAAAACATGAATTGATTGCCTTATATGTTCCCCAATCAGGGACTGAACCCACAACCTAGGCATGTACCCTGACCAGTAATTGAACCCACGACCTTTCGGTTTATGAGAGAATGCTCCAGCCAACTGTGGCCATGGCCTCACCTGTTCATTTTATAAATGAGGAAACTGAGACACAGTGAATTTGCAGATCCTGCCTAAGGTCGTACAGTGAGTGACAAGGGCCCATTCAAACCCAGGACAGGTAGCTCCCAAGCCTACCTCTTAACACTAGGCTGTGCTCTATGGTGTAGAAAATACCACCCAAGCAAAAGACACCAGCTTCTTAGCCAACAGGAAACCTCTGAAGAGGGAAGCAGCCTCACTAGAGTATTGCCGTTCTGCAGGTGAGGAAGAAGAACCAGGTGGCTGCCAAATTTGCCCCAGGTCCACCCATCAGCATCTGGTCCACACTAAGTCCCAGGCCCTGATGCAGCAGCATGCCAGCCACATGGTCTCTTTTCTGCCTCTCTGTCCACCTGGGTGACCATGAAGGCACACAACTACATCTTCATGAGCTTCTCATTTCTTTTAGTCTGGGGTAGACAGCTTGCTATAGAAAGGTCAAATAAATTTTTTAGGAGTAGTAATGGGTATAATCTTGAACATGTAAATTTTAATTGCAGCACTTTAATCCCCGTTCTAGGTGCCAAACTTTCGGGATTAATTTGTTGCATCTGTTGGTAACACGGTAGTCAGTCTTCTGACCTGATTCTTTGCCCAAGGGCCCTCATTTACTAATGAGTAATTGCTGCAATTTTCAGAGAAAATGCTACTGGTACAATCATGTTTGAACATTCATCAAATATGACGCGAGTCCAGTGAGGAGCGATGGGAGTATCCCCTGCCTGCAAATAGGCATAGAATTGACTCTCCCTACACTGTAATCTCCCTGGGGTTGGAAAGTCCATCAGTGTTTGGAATGGTCCATGAAGAACGATGTGTGACCCTGCGGCTTGGCTGGCAGGACCATGCCGTGAGTAAGGCTTCCAGAATGGCTGGCTGAAGTCTTACTGCCTTTTATTGCCCAAGCCCATTTTTATGAAGAGCAGGCAGAGGTGGGGGAGGAAGCCACTTCAGTGGGTGTGTGTTTGCCTTGTGCATGCATCATAGATACCCAGCACTGACAAACTAATTATAGCTTTAGGCTGAGCATTTCCTCCTTCTGCATTTGGTTTGCAAACAGCCAATTATTTCCATCCTCTGCGCTGGAATAAAACACAAAACCAAGTGGTCTAATCAGTTGTTTCGGGTTAAGTCCAGCTGGCCACTTATCTCCCCTCTTCTACTCTTATTTATTTATTTTTTCAGGTTGACTTTCTAACTCCTTTTCCATCTCCACCCAGATTTTTTTTTTTTTTTTTTGAGTCTTTCTAACCTGCCTCAGATCAGCGACCAGAGTTTCAGGGTTATGTTATCTTTCCTGTGCTCAGCTTTATCTGCTTTGGAATGTACTGAGAGAGAGAGTCAACAAGGACTAATACCTTGTACCTTCCTTAGGGTTACAAGGACCTCTGTTCTGCTGCATACGCAGTGCATCTGCCTACACAACGTGCTGCTAGTCACTGGGACAATGGGGTGGGATGGATAGGTGAATGTGACCTTGTAAAGGACCTCAGGATTGACTGAGCCACCAAAAAGGAAGAGATAATACTTTGGAGTCTCTGGATCTGGAGAAAGAACTAAGTTCTAAAGAAAACAGCAAGACCAGAAGTAGGTGCAGGGGTGGGATAAAAACCCAACACTGCAAATCGAGGTTCCTGCTTTCTGTTTTGGCATAAAAGAACGAAAACCTCTGAAATGTGGATTCGAGGTTCGGGTTGCAGCCTAATGTAAAACCTAAGAGTCAAGAGTCATAGGGTTCTCCCCTCTCATTTGTTTTCTGCCTCTGACCTATGGTAGAATGAGGAAGTCAAGAAAGGCCCTCGATTAATTATCTCCAGAGTTCTCCACAGAGTGTTTCTTTTCTTTTTTCTTTATTTCTTCCCTTTATCCTCACTCAAGGACATGGTCATTGATTTTAGAGAGAGAGGAAGGTAGGCAGAAAGAGAGTGAGAGAAACATCGATGTGAGAGAGAAACACTGATCAGTTGCCTCCTGTGCATACCCCAACTGGGTACCAAACCCGCATCCTAGGCATATGTCCTGCCCAGTGATGGAACCTGCGACCTTCCTGTTTATGGGACAGTGCTCCAACCAGCTGAGCCACACTGGCTAGGGCTGGACAGAATTTTCTTATAGCAGAATTACTTTGTCATGTTCTCTCTGGATCAATTTTCTCTTAGATCAGGAGTTAGCAAAGATGTGGCCCAGGGCCAAATCCAGCCCAAAGCTACCTGTGTTTGTAAATAACATTTCATTGTGACACAGCCACCTCCATTTGTGTGTGGATTGTGTGTGGCAACTACAACACTGGACAGAGACCGTGCAGCTTGAAATATTTACCAGTAATTCTTTATAGAAAGTTTACCAACCCTATCCCCTGTCTCTGCTGCCCTTGAAAAGACTCCAAGGAATTCCAGTGTGGGGAAGTTCTGGAAAAGTCATTTGGTGCAGCCAGGTTGTGAGAAAGAGGTGTGTGTCTGGTAGAAGAAATGCAGACAGTATGGACAGGTGCCAGCCTGCCTTTTCTCCCTGTGGCAGGGATTTGGAGCCGTGGCATCTGTGCGGGAGCAGACACACAGCTCCCAGGTAATGCCATCCTCTCTAGAGTTCCTTTGGCCATCACGGCCCAAATCCATTCATCTGGCTTTCTTGAACTTCTGCACTCAAAACAGGAGATATAGCCCTGGCTCATGTGATTTAGTTCGTTGGGGGTCACCCTGTAAACCGAATGGTCTGAGGCTCAATTCTCGGTCAGGGCACATGCCTCGGTTGCAAGTTTGGTCCCTGGTTGGGGCACATACGAGAGGCAGCTGATCAATATTTCTCACACATTGATGTTTCTCTCCCTTTCTTTCTCCCTCTCTTCCCCTGACTCTGAAATTAATGAGCATGTCCTCCGGTGAGGATAAATGAAAACAAAAACAAAACAGGAGATACAAAGATGAGGAAGACAGAAGTAAGCCCTTCTGAGAAGTGGGGGAGGCAGCTATGTAAACATACCTTGCAAACGGAAGTTACCAAAATCAAATATCCCAGTAAGAGCCCTTACAGACATGTGAGAGCAAGGCTGACGGGAACCTAAGGAACATAGCTCTCGCTGCCTGGGACAGCTGGAGAAGACTCAACACAGAAGTTCTAGGGCGTTGTTCCTTTCACTCTCCTGCGAGAATCCAAATGGAAACCAAGAGCCTGTCCGTTCACCGAGGACATGAAGCCTCCAGTAGCTGGCTTCCCGGGCACAGCTGAGCAGATGTGCAGGAAAGAGTAGTCCTAGCGGGAGGGGGAGAAATCTGTGAATCTTGAATCAATTCTCATACAATGTTTGGGGGAGCCAAGTTGGAAGCCTGGATTGCTAAAATCCAGACAGACTCTTTCTTTGGTTCTGCACCCTCATAAAGTCAGCTCATTGTTCCCAATCTTACAACCAATCCGCTCAGTCAATAAGGTGTCCAGCAACCATACACGGATAAGCCAGAGTGCTTACATGGCAGTGGCCAGTGGCAGTTTGTTGAGAGAAACCCACCGAGGAGGAAAGAAGTTGATATCCATCTCTCCTTCCAATTAACTCTAGTTGCTAAGCCTTGCCTAGAACTCATGCGAGCCTCCTTGGGGACACGGCCCTGTGGTCTTTGGGGGTGCTGAGAGCCCTGTGTGCAGCTTCCAGCTGCAACTGTGGTCTCGGGAGTGTTGGCTGTGAGGATGGTGTGCCCGGCGGTGCACTGTTTCCAGATGAGGGCGATGTATTAATGGAGATAGAGTGCAGACATTCAAATGAGCTCACTACCGCCTCAGGAATTTAATTTTAGGTGTCTTGAGGACAGGAGATTTCGACTGGGAATGGTGGAAGAATTTTGCAAAGGTCCAGGAATCTACCTTATGCCTCATAAGGAATACCATTGAGAGTGGCGCTATATCAACACCCGACCAGATGGATTGGCTTCAAGACTTAGCGAAAGAATGCTGTTCCGTGGACATGCTTACTCTTTTTTCCTACATAATATTTTTTTAAAGTTAATCTCCAAAATGTTTTCAAGTCAACTTGTTTGCTTAAAACAAGTAACTGCTTAAAACATATTGATTAGGCACGTTTTACGTTATTGAGTATTTCCGCCAGCAAATCAATGCCAGGAATAGACTCAACTTTGAAGGAGGAGGCCGCAGATTCCGTCAGTGGCACCTGCATCAGTGTTCACCGTGTCCCCACAGTGCTAATGGTAACACACGACATTTGTCGGGTGGCTTGCAAGTGACGATCTCACTTCTGGTAAGCGCCTTCAGGTCACTGTCTTGTTTTGTGCTCACCGCATCCACATACGGAAGCCGGAAGCCGAGGCACAGAAAGGGAAGTCAGTTGCCAGAAGTCCCCTAGGGCTCGATTTGACCTCCAGGTGGCCTGATGTTAGAGGCCGCACTCTCAGCCTTCACCTTGTGCTGCGTCCTGTGCAGGACTCAGCACAGACGAGTGAATGAGTCATGTCTGCCAAGGCAAGCAGGCTCTGAGGGACCCAGAGGGACAACTCCTGCCCAACGTTTATGACCAAGTTGGGGCGACAAGGCTTGACACAAAGCACATGTACGTGTAAATGGAACAGAATGGATGAATGCAAGCAATGAGATGGGTCACATGACTGCGAGGAAATCCCCTCTGGCCTCCACCCATGCCTTCCCAGTGGTGCCCTTCTTTCAGGGACCCCCGTGCTTGTAGGCCAGCGCAGGCCAAGACAAGTGATATCGGCTCTTTCTTTATTCCTCATACTCAATGCATTCCATACAGTGCTGTGTCCAGCCTGCAGTTCCATGGGGTAGGGATTGTTATCTCCACTCTACAGAAGGGACACCTGGGGCTCGGAGAGGCTAAGTGTCTTGCTGGACCCCACAGCTGAGACGTGGAGGACCAGGATCCATGTGGTGGCGCGGCAGACTGTGGAAGGCTGAAGGTGTCCCTGGTGTGCTGTGACTCCCATGGATGTGCACCAGTGCTGTGCTGGGTTATATTCCTTCCTGGCTGGTGAGGGTACCAGGGGACTAGAGCGCTCGGGAGGGTGTCAGAAGTGAAGTGATGGATCCGAGGATGCCTGGACCATCAAGTAGGTCACAGGTCAGTTCCTTTTGGACTTCCTGTGACTACACAGTCAGTGGTCACAGAAATTACTCTAGGTCAGCTTGTCCTGAGACCTGGGAGCCTGGCACATTCCCTAGTCCTCTGTGGTGCACTTCCGGGGACTGACAGTCTGTCTGGATTGTGACTGAAGGGGAGCGGAGGTGGAAGCAGGAAACAGAGTGTAGAGTGACTGTTACAGGAAACTGGAGGTGGGTGAGTGTAGGAATCCACTGCGTGCCAACATCTCGGAGACAAGTGGATGGCCCTGTGAGGTTTGCTGTCAAAGGCTTCCCTGTAATGCTGTTGGACGTGATTCATTCCTCAATTAGTGATGTTTTATTGCTGCGGCACCCCAGAGCTTTCAAATCCATTGCCTTCCCCTCCTCTGGAAGACGTGCACAGCCCCCGTCCGCACCACACCGTGCTGTCCCCACCCTCTCTGGTCTTTCCTCTAACTTCTGCCGGGTTCTACATCGCTAAGAGGAGAGGAGCACACGTCACTCGTGGCATATAAACCCTAAGAATGGGGATGCACATTAACAGAAAAACATTGGTCTTTGATTCCAGCGACGCTGCTGCCGACCTGTCAAGGGTGGTTTTGGGTGGTCTTAAGAGCAGTGGAGAGAGGGGTGGACGCTTCAGGAGATGGTGGGCTAGACAATACAGTGGTCCAGGTGCCTAGATCTGGGGGTGGTGGGCCTGTGTGTACGTGCGTGTGAACGTGCGTGCCTGTGTATGTGCGCACAGCACAGGGTGTTTCTTACTGGCCTGAGGTGGTGGTTCTGGTACCCCGAAGACAAGTGCCCGAAGCTGGGTCCCAGAGAAGGCACCAGTCTCAAAGGTAGCAAATCAGCCCTGAAGCAGCCACTGATCCCGGGGCCAGGCGAGCAGAGGGCAGTGGCCGTGGTGCAGAGCTCAAGGAGGGACCTGCTGACGGACAGGAGCCAGGCTCCGAGGCTGCAGGAGACCTTTGTGACCACATCTCTCACCCCAGTGCCCTGTGAGGTGGGGACTGCTTAGGTCCCGGTTTCATGAGTGAGACACAAGGGAACTGCCGGTGAGCAGCTGTTACCCCTTAGCCTAAGCGGGTGACCAGATGGGGAGGGGAGCAGCACCCGCCCACATGGAGGGTGCCCACGCCTCATGCTTGGGGTTCACTGGGGGCAGAGATGGATCAGCCAAAGGATGGGAAGGGACCACAGAGCACCTGTCTTTTGAGCTTTCTACTCACTTCCTAGTTTTCTCTATATTCAGGTTCCTCAAGTGAACACAGATTCCTTCACCATGCAAGTGTCCACAGCTCCTCAAAGCCACCAACCCCTTATGCATTCTCCCGGCAGGAGACAAAGGGCACCATCCGTATAATGAACAGTTTTGAAGGGGCTGTTTTCAAAGCAGTGACAGGTGTAGAGAGGCGTGAATGGAGCCAGGGATAGCGGTGCTCCTCTCACCTATGGGCCTGAGGGGCAAGCAGAGGCAGCCATTACTGCAACCTGGGGATGGAGCCCCCCTGACAGGAGCAGGGACCACGCTCTGAGGACATGGCCAGCCTTCAGTGGCCCTAGAGGGCCAGGGCCTAGGCCTACGTGCCCTGTCCTGTCCCCTCTCCTTTGGAGCTCTCTGGCAACTGACACTGTCCTGAGACCAGAAGGAAATCTGTCCTTGTAAACTGCATCCATGCACCTCCTGGCTCAGACCAGGGGACCCAGGGTGGTGGTGGGGGGTACCTACAGGGGCAAGTAGAAGGTCTCCAGCACAGGCGTCCAACACAAACAGCAGGCCGCCCTGGCCAGCGTGGCTCAGTTGGTTGAAGTGTCGTCCCATAAACTGAAAGGTCCAGGTTCGGTCTCCAGTCCAGGCACTTATGAGAACAGCCCCAGCTTGGGGTGCTTGAGAGGCAGCCAATCGAGGTTTCTTCCCCCTCTCTCTCCCTCCCTTCCTTTCTCTCTAAAATCAATTGTCATGTCCTCTGGTGAGGAGTTAAGTAAGTAAGTAAATAAATAAAACAGGTCTACTCACCTCCAAAATGCCCAAACGCACAAAATGCGTGTTTTCAGGAAGTTCATGCATTCCTTCCAGCCCAAGCCTGAACCTCAGGGGAAGAGTTCCTGGTTGAGGTTGTCAGAAAGGCTTTTCCTAGGTGAAGAGCCTGTGTGTGTTCTCCCTTGAAGTTGGTTAACAGCTGAGGGAGCAGGTGACCTGCACACTGGGCACAAGTACAGCAGACAGTTCTCTTCTTGCTGCTACAGACGAGAATGAATAAACCCAGGAGAAAGACCCTGAGTCATTTTAACGGCCTGTTTTAAATGATGCCTTTTTCAAGGAAAATTTGTGGCTGGGATTTACAAGATAAATATCAACCCTAGCGAGGAAAAGAAAGATTTTATTTTATTTAATGTTTATTGAATTTGTTGGGGTGAAACTTTTATAGGTTTCAGGTATACCGTTCTGTAACACATCATCTGTACACCGTGTTGTGTGTTCCTCACCCCAAGTCAAGTCTCCTTCTGTCACCCTCGGTCCCCTGTACCCTCTTCCACCTCCCCGCACCCTCCTTTGGTAATTACCACACTGTTGTCTTTGTCTATGAGCATTATTTTCTTTTTTGCTTAATCCCTTCCCTTTTTCCACCCAGCCCCCTAACCCCCCTCCACTCTGACAACTGTCAGTCTGGTCTCTGTCTCTGTGAGTCTGTTTCTATTTTATTTGTTAGTTTATTTAGTTCATTAGATTCCACACACGAGCAAAATCATATGGTGCTTGTCTCTCTCCGACTGGCTTATTTCACTTAGCGTAATGCTCTCCAGGTCCACCCATGCCGTCGCAAAGGGTAAGATTTCCTTCTGAAAAGAGAGACTTCAAACCAAAGAACATTCTCCTCTGTCTGGTTTACTGACCCAAAGGCAAGTGCGTGGGCAGGCAATGTTGAGGGTATCGAACTAAAGAACTTGGCCTTTTTTCATAAATGCTTTAACTTTGGCTTCTTAAATTATTAGCAGTTGCTTTAAGAAGAAGGCCTACCTAACCTTTAGCTTTAATTTTATGTTTATCTAGAGAATAAAGTGAGATTGACCAGTATGTACCATTCTGCTTAAAATAGCTGTTTTTGCTCAAAAGAGGTAAGACTGGAAGTTACAAAGCTTTGGACCTTGGACAATTATAATTATATGAGAATTCACCCAGACTCTAACATTTTGAGCCTTCCATAATAAAATGAATCCTATTAAATATTAAATATTTACACCTAATGGGTAGTATAAAGAAAGAAGGAAAGCCCTTGCCAATGTGGCTCAGTTGATTGGAGCATCGTCTTGTAAACCCAAAGTTTGGGGGTTTGATTCTGGGCCAGAGCGCATACCTAGGTTACAGATTCAATCCCTGGTCGGGGTGTGTATGGGAGGCAACCCATCCATGTTTCTCTCTCACGCTGATGTTTCTCTCTCCCTTCCTCTCTCTCTAAAATCAATAAGTGTACTTAAAATTTTTTTTTAAAAGAATAAAGGAAAATGTGGTGTTCGAGACAACTCACGCTATTTCTTCTGTGTGTTCAGCTGACTCGCTGGGATGGTGCTTCATGGAGCTGTGTGGGCAGAGAGGCCTGTTAGGCTTTATTTCTTTAACATTCTTCGTTTGGTTGCAGTGAGGCTGAGATGAAAATCTGCTTCCTTGAGGAAAGGGTTTTCCTCTCTTCCTGGAAACACATGAGTGTTTGGTACTTGAGTGTTTGCAAACCAAAGAGGCCTCTGTTTCCAGTTCTTTCTCCCTCCGCTGCCTCCATGGTGGAAACCAGGGATCTGAATTCCTAAGAGGCCCTACCATGCTGATGTTTGAATCAGTTTGGCCGAAAACTGATTGGCAGTGGTGCGCACACCCGTGGCCCCTGCCTTTAACGATGGCTTGTGTCCACTGCGTGTTAGATCCAGGATCTTTGTGGTATGCAAGTGAGAACCAGGCCGAACCCTCCTGAAGCATTTGCTCTTTGACCTAGAGAGTCACCTGTATCTTTGAACTTTCCCAGGAAGAGGGGCAGGGTGGGGGGCGGGTGGATAGCACCAAACTAGGATTCTTTAAATTCCTTTCTAATGATTTCAGATTATTAGAAGCTCCCCAGGAACTTCATGTCTGCCTTTTGCCCTCCCCCATCCCACCATCAAAAGGGCATTTTTGTTTCCCACGAAGGCCCCTTCTCTGCTGGGTCTCAGAGGGAACACGGAGCCCTGGGGAGTGAGCACAAACCACCTTCCCTTGGTCCCTGATGGCGAACAACTCAGAGGAGATCCCTGGTCTGGAGAAGAAGAGGGAAGGAGTATATCCATGTCCCCTCTGTCCCCTTCTCAGGTCCCTCATTGCTTCTGAGGACCCCTTCCCTACACTCTGATCCCAAAAGAGTTAATTACCTTATTTCAGGCATCTTTTTTATTGAGCAGAGTAGTAGTATTTCATTCTCCCGAGAGTGGCAGCTCATTGCAAAATGTCCCATGAGTCATGTGCCATTTTAATGAAAACCTGAAGAGGTTAGAGAAGATGAGAAAATGAGGCTTTTGCTGAAAAGAAGGGAGCTGTTTGCCAAAAGAGGGAATTCAGGCTTAGAAAGTTACTGTTTGAAATAGAGAGAGAGAGAGAGAGAGAGAGAGAGAGAGAGAGAGAGAGAGAGAGAGGGGCGCTCTTGTTACTGAGTGACTGACATTTTTCTTTATTAAAAAGTTATAAAGTCTGGCAGTAGAGCTGTGCTGATAAAAGCTCAGTTATGTACTGTGGTTTGGTTTTGTTTCCATTTTTTGCTAGCTGTGCACTTTTAACAGTTTGCATCTGGATGGGTAAATGAAGGGTTCTTGCAGGGGAAATACTTATTGATTCTGTAAGGGATACTGCTTGCTAAAGTAGTTACTTTAAAATATGTGTATATGTTTTAAATTTTGTATTATATATACACACACTATATACACACATGCTAAATGTATGTGTGTGTGTCGATCTGTTTTGTAACCTCAGCTGGGGTAGGAGGAAAAGGCTGTCTACTCTGTGAGAGTGGTCCCCAACCTGGGTTATAGAGATGAGGCTGCCACTTAGGTGACCTGCCTCCGCCTCCCACCGGGAGGACCCCCAGTTCAGCACCAGCACCAGATCCTTTAGCTCAGTTGATTAGAGCGGTGTCCCGATGCACCAAGGTTGTGGGTTCGATCTCTGGTCAGGGCACAGACAAGAATCAACCAATGAGTGCATAAATGAGTGGAACAGCAAATCGATCTCTCTCTCTCTCTCTCTCTCTCTCTCTCTCTCTCTCTCCCTGTCCTTCTCCCCCTCCCCCGCTCGCTCCCTCCCTCCCTCCCCTTCCCTCTCCTTCTCTCCCCCTCCCCTCCACCCTTCCTCTCACCCTAAAATCAATAAATTAAAAAGAAACAAAAAACCTCCCCCTTCCCACAGATTCTCATGTAGAAATTCTGCCTTAGTCCTTCTGCTGTGCTCCTGGACTGTGGCCACAGAGATACAACATTCCCCAGGGGGAGTGTCAGGAAGGGGTCGCCTGCTTTGACCTGAAATTGCCTGGCTTCTCATCTCAGTTAAAATCAAGCCATGCATTTGGCTTTAATGTAGAGATTTTGTCGTTGAATTTTCTTTAGTGCTATCCATTCAAGGGGGGTGCAGTAGCTGAATTGACTGGCAGAGTCCTCAGGCATTTAGTGTGTATTATTAATATTTAGGACGCATTTTAAACTTCCCTACCTTTAGCAAAAGCTCTTATGGCTTAATCAGGATTATCCTTCACTCCAGAATGAAACCATAGTTTTCGCAGTTACCTGCATTGCAGGTGGGCTAGGCACAGCCAAGAGTACCTGGTAGCGTCTTCAAGTGACTTTTGTATTAGCCAAATCTTTTAAAAAGCGCCACACAGACTTGTGACCACTTATACTTCCGCTTACCCTTGATGAATTGGCATTGTGGCCCCTCACATTTAATGAAATGGACAACCTGGAGCCCCAGAGCAGTGCATTCCAAACCCAGGTGAGTTAAACAATCCACTGAAACCTTTTTACCATCTACCTGCTTTGTAAGGGGCAATACGATTCAGTCCTCATTTTGTAGGAATTCAAGATCTCATTGGAAAGTATAAGAGGTGTCCAGTTAAACAGATGCAAAGGTAGTTTGTGGATATGCTCCAAATGAGTAGCCAGAAGGGCATTCTGTGGGGTTCAAAGGAACTGGAGCTCACGGCGGACTGGAGTGGGGAGAGAGTCTTTGAGGCAGAAATGAGGTTGCCCAGGCAACTGTGTTGGGAAGGTCGGTGTGATTGGAGGGCACCCTGACACCTAGGCTTGAAGGTGTGGCCAGGGGGAGCTCCCTAAAAGATTATCAGTACCGAGAGCCTGGCATTGCTAATGGGTTAAACAAGGGAGGTAAACTAGGTGTTGGCAATAGCCAAGTCTGGAGTCATCGAGCATCTGGGTCAGGCGGACATGAACAGAGAGCTGTGGATTCTAGAATCCAAGAATTGGCAAGGGTGGCAAAACCACTGGCGCTTGGAAGCAGCACTGTGGTCTGAAGCGTAGCGTCTCTTGGACCCCACAGTCTTTGCTCTGATCTGCTGAAGGATGGGGTGGCCTTGCTGCTGTGTTGGAAATTCCCCGACAATGGGTGGGCAGTTTGAAATCATCTCTATGTAACTTTCAGATGTTCATGTCCTTCTGGGCTCCTAGATATACTTTGAAGGTAGCAAGAGAAAGTGAGAATATAAAGATAAATTCAAAGCCTTTGGCTTGTCCATTGGGAAGGATGAACCTGCCGTTAGTGAGATGGAACAGGCATGAGGAGGAAGATCACGAGGCCAGTGTGGACACACTGAGTTGAATGGCCCACCAGGCATCTAAGGGGAGCTGTCAGGCCGGCAGTTAGATGAATGAGTCTGGAGTTCAGGAAACAGTCTGGGCTGGAGATATAAATCTGGGAGTCATTGGCACATAAACAGTATTTAGAATCATGGAACTGAGCAAGATCACCAAGTTTTCCATTTATCTTAAGGACGAAATAATATAAGTGTGGATAAAGAGGGGTACTATTTTCTGTTTATGGAGTTCTAACAATGAGCTCATGTTACAACTGAAAACACACGTCACAGATAAGCTTCTCTAGAAATACATATTTAGCATGGCTGAGCTACGGCACTCAGGATATATATACACATATATACACAGAAGCCATTCATTAACACCTGGGGCATAGGCATTGACATTGAGTGAAGTCTCTTCTTCTAATTCTGCTGTCCATGTTTTGGTTATTTTTCTGTTCTCCTACATATACTCCGGTTTGTGATTGATATGTAAAAGCATAGGAATGGTTGTTTTGGTTGAGACATTTGCAAAATGTGGGTGGTAACCTTACCTAACTTGACTCTTTGAGGGCAGAGGGTAAAAAGCAATGCTTGACATCATTAGATCACTGACCCCTGTATCAGTGCATCGAGTGCATCCTGAAGAGGCAAGAGGGTTGCTGACCAGTCTGGGAACCATGTCACGGAGGAGTAATTGTAGACGTGAGGGGGCTGAGCCTGGAGAAGATGGAAAGGAGGGAGGGTAGCAGTTACATGCGGATATTTGAAAGGGCACAGACTTGTATGTTGCTCTAGATAGAAGTAGGATTCATGGGTAAGGATCGTGAATAGGTAAATCTCCACTTAAATAGAACTTTCAAAGAATTAAACCTGCAAAACTATGGGTAGGGCAGGCTAAAGCACAGGGCACTGACTGCCCTGTTGGTATAACATGCATCAGCTGGGCGGTTACCAGCTGGGGGTACAACCAGAGGGAATTCCATGGGCTAGGACCTCTCAGAGCTCTGCCAACTTCTGACTTCCATGGTTCTCAGCTTGCACATCTTTCAAAAAGATGGGGTGATGGGAGTGGCAGTGGGTAGGAAAAGGCAAGGGGGGATAGTGGTGACGGAAGGAGACTTAGGGTGGTGAACACACCACACAAAGTACAGATGTTGTACTATAGGATCGAACATCTGACACCTAAATAAATTTATTAACCAATGTCATCCCAGTAAATTCAGTAAGAAATAAATGTTTGTAAAAAAAAGTTCAGCGGCTCCATCTAAGTTTTTGGTTTTTCTTTTGGTCACAATTCTCAAAAAAAATTTGGTTAAAAAAAACAAGAGGAACAACCACAACACCACCAAAAAATGGGATGGATTTCTGGAGGGCATTGGGGAGTTTCTGCATTTCTAGGAAACAAACAGCCCGCCGTTGCTCAGAGGCTTGTAGTCCAGCTTGGTGTTGTTTAGCCAGCACATCTCTGTTGCAGGGAACGGTTGGGTTGCAACAGTGCCTTGCAAGAGCTACAGCTGGTGAGTGATTGGGTGTGCAGGCTGAGTTCGGACTGCTTTTTGCTTTTTTTCAGAAATACCCTCTTCACTTCTGTACCTGAGTTGTCCGTTCTGCAGAGATCTTACTTTATTTATCTTATGTGTTCCAAGTGCTAATGTAGTTTAATCCTATACTTTTAGAGGGCTGCAAAGAGAATTGTTTAAAGTTTGGATACAAACCCTTGGAATCAGCAAGTAGTCTCAATAAAATAGGCCACAGAGACCATCTTGTCCCATTGCCTCACCTTACAGAGACAGAGACTACAAGAGCCATGCGATGGCTTGCCTAAGAACAGTGAATTGATTCAAACCTTCTCTTGTCCCCTCTGCAGTGCTTTCCCACAGTTATGTTGTATTTAAGGTCTGGCAACAACGACCAGAGGAGAAGTGCTTGTAACGTGCCAGGCATTGTGCTGGCTGAGCATCGCACGTACATTTCCTTACTTAAAGTATCATCTGTCGGCAGTGTCTCTTAAAACCAACAGCTTTGCTCTCATCTTTCCTACCGTGTGGGTTTCTCCATAAATGGCGATCAGCTCTGCGACCCTCCCTGGGCCTGGAGAACACCTACCGCCACCAGCTCTGCTGCCACGGGCACCGGTCTGGGTCCTGTTCCCATGTTTCAGTCAGTCTGTCTAGATAACACTGGAACTGCTACAACATTCTAATGATCCTATGTAACGTCAAAAAAAGGACAGTATAAATTTCAGCCTGTTGTGTTTGAACTACTCCCCTGGGGGACCGAGTGTGATGGTTGAGAATTTGTCACTAAACAAGGGAACTCGTTGAGGATTCCAGCCTCACGTAGTGTCCTGGTCCATGTGCTGTCGAGAGCTGTCATACTTATTCCTGCTTCCAGGTGTTTGATCTTTTCACATGAAGCTAATATTTCTTTACCTGGAGTGTCCGACCCCCTGTCACCTCAAAATAAAGACCAGGAAGAGATTTCCTTTTGCAACTCCTGAGGACAGATATGGCCAAGTGCAGATTATGATCCTAAGCAATGAAGACAAACGTTATTGTTACTGAGCACCAAGCTTTGCTTATTTCTTCAGAATTCCCTTGGGGTCACAAGTCTGCCACTCTGAGCAGACTCTGGCTTGATGTGACAGTGTGTCGCAGTCTCCTCTCTCGCCAGTGGCACAGCAGCGTCTAGCCACACTGCATGCCCCTTGGAACCAGTGACACTTTCACTGTCCTTGCTGACGAGACCCACAGTGAGGAAGAGGAAGAGAACAGCTAAGGCAGCAGGTCCGATTCCAGGAGTAGGTTCGACCCAAGGTGGAGGTTGTCAGGGGGGCATCGATGGGGAAAGACCTTTCTTTTTAAGGAAGAGCTTCCAGGGAGTGAGCCCTTACAGCCAACATCAGCCCTGGGTGTCTCACTGGGAGGATGCGCATTCAGAGACCACATCGGTTTGTACAAAAATCCAGAGGGCTGCACGTGAGCATCATTAACCAGGGTTCCTAAGAGCTGGGAAGAAATTGCCAGAGGGCACCTGCTTTCAGGCATAAAATATGCAATTGGCCTGAAGTCTCCCTTTGGAATGAGAAGGGGGGACACCTTCGGGTAGGACTGGGGTGGGGAAAGGGCCAGTGGGGAGCTCACGTCATTGAGGGGCTGTGGAGCCTTAATTAATACTCTTCATTCCTCTGGAGCTTACTCCTTGGAGTGGCTGTGATTTCTACCAGTGTTTACACCACTGAGTGGTTCACACAGAGGCACAAATGGGTGTAGAAAGGGGTGCGCTGTGAGCATCCAGTTCTAAGGAACTACCAAACGCACAAGGACCTCAGATGCTGGCGCTTGGGAGTGTGGAGTGTGTTCTGATGAATTGTGAGAAGCAGCGTGGAATTCAGCACTCAAGAGAGTCCACGTCAGTGGGGAAAGCTTCCCCTTTGGGTGTGAGGCAGCACACTTGGCGTAGGCTAGCCGATGGTCCTAGGCGCCATGCCACTTGGGGGGTAGGGAAGTAGGTGCCAGTCAGAGCTCCGGTCACCTCCTTTTCTGTCCCCTCCAGACCTCGGGGTTTCATGAGTGCCCAGGGTCTGATGTTTCATGCAGAATGCAACAGCCTGGTGAAGTGAAGCTGTCTCAGATCCAGCCATAATAAAAATAACAATGTAGCCCTGGCTGGGTCTCAGTTGGTTGGAGCATCTTCCCCTACACTGAAAGGTTGCCGGTTCGATTCCTGGTCAGGGCATATCCCTAGGTTGTCGGTTCGATCCCCTATCAAGAGGCAGATGATTAATGTTTCTCACATCAGTGTTTTTTTCTCTCCCTACCCCGCCTTCCTCTCTCTCTCAAATTAGTAAACATATCCTCGGGTGAGGGTTAAAAAAATATTAACAGTTAACATGTATAGCGCATGTACTTTCTGCCATGCGCTTCATTTCTTTTAGCCCTCACAGATTCTATTAGTGTCCTCGTTCATAGATGAGGGAAATGAAGCTTGGAGAGGCCAGGACAGTCGTTCAAGGTCAGCAGCTAGGATGGAAATCCAGGTGCGCCTGACCTCAGAGCCCAGCCCTGAATGGGTCTGCCTTCTCCCAGACGTGGCTCCAGGGCCAAGCACGTCAGTCTCTGCCACGCTCATTTTACCTCAGCTACTCTGCACCTGGTTTCAGAGGAGCAAGGGAGGTGCTGGAATTAAGTTTAAATCCTTAAGAAGAAATCCCGAGAATTAACTTTGGGAGGATGCGTTGAGCTATTCTGCTCCCGTGCACGTTGCCACAGGTCCCCTTGCAGGTGGGCACAAGGACAGGTGCATATGGAGGTGTGTCAGTGGGGTGACCAGAAGGTCAAAAAGGAGAAGGTGAATCTGGTGCCGCAACACTCCCTTTGCTCATTTCGTCAGGTTTTGTGTGGAAACCCCACATTCTAATCACTCAGAGCAACTGCTTGGAACTCAGTTGGAAAGAATATTTCTTTTTCTCCTAGTGTATCAAATGTTTCTTTCTTTTTAACTCCCAGTAATGTGTTAGTAACATGTTGATATAAAAACCTGTTAGTTAGGGTTCATAGTCTACCTTTCCATCTTTCCTTATGTCTTTTCTTCATTCTGATACCTTTTCTTGAACTGAAGCTCTTTACTACAATAAGGGTGTTTGGTCAACAATGTCCTTACCCCCAGGTGCTTTTTATGTCTCATGGTTTTGTTTCTACTTCCACACCGAAGGGTTTCACCTTCCTCTTTCCCCTTTCCTCCTTTCCCTTTCCCTCTGGCCTTCCCAATTTTCCTCCCTTACGGCCAGTCATTGTGGGTCTTTTTACTCCTTCTGGATGATATCCTGAAGCCCACCTCGCCACTAAAGAATGCAGCATGGAAGAAAGTGCTAGAGAGATGTTCTGTATTTTGCACCTGTGATCTCTTACAAAATGCAGATAAGCTCCATTCACTCACTGCAGTCACCTGACCGCGTTTACACATAGAGCCCACAGTGAGTGAAGGGACATACCTGTCACCAGTCACCTCGGTCGCCTGTCAGATGTACCTCCTAACCTGTAACCAGGACGGTGTAACTTCTCTAAGGCATTATACGTGACCAGTCACTCTGCCATTCCATGTAGCTTCTGGGATACCTTTCTTCTGGAATATTTGCTCACAAATTAGACTAATGGAAAAAAATTGTAGCACATGAAACATTTTAGAGTATCATTCAAAGACTGGAGATTTGGACCTTGTTCTAGCGGTTTGCTTCTTTTTTCAACCTTTAGCACAGCATATTTGTGTGCCAGGGCCCCAGGGCTGCTCCTCCCTACATTGGGAGTGATGACAAAAGATAAGCAGACACCTTAGTATTTTAAGCCTGTTTTCCCAAAGGAAACTGAGAACTAGAAACGACCACGTCCATCAGCAGATGCATGGATAAACAAAGTGTGGTTCACACGTTAATTGTTCTGGAAAAGGAATGAAATTCTGACATGTGCCCTGACATGGATGAACCTCGGGGACATCATGCTAAGTGAAACACGCCGGTGACAGAGGGACAGATCTTGTGTACTTCCACTTCTGTAGGTCCCTCGAGTGAGCCAGTTCACAGAGACAGAGAGTGTAACAGTGGTTCTCAGGGGCCAGGCAGGGGACAACAGGGACAGAGTCTCCGCTTGGGAAGAGGAAAAAGCTTTGGAAGTGGACAGTGGTGATGGTTGCCCAACAGGGTGAATGTGCTTAATGCCACTACAATGTGCCCTGCAAATGGCTGAGATGGCAAGTTTTTTATGTTGTGTGTCTCTTTTACCAACACTGGAAATGTGTTTTAGAAGCACCGCCGGTCAAGGTAGCCTTATGGAAACCCCCTGCAGCTCCTTATATGTAAATTGGTGACCTTGTGTGTCTGTTTTCTGTGATCACAGATCCTACAGGGCCAGACACGGAGGTAGCACGTTGTGTCCCTTTCACATAAGGGACACATTTTCTCCACCTTATGATGAATAAAGAAATGAGGGAGAGAGCTCAGGTTCCGTACCACTTTGCATATTGATTTGTCGTCATTCTGTGTTCTGGTCAAATACAGTACGGTGTTTTGTTTTGTTTTGTAACCTCCTGTCAGCTGTTATTCTAAAGATACTGGCATTTAGTTCGGCTTGCCCTTTTCTGAGGGAGATTATACGAAGTACAAATGCCCTGAATCAAAATAGACAGCTGTGTGTTTCCTCGGGGGTCAATGCGGGCAAAGTGAAA
Organism: Macrotus californicus; assembly: GCA_007922815.1. Taxonomy (NCBI): domain Eukaryota; kingdom Metazoa; phylum Chordata; class Mammalia; order Chiroptera; family Phyllostomidae; genus Macrotus; species Macrotus californicus. Next base: position 153,490 of record VMDR010000596.1, read on the forward strand.
GACGTTGGTTCTAATTTAAGTACATCTTTCTTAAGGCTCCTTTTGGTAACACATTCCTGTTTTATTCTCTCCATCCACTTGGGTTAACACTGCTTCATTGAGCATTTTTTAACAATCACTGAGAAACTCCAGGAAAAGACTCCTTTTTTTTTTTTTTTAAATGCGGGTCATATTTGGAGCAAAAGAAGGAAGAAAAGCGTCTGCCAATTTGAGAAATCATTTCCAAGAAAGAAGTTTTAGCAAAGTGTAAGATTGAGCAGGCAATTCAAGAAATAAAAGGAGAAAAGAACATCACGCGCAGTACCACAAACGTGGTTTCTATATAGAAGTTTTAAATTCATCACGTCATTTCAATTGTAGGATCTCGTTTCATGCCCACAACGGCCCAGCAGCACAGCTCTCATTGTGCTACAGGCGAAGCAGTGAGCCTCCAGTTTGCCCAGGGGGCTCGTTCAAGGTCGCACAGGCACAGAGTCACATACCTGTCCACAGCACCTTGCTGTCCCGACGTCTAAGGCTCAGGCCTATGGGCTCGGTTTGTGACATGGGGCTGGCTCGCCACAGTCAACCTTCAAGGTGGCTCCAGGTCTATGTGAGACGCATCTCCAGTTGTGGAAAGTTGAGGCTGGGGGCGTAGTCCCTCAAAGCATTCCACCAGCACCACTCACAGTGTGACACCTCTTCATGTGGGGGCTTGAAAATACGATCACGCCCTATGTTTCTTTAACTCCTGAATTTGAGCTTTTAAATTGAACAGATTTAAACCGACTGGTGGCTCCTACACATCTACGAGAACAACAGCCAGGACTAGGTGACTGGGCCTGATCCAAAAGTGGGCGTGTTGCTCAAAAGGTACTAGAAATGTCAAGATGGAGACAGTAGAGTATTCAACCTAGTGCGGGACAGTGCGCCTTGGGGGCTGGCGGTGGCCTTCCCTCATGCCCTTTTTTGTTGGTTTCAAATTTTTAATTTTCCTGCTAGCTTTATTGAGATATAATTGACAAGTTGGAAGATATTTAAAGCATGCATCGTGATGGTGATTTGTAGTACATTTACACTGTGAAAGGATTCCCGTCTCGTTAATTATCACACCCGTGTGCTCACGTATTTATCTTTGTGAGCGTGTGTGAGAACATTTAAGTTCTGCTCTCTGAGCGAAGTTCAGTTGTGCAATTGCGTGTTACCAGCTCCAGTCTCCATGTGAAGGCCTCATTCTTCTTAGAGCTGAAAGCCTGTCCCCCCACCCCCACTTTCATGGGTGGCCTGGTCACATACCTCTCTCCTTGGCAGAAGGAAGGGCCAAAAGTTAAAGGAAAAGTAGTTCGTGGTCCTGAGACCCTTCTCTAGCCTGCAGTTTTTGATCAGATGTTTGCTTTGTCTCCTAAGGCATGAAAATGTTCCATTCGTGCAGGTTTCATTGTTTTGTTGGCAACTTTTAGGCTTACTTAGCTCTGAAGAAATCCTCTAACCATATGAAAAACAGGAGCAAAAGGCTTCGCGCCCACCGGACATTCAGCCACAGCTCTGCTGACAGACCCCAATAATGGACACACCCCTGCAGACGCTAACCAGATGAACACCGGTCCCATCAGGCAGGACTGTACCAGAGAATATGAGGACAGAGGGACCTGGTGGTGGCGTCTGTCACGTCTGGGTTTGAGCAGGACCTCACAGCCCAGTTCCTGAAGGAACAGCCTCCTGAGACTGACTGCTCCCCATTAGCCCTGGAGAGCCTGGCGCCTGCTGGACGGTCCAGTCCTGGGGTCGGATCTTGACTGTGGCTCACATCACTCTGCTGTGGCCCTATCCTCCTCCATCTGGCTTTTGGTGACCTGAAGACTTGAGTCTGGGCCGCCATGGAGACTCACAGTGGAGAGAAGTGGCTTAGCTTTAAGAAGATTGTTCTAATTATCTCCAGGCACCAAGTGGTGCTCCATTTGCATTTCAGACGCTAAAATCAGAGGGCAGATCTCTGAGAGGTTAATTTTGTGAGTGAATCTTTAATAAGAGAGACACCAAGACTAGACTCTGTATGCCTTAGGCTGGCTTTGCAGTTAGAAGATGCAAAATACACTGATAAGATTAAAGCTCCTTTAGTGACTCTTAGGCAAGCCTCACGCTCTTTTATTTGCAAATGATCTCTGCCCTCCCTATCTCAGGGGACTCCCTGAGCCAGTCCCGCCCCCCTCATTCCCTGTCAATTTTCAGGGACAGAAAAACAGATTCTTGTCTCTTATGAGTCACTGTAAGACATGGACCAGCTAGTCGGTCCCCCCTTTCTGGCATCTAGACCTCTTCACTGGGGATCCAGGTCAAGGTCATTTATCGATCACCATAAATATGTCCATCATAAAATAGTCCTTCTGAACTGCAGGCATTTTCTTGGACAAACTCAGGGAAACACAGCCTAAGGAAGACTAATGCATCCTGTTCAACCCTTAAGAGCAGATGAGAGAGCGGCCTCATTTGTGAAATTGTGTTCAATTACAAATAAACATGGATTGGACTCGGGATGCAAATATAAGGAAGATAATTGTACCTCATGGGAATATATCTGATGGCTCATTTTCTCTTAAAATTATACAATCTATGGTCAAGTCCTGGGGTAGAAATCCGCGAAGTGTCCAATCCTACAGGTGAAAATGACTGTGGGAGAGCTGGCCAGTGTCATCTCAGCCTGCCATTTCCCCAGACAGACTCAGCGCATTTTACACACAGCACTGCTCCCCTCTTGAAAGATTTAATTTTAGTGTTTGCTAAGTTTGCAATTTTTCTGAAGCAAGAAAACTGAGGTATGTTCCATTCCTGATACCTCGTTGTGTGTAGGTGATGTTCAGGGTTATCGGAAAGCAGCAGCAAGTTGGCGGCTCAGAAGGTGTCACGGTGTAACAATGCCACGTAGTTTAATGTACCTGAGGGCTCTGTCTCTTCCAGGGGTGTCCAACCTGTGGCCCATGGGCTCCACGCAGCCCAGGATGGCTATGAATGTGGCCCCACACAATGTTACAAACACTCGAGAAATAGAGGTGGAGGAACCGGGTGATCTGGTCCAAGTGCCTTTCTTTGATGCTGCGCTGAGAGGCGGGCTGAGTCGGGGTCGACTTCAGCAGTGGGGGGAAGGCAGAAGTGGGGTTTTTAGGAGAAAAAGCACAGGGTTTGTGGTGGGATAGGGGAGGGGTTAGTTTCTTGTTCTTCTGGGCAGGTGCCTCCAAGTTTCAGCATGTGAGTCAGGACAGTGGGTTAGGGAAAGGGCCGGGCTGTTCCCAGGGACAGGAGGGTGTCTATCGTGCTCGTGGGAGACAGTTCCGATTAAGCCGCTGTGGGCTACCAAGCAAGTCGGGACAACTGAGTCATAGGCAGTCCAGAGGGTCGGAAACGGGCCCGATGGGGTCATTAGCAGTCTAGGGGGTGGGGAACTGGCCAGACCCTTTCACACAAAATTGTAAATTTCCTTAAAACCTTTTTTTTTTTGCTCATCAGTTTTCATTAGTGTTTGTGTATTTAATATGTGCCCCAAGACAACTCTTCTTGCATTGTGGCCCAGAGATGCCAAAAGGTTGGACACCCCTGAGAGACACCGCTAATGATATCCACATTATTCTGTTAGTGCTAATAATAGCTAACATTCATTGCGTGCTTACAGTGTACCTGGCACTTTGCTAAGAACTTTATACCAATTATATTATTTAATTTTTACAGAAACAGTTTGGTGTAGATTCTGTTGATAACTTAATTTTAGAGAAAGAAGAGACAGAGGGTCAGGGAGGTTAAGGAACGTGGCCAAGGACAGTTCACTAATGAGTGACTGAGCGGTGGGTAAACCTAGTTCTTTCTGGGGCTGAAGCCCATGCTCGCAACAGCTGTACCGCTGACGTAGAGTTGTTTGACTCCCTGCGATTGTACATGAGTTTCAGCGTGCTTGCTTACGGTAGCCAAATCTACTTTCCTGTTGAACTTGGCAGCAAATGTCGCTGTGATTGATCTGTGGTATCTGCAATGGGTAGATCAGATACAAAGGAAAGAAGGAATAGAGGTGCCATTACCCTGCCGGGTTATTCTGACACCATCCATGAGGAACTTCTGTGTGGACCATCTGCCACCAGATGTCTGAGGACACATTTCTATCACACAGGCCTTCTTTGTGTTTCGAGCCTGTCCGTGGACTACATAATAAAACGTAGGCAAGTTGATATTAATGTGTCTTTTCAAAAGCAATGCCTCATTTCCATTAATTCTGCTTTCAAATCTTTTTCTTCCTCCATATCAAATCCTTGGAACATGGCGTGGAGGATGAAAAAGATTTGGTAGTATCAGAGGGTACCCCCCTTCTCTTACCTGTAGTGTTATATACGAACCTTTCTCCTGAGAATCCCAAGTACTTTGTGAGTTCCCTATTTGTGAGACACGCTGTTAACTCCAACTGTGGCTGGAGAAATAAAAGCAGAGCAAGGGAACAGTGTTTTGAAATATCCACAATATTGCAAGTAAATCGGATCCTTGTCTTTTTCATTTCTTAGAGAAAATTCGAACACCTATCCACCTCTTCAGTAATGAGGAGCTCTTCCCCTTTCATTTTGTTGTTTAGATTGGCATCTGTCCCATGAGAAATCACGGAAGAGGTTTAGTTTTGTTTGTTCTTTCTTTTGAGACAGCATATTTCTTCTCTGCCAAAATTATCCACAGAATGAATTGGATTCCAACCAGACATGGAAGGACCTAAAAAATTTAGGTCAAAGCTAACATAAAGTGGCTTTGTCTGGCTGCTATCAGTATTTTCATATATCTCTTCTGGAAAGAAAATAACTGCATATTGATATTTCAGAATTACAAGTAGTCCCCATTACTGACTGCTGCTGTTTCCTGCTGCTCCCGTATAAAAACATCTATTGTGCTTGTCTCAGGCATTCTGCTCACATGCAAGACAGCTGGATGGACACAGGTAACCAAAAGTCCTGTGCCGATTCAGTGTCATGGTGACCTAACCTGGGTTAGGTCATAAAAGCAAGCCTGGAGGAATGTCACTCAGCCTGAGCAGGGGCCACTAGCGTCTTGGAGCTCCTTATGGAGGACAGAAAACGGAGTCCTAAACAGGACAATGGGTTTAAAATCTGGCAAACTGAATTCTGGGTCAGGTCTTACCTCCTGTGTGAACTTGGCTAGGTTACCAAGGTTCTTTCGACCTCAGCTTCCCTGACAATAAAAGGGAGATAATGAACCAGAAAATCTCTTAAGTTCCTGCCAAGTTTAAGTTCGAGGATTACATGATGCTCTGTGCCCAGGATCTTTCTGATATCTGCTTTCACAGGAGGGCAAACAGTGATGCTCTTTCACTCTGTGCATCTGGGCGGGGGCATTCCCATGGAGCCCCCTGCAGACGAGGGCTGAGCCCTGCTGAGTCTTGTCCAGGGAGCGGCTTAAACCCTTCACAGTGGTCAGAAATGCCACTTGGCGGCCTTCCTGGGTTCTTGGTGTGTGTTACTAAGGCAGGCTTCAGGTTCTCCAATATTCTCTTTGCTTAGGATGATACCTACAAGCTTTGTGAGCTTTCCCATGATGGGGAGAGGAAAGGGTTCTGGTCCCTAGAATACAGTGTTCAGCTGTCTGTCAACTTCAGGAAGACCTTTCAGCAACCTCGTTTCTCTGCGCGGGCAACTGGAACAGTAAGAGAATGTGGCTAAGTCGGGCCAAGAAAAAGCTGAGATTGTACTAGTTCCCAGGATATTTTTATAGAAAAACAAAGTGCATAGCCAGAGCAGAGTGGGCCACCACAGCCGGTACGGTTTTGCACTGGCCTGCGATGCAAAGGATGTTTTCGTTCGTCTTCTGGTGGGCACTCGGGTTGCTTCCACATTTTGGCCACTGCAAATAGTGCTGCGGCGAGCACAGGGGTGCCTGTGTCAGGTGGGGACCAGACCTACTGGTGTGATCACTTGTAAGTTAAATAAATGTCTACTCATTATGTTGCGTGCCCAAAACTAATATAATGTTGTAGGACCACTGCAATTGGAAAAATGCTTTAAATACATTTTAATTTAAAAAAAAAAGAAAAGAATACTTTCACATGGACCTAGGCCAGCTTAGTGGTTTTTTTTGTAGTTATTTTTGGTCAATATTGGTAGCCTCCCATGGAGGGAAGCAGGCCATAGGTTCCCTTCCACAAAACGTTTCCTGTTGTGTAAAGAAGGTAAATCTGAAACCAAATTCCGCCGTAGTTGCAAACATGTGTTAGCAAGCTGTGCAACCTGTTTTGTAAACTCGATGAAGAGCCACATCTCTGCCCTTTAGGCACATGCTCCCCCAGCACCCCATGGATGGGACACACCTCAGGCGGGCAGAAGTGACAACTCTAAATTTGGGAAGAACTAATATAGCCCCAAATGTAGGAAGCGAGACTCTGACAGAATTAAAGGGGTAAAGAAACAAATCCATTATCATAGTGGGGGGCTTTAACACCCCTCTCTGAAGACCTGACGGAAGAGTCAGGCAAATCGATCATTGCGCACACAGAAGACCTGAGCAACCCCACTGAATAATTTTGCCTCTTTGGTGTGCACAGACCCCGGTGACACAGTGCCATTCCTTTCCGAGTTCCCAAACGCAACTCGAGGGCCTGAATTTGTTCAGGTTATGTTTTTGAACTAAAATTAGCTAGAATGAATGATAAATTTTAAAAAATCTCCAGACCTTTGGAAATTAAGAAATTTCCGTGCAAATTAGGCAGCATTTTGAAATGAAATGGTAATGAAATCCAGCATATCAAGTACTAGCTAGCTGGCTAACCACCCCTGAAACAGGCATTCCTGATTAAGGCGTTTTTAGATGTAATCTGACTTCCCCACAGGGTAAATCATCACTAACCCCCGTATGTAGCCCACTATCTATGTTAAAGGACTATATTTTAAAAGAAAGTGCAGACAGTGTAACAGGATAGAGATAACTATAGTAAAGCCAGCACTTCAGGTGAGATTTCCAATTATTAAATAAAAAGCAATGCTTCAATGAAGCTGTTTTGGAACACACTTACTGTATATTCATCCACCCCACCAAAAAAGCCCTTATTCTGTCAGATATTCATCCATCAGGGAAAAAAAATGCAACTACATGTGTAATTTGTAGGTGATTTCTCAGCATTCACACATCTCTGTCTGTCGAATTACCATCTTCTTCCTTTTCCCTGTGCATGTCTTTGCCGTGTGGAAGCCTTCCTGGGAGCAGAGGGACTTAGGGGACATGAGACAGTCTAAACAGGGGTGTCTGACCCATGTCCCATGAGCCACATGTGGCCTGGGATGGCTATGAATGCGGTCCAACACGAAATCATAAATTCACTTGAAACATTATGAGATATTTTTATGATTGCATGTTGCAATGTATTTAATGTGTGGCCCAAGACAGCTCTTCTTTTTCCTGTGTGGTCCAGAGACACCAAAAGGTTGGACACCCTCATCTAACATTTTCAGCCTGAATGCTTGACTGTGATTGGAGGAGGTGGAAATTGAATCAGAGACCCTCGGGGACAACCCACACGAGGAGACAGCTCTGTGTAAAGATTGCCACTGTTGGCTCCACGTGCTTAGGTGGAAGCTGGTGGAATAGCATCACTTACTCCACCAGCAAAAGTCTTCGCCGGGGAGGCAAGTGAGTTAAGGAAGAGCTTGCTGAGAACAGAGCTTGTGAACCGTGACCGACAACTGTTGACCTATAGATGTCATCAGACAAAGTGAGGGGTGGGGAAAGTCTAGCGGTTGGCAGTCCTCTCTCAAGGGGACGCACAGGGATGATTTCTCTAAGGTTCTCTCTGATGACACTCGGTCACATGTGCTGGGCCTTCTTCCAGAAAAGAGTGTGGGTTGTCGAGTTTTTCTCCTTTCAATAATATAGTCATGAATGTTTGGCTTCCTTGTAGCTGGGAATTTTTAATGATGGTATCGCTGCCGTCACGAGCTGCCCATGAGAAAGGCTGGTCTTGCTCATTTGGGCTCGTGGTGGGGACCCTGGGAGCACCGAGCAGGGATGGCAGGAGCAAGGCTGGGCTCCTGTCCCTCCCCTGCCTCAGTTTCCTTTACTGACTTGCATTCCCCTCCCCCTTGTATCAGATAAGTAAATGAGGTTGAAGAAAGTGTGACATCTCGGTCTGTGTGTGTGAGGAGGAAGGAAAATCAGCAGGTGTTAAGAGAGGCGGACACAGTCTCGTCAAGGAGACAGCAGGTTGACAAACTAGTGTGGTTACTGTCAAGGGAACTTCACATTTTCCCTACCAGTTTTTATCTACATCGGATATCTCTCTGTTGATGCTAGCAACAGCTCATGTTACCGCTGCTCAAAGAGAACGGTGTGTGGAAGCTCCAGCTCGGGACAACTCTCAGTCAGTGTCCTCAGCGGTGACCCATATTAAAAGTGTGAACAAGAACCACACAATGGCTGTGTACGCACGCGTGCGCACAGGCACGCACGTGGTCTCCTTCCCTGCAGAGGGTAGACGAAGTGATGTAGCCAAGGTTACGTGGTGGCTTTAGAAGTCAGATAGAGTCCCTACTTCATGCTGACTTTTTCCAGCCATGTTCCATGGGAGGTACGTAGAGATTATTATATGTTTTAGGACAGCAAACCCGACTGAATCGCTGGAGACACACAGCTGACCCACAGATAGATAGATAGCATAAGTTCAGTGACCTGAGAAGCTTCCACTCACGGATTTTCTGTCTCCACTTGCGAGTAAAGGAGGGGTCCAGGGAGGCAAAGACCACAGCGTTGCTTCAGGAGTCACATGATTCTTGGAAATAGCTTATTAGCACCTGTGGCTTTCAGATGAACCAATTGAAGGCCTGGGCCAGAAGGGAGGGAAAAATGTAAAGAAGCCTCATTTTGCTGGGGGTTTGCTTATGGTGTTCAGGCTGGTGAGTCTGGTGCCCAGTAAAGTGACAGTGGATTCCAAGTGAAGGGCGTGGACTGTGTGCAGGGGTCATTTTCCCAAGGGGCCCATCCTCCCCACTCCAGGATTCTGCAGAGCCTTGGCTGGTGGGGAGTGTTTCTTTCCTCCCTGTTCCCCGACTTTCCAGCACACACTGTTTCCGGCTGCAGAGTTTTCTGTCGTCAGTCAGAATGACAACTCTCGCTAAGAACACTGGGGCTTTTCCGACTCCTGTGTTGTAGACATCCACTCTCTCAGCCCCAGAGCAGGGCGGTCAGAGGCTTTCCTTCCAGACCTGATATTCCTGGGGACGCAGTGGGTGACTTGCCTCGGAGGACCGATGGCGCCAGGGCACCCACCTCACACCTGCCAGTGCGATGGTTGAGTGCTTGGAGTGATGTTGGTCCCAGCCTTCAGCTCTAGCAAGCGCTGGGTTGATCTGAGAAATGGCCTTGCTCACTTAGCCCACATTCTGATCCTAAGTGAGACGCATTTGCAGTGAATACAGCTCACATTTGAAGACTGAGTCCTTCAACCCACATTGTAAGTTTTCAGAGTTAGAAAAAAAAAGACATTACTTGGTAAAACAAAACCTGTAACACCATGTAACCCAAACAATAGGTTGAGAACTAGGTTTGTTGTAAGTAACATAGTAATAACACCTGGTGTAATACCTGTTAACATGCTCAATGCCTGAAGCAAATTGGCAGGAGCTGCTTCCACTGTTGCCAATAACTTGTCAAAAACTGACTTAGAGCTCCTTCCAAACTCTGAGAAGAACATCCAAGACAAGGGCGCGTATGTAGTCCTCCAGCTTCACCAGGGCAGAGGCTGGCTCCTGGCCAACTGGAGAGTGACACGGACTTAGAGAAGCAATCCCACCGAGCTGGGAAGGGGCCTCCGGGTGGCAAGATGCTGAATAAGAATGTGATGAATTAATTGATTTGTATCTTACACAAGAGTCAGGGGGAGGATACAGGTGAAGTTCATGTCCTTCAACAGCTCTGCTCCCTTTCTTTCTGGAGTAAATATGCTGCCTCCACCCCATGACAACCAAAGAGGGATCTTTCCACGGAACCCAGGACTCAGTGACGTCACAGAGGACAGGGAGGCAGGTAGGGACTGGGCACTGCTGATAATTAGAGACTAAGCCCCTTGGATGCTCATCTTAGGCATCCTGGCGATCCTGCGGTCAGCACCAGTATCCCCATTTCAGGGATGAAACGATGCCTTCGAGAACTCCAGTTGTTGGTACCAGGTCGTCTGGTGTGACATGTGACAGAGAGAACTCTAAAACCGGACTGAGCGGCTCTGCGTCCTGGCTTTGCTTCTCAGTAGCTGTGTCACTCGAGAAAAGCTTTCCTCACCTTCTTTGTGTGTTGGTGTCTGTGCCTGTGTCTGCAGAACAAAGGTAATAATGCGCTGCGCAGGGCTGTGATGAGGACCAAGTTAGCTGATGCATGTGAAGCCCTCAGAGCTGGCCCTGGCCTGTGGTGTAAGTTCTGTTCTGGTGTTTGTTGTCGCGGCGGCCTGTTTTCAGCTGGGCTGAGAGATGTCCGCGTCCATTAGTTGCATGCGAGGGCCCTTTGTTACCTGTTGTCATATGACTGTATAACAGCCAGTGGAGTAAATTTATTCTTTCTCTTGCATCTGAAAAGAGATGGTAATCCTGCTTTGGCATGCGAAGGTATTGTGGAGGTTCATTTTTTAACTACGGAGCACTTTTTATTTTATTTTTTTAAATCTTTACCTGAGGATATGATTATTGATTTTAGAAAGAGAGTGAAGGAAGTGAGGCAGGGAGACATGGAGAGAGAGAGAGAGACACATCAGTGTGAGAGACAAACATTGATCGGTTGTCTCCCGTGCATGCCCTAACTGGGGATTGAACCCCTAACCTAGGTATGTGCCCTGACCCTCAACCTTTTGGTGCACAGGACAATGCTTCAACCAGCTGAGCCATCTGGCCAGGGCCAGCGCATTCCTTAAACGGGGGATAATTGCTGTCCTGGGCGAGTGGTAAGGAGTCACGTCAAGTTAGACTTTGTGACGTGAAGCAGAAACAGCTGTAGTTTTGCTAAGACTCGCACACATTTCGAGGCACGCAGCTGCCCAGGGCAGCTCTGTTCCTTCACCAACGTGCAGACCGAGGATGGCCGAGCCTCTTGCTACCTTTGGCTGCACCACGTGCTGTCTTCGGATCCTGGTTCCCTTGACAGTAACCATACTAGTGGCCCCTAGTGACTGCTGTGCACCCCCACCAGTGGCACTTCTGTGTGGTTCCCCGAGAACCTGGCCGTGGACTGTGGAGTTCGACACGGAAGCCAGCCCAGGCCGCGTGCACTTCACATAAGACCAGCTCCGGCCCCGGGGCAGATCACTAGGGCCTACTCTTCTGATCCGAACGTCGTTTTGCCCATGGTTTCATACCTCTTTGACGTGCAAGCTCTGTATAGCATGAGTTCTTTCAACCAGAGGGTTAGAGTTTGCTGAAAGACGAGATAAAACATACATACTTTCTTTCATCTTGTCAAGAACAAGGTGGAGTGAGGGGATATTGTGTTGGAGGAGAGCAGCAACAGCCACTCTGGAAAACTATCCGGCTAGTTTACATTAGACTGTGAACTCAGTGAAGGTCAAAACCGGCTGGTCTTCTTCCAGACTCTGTACAAATTTGTTTGGAGGAAGGAAAGGAAGGAAGGAAATAGTTATGATTACACATCATCTGGGTATGAAGACAATGCCTCTAGATAAGGAGGGTATTGTAAAAGGTCGGGGGACCAAAGAACCTGGGACAGCTTACCTGTGTTAGTTGGAAAAGAACCTTAAAGCAACTATTTTTTAAACACACGTACATTTTCCAAATTTGTCTTTTAAAGGTTACACCTAGGATTTCATGTATCAATTTTCCTCCCGATTATACCTCACTAACATAGATTTCATGTCTGTTGGGCCATATATGACAGGAATTAAACTCCTAATTTATAGACAATGTCAAGGTTTCCGTGCTCTTTTTGGGGAGTGCTGGCCACCCCGTATATATACCACATGTCAAAAAAGTCAGACACTGGCTGTCCCCAAATTTGGCATTCACATTCTTAAAAGTGCTTCCTTCTTCCCACGCAGATCTAACTAAATATTAGAGGTATTTAACCTTTCATTTAAAAAGAAATGTTTGATGTCCTGACTATTTCCAACAAAAGATCTGTGTTCTCCAATGCATTCTGTGGCGAGAATTCCTCAGTTCTTTTGAGAGGGATAAAAGCCCTCTCTTAAGTCCCCCAGACTGAAGATCAAGGGCATGGCAGCGCCACGGGTCTGGAGAGTGATTATCGTCCATGAAAAGGGGGCTCGGTGGTTCGGTGGAGCTGGGCTGTGTCAGCCCCCCGCTAGGTCAGCGGAGATGGAGCTAGGCTTAGGAGTTGTACCCTGGGCTTCGCTGAGGGGTGGCCATCTTGCCCTGGGAAGGTGTGACAATCAGGCTCTTCTCCTGTAAGGCTCTAATCGTTTTCCAAGGCCACCAGCTATGCCATGGCAGTTGATGGCAGTGGCTCCTGGTGGGTCCATGGTGGCTGTTAGAGGCATTTTCCAAAGGTTCTCCTGAGTGGGAGATGTAGCCCGTGCTGGGGCTGGCTCCCCAAGGAACGGAGCCTGGCCCCGCTCTGGTCATTTCTACTCCAAGAGGCTGCTGAACACAAAGCAATTCCTAGCCTTCCAGAGCTGCCCTGCCTTCCCTGCACACTGACAGGTGGGGGCAGGCAGGGCCAGGAAGTCAGAGCTTGGCTGTGGGAGGAGAGGGGGCCCTGGGCCCAGTTTTGTCTGGGTAGCCGACTCCCACCCATGCTCCTGCCCCCTCCTCTGAGCAGAGACCTTCATTCCAGAACTTCTCGGACCCTTTCTACCTTCCTCCCATACACTCCCCTCCCCCTCGCTCTCTGCCCTTCCTCCTCTTCCTCAGTGAAGGTTGGAGTTGTGGTCAGGGTGAGCCCCGTCCCCAAATGAGGCTGGGAAAACGGACTGCAAAAGACTATAGTCATCTACGAAATTTAAACATCTTGTATGTACAAATCTCTAACTTTCTACTGGAAGACCAGCTGCATCATGATTTAATCTTGGAAAATTAAGCAATGAAATGTAGTTTTTAGAAAAAGCCCTACTAGGCTCCCAGAATTCCTGACTGCTCCAAATGGTCACAGGGGGCGCTTTCTCATGAGCAGACTTGAGGTCCATACTTGGGGACCACTGAAGCTTTGATGATGAAGGGTCACGTACAAGCCACTGTGTACAGCTCTCAGTAATGGCCCCCCTTTCCTGCGGTCAGATTTCTCTTCTGAATAGCCTAGATCCTGAAAATCATTGCTCGTACGCACTCACACAATGTGCAGACTTGGTGGCACAGCATGTCAAGGAACACAAATGACCTTTACCCATCTGTGTGCTCTGTTTTCAGAACACACCTGACCCATGTTTATCTTGGTGTCTTTCAACGGGGAAGAAGGGTCTTCCATTTTTGCATATTTCCCACAGATAATTTAGGTGTGATTCTTTCAGAGTTTAAAAAAAAACTATTCCTTCTTCATAACCACTAAATGGCCTTCCTTGCGTATGAGTACACACATTTTTATATACAATGTATCACTAGAGCTTTCCTTGCTTGGGTCTTTTCTTCCCAATCATTACTTGGAATACCATTTCATTATAAGAGGGCATAAGGAAACTAGTCTCTCTCAGGCTCCCCACAGAAGCCTGGGAGCAGCTTGGGGCCTAATTTATTATGTCCCCAGGACAGCCGTAGTGACAGACAGCCCTGACTGTGTCTGGGTCTAGGACGGAGGACATAACTATAGACTAGAGCCAAGGAGCGAGTTCATTTGACTGGAAGCTCTGTCCTCTGCTTAACCATCTCCAGTTCTTCGGATAAGCTCAGCAGCCAATAAAGTGACCAAACCTTCCAGGAAACGATTCTTAATTCCCTCATCATTTATATAGTTTCCAATTTGTGCAATACACCAGAACTTGGCCTTGAAGACGTCTGTCACTTCATCTAAATTATGATCTTGTCTCTGTATGTGAGTGGATTTGTTTTTCCAAATCAGCGGACAGCCTACGGCACCGCGCTGTCACTCGGCCTACTGCGTGTGGGCTCTGAGGACAGAGCGTCACAGAATACCTCAGAGAGGTGCACAGTACCTCTGGGATCACGTGAACCAGTGTTTTTCCAATATGTGTTTAACTGTAAAGCCCCAATTTGAAACGAAGTCCTCAACATGTCAAACAGGTCAAAGCAAAGCTCCTCTGGTTGGAGGGGGGCGTCTCACTGCCGTGTACCCCCGAGGAGGCCCCAGAGCCCTGCAGCCTCTGAAGCCCTCTAGGTGAGAGGACCCAGACCCTGGAGAGAAAATCAGCTGCCCAACACTTAGGTGAGGGAGGAGGAATCGGTTTTTGTTGGTCTTGAGGCTCTGTCATCACTGGATGCCTGTGTGTGGAGACTGCAGGTAGTTAAGCTCCAGTGACTGGTCGGGGTGGGGGTTTGAGGGCCCAGCATGAGGCTAACACCGCTTCGTCCCGGGGGATTACTGCCTGGGTTCTCTGGAGACCAGCACTGAGGCAGAGTTGGCCACGCAGAGTGTGTATTATTAACACCTATGGAAATGAAGGGAAGACACAGGATTGCCTAGAAGACAATGTCAAACTGCCTAACAGGCTCCAAAAGCCCCGGCCAACCCCACAGGGGAACTGGAGCATAAATGGCTCAGCAGAGGGACCTGTATTGGACTTGCTGAGCCCTTGAACCCCCACCCCCGTCAGTCAAGTGGCTTTCTGCCGCTGAGGCAGATCCTGAAAGAGCTGACAGCTGGGGGCTGACTGTCCACAGCTCGGACAACAAGACCTGCCTTGAAGAAAGATCTAGAAGGTGCATCTATCTCCATGCCCACCACACAGGGCCACTGGGGGTTCTGATGAACACAGAGAATAGTGGAGAGGAAGGTGTTGGTGGCAGCTCTTCCAGCCATCTGCTGGGCCACCCCAAGCTTCCAGTGAGGGATTCCCAACTCTACAGTGCTGAGTAACGTGCCCCTTAGAGATAAACCCGAGTTGTTTTGGGCCCTCTTCCTCTAGCACCCCAACTAACCCTCCATTTATTCTCCACCCACCCATCTACCCTTCCATCCACCCACTCGCTTACCCACCCATCCTTCCATTTATTCATCCACCCACCTACTTATCCACGCTTTTATCCATCCATCCATCCATCCATCCATCCATCCATCCATCCATCCATCCATCCTTCCATCCATCCATTCATCCATCCATTAGCGTGAGTGATTCCTAACTTTTAGTTTATAACTGCTCCAAACTTTTTAAGCCAATAAATGAGAGATTTTGTTTTCTGCTATTTTTGATGGTCTCCTCTCTGGAGAGCTAGCGCAAGCTCTGCTCCCACTTCGTGCAGCTCACCTCTGTGTAGGACACCCCTTTGCCACCGCTGACTGCAGACGTGACACCTTGCTGGGCCCCAAACACATCAGTTCATTGAAAACCACCTGCACAGTATTGTACGTCCCACTGAGTTCACCTCACTCTGGTGTTGTCTTTGCTTTCCGTCCTGTTAACATCCTCTTTAGGGTTAGTTCTTGGAGACTTTTTTTCTCTTCATTATCCACCAAGTCCTAACTTTCTAGACCAAATTTCAGGTGCTATGACTTACTTAAATTTTTTTGTTAACTGCATAATACATACAAAATAGTATATGATATGTTGAAAGATGCTTAAAGACCAATAATAGAGCATATCCATGTACCAACCACACAGGTTAAGAAATACTTCTGTGATGTGTTCAGCCACTTAATTGATGCCGTATTTATTGAGTGCCTACTTTGTGCCCAGAATTTGAGGATGTATAGCAATAACTGAGAGACCATCTAGTTTAGTAAAATGGCTCACCCTCATCTAACAGGGGGAAAGAGACTGGCTAATCATAATTGCAGTGTGTAGAGGTGCTTGCCATTAGAGACACGGACAAGCTGTGATTGGGATAGTTACCTCCACCTGGGAAGACGTGAGTCTTCACAAACTTCAGTCTGCATTAGACTCACCTGTGGGGCCCGGGAAGCTGCAGAATGCTGGGAGTAGGGTCTGAGGACCCTCATTTTTAACACCGTCACCAGGTATTTCTAACGCGGAAGACTGGGACCACACTTGGAGAAACACGGGAGGGTATTCCTCGTGTAGAGAGGGGAGGGCTGTAGGGGACATTCAGGAATGGGTGCTGTCCACCACCATGGCTGCCCCTTCCAGCGTGCCTGTTAGTTCTCCCTCCTTACCTGCCTCCACCTGTGTGTCGTGTCCTGCACCATGTCCCTCCCTCCCTTGGGCTCTATCTGTGGAGCGTCCTGGGCTGCCACACCACAAACAGTGACATGTGGCATGCAGAGTTGACAGTCTGAATGGGAGCCCTTGCCTCACCTCTCTACCCTTTTCTTTTGGGTAGTGGGGGTGCCTTTACCAGAGGCATGGAAAAAGAAAGATGAACCCCCAAATGCTGGGGGAGGCATGATCAAGCATGGTGTCAGAGCCAATGGGTGCTGTTTGTCTGACTTGCACTTCCATCGCCGAGAGTGTTTGAATAGTTTCAAGACATGTAAACTGTGAGACTAGATGTTTTCACGGCAGTGCATGCGCGTGGATGTTATTCTCGTGGGGACACGTGTCTGCACGTGAGCCCACAAGTGTTTACTCACAGAGACGCACACATACCCAGGATTTTGGTTCCGTCGCCTTTGTCTGCGCTAAAAGTGCGCATGGATGTATATATAATTAAAGATTTGAAACATTTGATTTTGAGAGTCTGTGTTGCAGCTTCTGTGCTCAGAAAATTCCTAAGCTACTGTGGTTAATGGGAGTTTTAGCAAGTGTTTCCATCTCTGCTGGTCTGGCCTCTCCTCTCCCCCTCTGTCTCTCCCTCCCTCCCTGCCCGCCTCTGCTCTCCCCCCTCCCTCTCTCTGAGATAGCAGACAAGAGAGAGAACTAGCGGCTGGCTCCCTCTGACAAGCGGGCTTGCATCTGCGGATGGGCAGAACCCCGTGAGTTCCCTTCCATCGATGCGGTGTTCTTGGAGGGAAATGCAATGTTAGAGCCGGGGCTGAGCTGGACGGGGAAGGTGGCTGGGAGCTCAGCGGGGCCAGGATCCTGGTGTAGCCAGAGGCTGGAATCACAGGAATGTCTTAGCTCTGAGAATTCCCAGACCCCCATGGATTTTCGAATTTCCCAGCCTTTTCTCCTTCACCTTTGCACTTTCTTACTTCCTCCTGAGATGGCCCCAGATCTGCAAGGGACATTTGAGAGAAGCTATTTATTAACAGATGGGAAGAAATGGATTCTGCACTTGATTATTTAGCCAGGATGTATCAATGATGGATTGGAAAGCAGTGTAAGTAACAGTTATATATGTTTCTGTAGTTAGATGGTCTGTCGTCCTTGCTTTTTTAAAAAATATTTTAACTTTTTTGTGTGAATTTCTTTCTGAGAAAAGTGAAAATTAAATGTATAAAGTACTCCAAAGAAGTTAGGAGGGTCCGGATTTTTTGAGCTTTCCTCTTGTGCTGTTGACTTGCAGAATACAAATTCAGCTCTAGCAGATGAGATACCCGAACTCCTGACATGGAATCTGCCAGCCTCTCCCACCGAGGACGCACCTCGGGAAACAGGGAACTAAATGGACCAGATTTTGAACTGACAGTCATTGTTACAATCGGACTTACTCCGAGTTGCTAAAAAAAAAAAAAAAAAAAAAAAAATGATGTGGCTCATTTTAGAATCAAAGACGGAATTCAGATGTGTTCTCTGGACAGGTTCATAAAGATGAAGTTAGCCTGTGGTTTTCAGGAGAGGTTCTGGTTACATAAATGAGATCTTTTGTTGCTGGTGGTGTTGCTGTAATGTTAAATGTCGGTTATATTTTTCTCCCATTTCAGCTTTTGTTGAGACAGGAGACTTCCCCACTGTGGGATCTTCTGTCTGGTCACCCCAGGGTGCTGGACACTGGCGATTTGAAAGCCCATCTCTGCCAGTCAGAGGGTTTTCCATTCTGTACTTGGGCTTGATTTGAGCACTGAAATTCCCCAGTATTCAGGGAAAGAAAAAACAAGGAACTTGAAGACCAAATTCAGTTTATTTCACAGGAGAAAGGAATGGCTGTCTAAAAGATTAGAGATTGAAATGAAAGAATATGCTTTGCCTTCTCTTCGAACTTTGCAATGAGGTTAATTTTGTATAGAAAGAGTAACTTAGGCTTTTTTGATTAAAAAACTATTTTAAAGGATACTTTCAGGGTCATAAATCAAAACAGATGGCTGATTTTTCTTTTATGACCAGTTGCAACTTTTTCGTTTTAAAGTGTGACAATGGTGTTAATTCAGAGAGGCCTGACTTCCTCACACTTGCTTAGATTTGGGAGTGGGCTTTCTCACGAGGGCCCTGTACTGAGGTGCTCTGGGTGATCTCGGCCTTTTCTTCTCCCTCCATCCCTGCCCTAGGCAGGTCTATGGCTCCTCCCACCTGCCCATCGCCCCCTGCCTGTCTCCCAGCCCCCCCCCCCCCCCCCCCCCCCCCCCCCCCCCCCCCGCCTTCCCTCTGAGTCTTGGAACATCATGAAAGACCCTTCTGAAGATTCTCTTCAGCAGCCCTGCCCTGCTCTGGACAGAGGGAGTGCTGTGATGCTACTCACAAGGCTGCCAAATTTGGAATCAAATGAGCTCAGTTGGTTCCTGATCATTAAATCAGTCCTCTGAGCAATCGAGTGAGATCATATCTGATAAACCTGACTCAAAGTGTCCCTAACTTTGTATTGATTGGCCCTAAACATCATCAAGGGCTGCGGCGCCGAGCACCTGGGGGGCCAGCCTAAAGCAGGACTAAATCCCCGAACTCTTCCCAGATTCCTGCTGGCCACACATACCTAGGGCCACGCCTTTTAAAATATGTCCTTTGTTATCAAGGGAAATCTGAGACAGAAAACACATGTTGGCGGCGTCACGTGGGTGCTCTGCACGCGAAGCGGTGGTGTCACGAGGGAAACACTCTCCATCTCGGGCTGTTCCGTTTGGGTTGCTTGTTTGTATGGATGCTGTGAGACTGGTGCATCTGGAAGAGGTGGGGGCGGGTGGGAGAGTGAAAACCGTAGAGCAGCACATGCCCGGGACAAGGAAAATTATTCAAGAAACAAAGTGACACTGGAAAGGCAATAATTCTCTCCCTCAGACCCCAGCAGCCATCCTGGGTGTGGGTTCCTGTTAAAGCTGCATGGGTCTCGGGCTTCCTGCATTCCTGGAGGTAGAAACTCATGCATACTGTTTCGGGATTCTGAGCGAAGGAAGGAGCTTTCTCGGGAAATAGAAGAAAAGCTAAGAAGCAATCTTGAGCGTTCCTGCTCACTTGAACAGAGCGAGCAACTCCCTTTCCTCGCTCCCATCCCCCTGCTGCTCTTCCTCCTCTGGCCCAGCCCATGCCTGTCTGTGCCTCTGAAGTGTCCCCTGGCAAAGGGCTCCGATCTCCCAGGAGCCTCCTGTGTGTCCTGTTAAGGCCAAGATTAGCTGCCAAGGGCAGGGTTTTCATGGAGGGTGGAGAGTGCATTTTAGTGGTGAATGAGCAGAGGGGCCAGATCTGCTGATCCCTGCGAACAGTCTTTGAGAGGCGGCTGATTGGCATCAGTGAAACTGCTGAGCAATTAAAAAAAGAATCAAACAAAAAACACTGGAGTCAAGGTGAGAGAAAGAAGAGAGAGAAAGGGAAGGAGGTGTTGTCTCTGAGGAGTTTCCAGCAAAGTTCTGGTAAGCACCCAGAAGCTCTAAGTTGATAACGCCAGATGGTTAAGATAGTCTTAAGCGATCAATACCTTGCAGATGGAAAGGAGCTTTGCTTTTTGGCCTGATGTTCTGCTGAAAAGCTCTGCTCCCGATAAAGTGCCAGCGCTCTCCCGTGGCCCACCAGCCCCCCTGTGATGGTGCGTTCTCTCTCTGGGTAGCATCTTCCTTAGCGACTGGTTCTGGTCCAAAAGCTGGGAGCTGAAGAACGTTGTCAAACCAACTGCGGTCTTCAGCTCTTTCACTCTGAGGAAAGGGCTTGCATCCAGGGCATCCTCTCTCTCCTTCTTTTTGCCCTTTGTCTGAACAAACAGGTCTCTGATTTACATCTGTTGCGATTCCCTGGCCGTGAACTTCACTTCTCCCTAGTGCCTCCTAGACCGCAAGGGTTGCTCAGGTTTCGGGTGCGTGCCGCTGCAGAGCCAGGGTCGTGTGGACACAACACGCCCGTTCTTTTTTGTTTTTGATCCTCACCCAAGGATATTTTTTAAAACTGCTTTTTAGAGAGAGAGGAAGGGAAAGAGAGAAACATTGGTTGCTTCCCATATGCGTCCCAACCAGGGGTTGAGCCCACAACCTAGGCATGTATCCTCATTGGGAATCAAACCCGCAACTGAGCCAGACTGGCCAGGGCAATGCACGCGTTGTCAGCCACACTTCCCACCCCTTCCCTTGGCAAGACTGCAGGGGAGAAACATGTCTTCGGTGAATTTGGAACAGAAGGCAGACCTTGAAGAACACCTCTACAAGCCTTCTGTATGAGGGAAGACTTGTCGTCTCTCCTAGACGATTTCTCTTGGAGTCCAGGGGAGAACTGCTCTTAGATAACATCTCAGTCCACCAGAACCAAGGCGTGTGATGCACATTTGGGCTGCTGACCCGTAAATTGCGTAGGTCCTCTAAGCTTCTGTTCTTTGCATCAATAAGATGCACACAAACCCTACCTCATGGGATTTTGCCAGAATTAAATGGTCATCCGCAGTACTTAGCTCCGTGCCTGGTCATGTCCTTGTCATTGATGCTGTCTCCATGACCTCTGATCAGCAGCGAGCCTGTCAAAAGTGAGTCTGTCAAACACTTTCAGGGTG
Organism: Macrotus californicus; assembly: GCA_007922815.1. Lineage (NCBI taxonomy): Eukaryota > Metazoa > Chordata > Mammalia > Chiroptera > Phyllostomidae > Macrotus > Macrotus californicus. The sequence continues at coordinate 174,351 of VMDR010000596.1, forward strand.
CCCAGATGCTACATGATGGGGACCCTAGGGAAGACGTGATGGAATTGAGAGAATAGGAGTCAAGACCCAGGTGTCTCAGCCGCAGGTCAGTTAGTAACCATGCATTTGACCTTAAGAAAGTTACCCCCCTTCTCCATGCTCCAGAAATGGAAGCACTCCCATTTCCCTAAGCGTCTTACTCCATCGGGATTCACACTGGTCCCTCTACCGGGCATGTTCTCCTTTCCGCCTGCTCTTGGCTAATTCCTTTCTCCTCCTCTCTTATGAAACTCTCCCTGGTCCCCTGATCCTGGGTCAGGGCCCCTCGTCTGCAATTCTGTGACACCCGCCTCCTTTCTTCGAGGCTCCCTATTATAGACGTCAATGTGTACCTATCTGCCTCTCTCACTAGGCTGGAACCACCTTGACAGTGACCCCTCTGTCTTGAAGCTCTGCATTTGGTATAAAGAGCAGGACCCAGTTCAACAAACATGTGCAGAATAGACGCTTGAACGAGTGGAAGAACGAGGACTCTGCCCTGCCCCCCTCACGGGTTGTGAGCGAGGATGGCATGGAAGAGCAGGTGTGGGGGGCAAGGCTTGGATGAGTACAGACTGCACATCGTGGCCTCTCTTTAGGTTTGTGTGAGGCCCAGTGTACTTTCAGGACCAGTACTTCAGTTGCTTTCTTAGATGCTAAGATTCATAAATGTTAGTGGAAAAAAATAGTCTTTTCTGTGCTGTCCTTGCAGTCTGGGTCCCTTCTTTGTCATAGAAGCAGGGCAGGCTTTGTGTGGACCAGAGGCTCTGATGTTTGAAACCCTGTGAGCAACAGGACTTTTCATTCCAAAATGAGAGATAAGCCTCAGAGCCAGTGCCCCTGGGAACATCGAGCTCTAGCTCCACTGTGCCCCCAGGGCGCGGGTGGGGGATTGCACACCTCTCTCTGCTGGAAAGGATGGGCAAGGGAACTGGGTGTATGAAAGCAGAGGGGGAGCCTTGGCGGGGTGACTCCATTTGTTGGAGTGTCGTCCTTACACCAAAAGATTGGAGGTTGGATTCCCAGTCAGGACACATACCTAGGTTCGGTGTTTGATCCCCAGTCAGGGCATGTAAGGGAAGCAACCATTCAGTGTTTCCCCACCCCTCTTTCCTCTCTCTCTAAAAATCAAAAAACGTATCCTTGGGTGAGGATTAAAAAAATAAATAAAAGCAGAGGTGGGGAGAGAAAGAGAAGAGGTCCCAAGGGCCCAGAAAACATACCGCCTCCTTTCTCGGCCTCACAGTGGAAGTAGCCCCAGTGTGGAGAGAGAGGGGACTTTGGAGTCTGACAGGCCTGGGGGTGGGCTCCTGCCCCGTACTTGGGTCTTTGCCACCTTCCCTGAGCCTCCTCACTGGAGGGGAGGGAGGGGTCTCCGTGGCAATGCTGGAATTCTGGTTTGGGATGAACCAGGCTCCTCCTTGGCATTAGGTCTGTTTTTCCTCCAGAAAATGTCCTTCGCAGGAAAAAATAAAGCATGTTGAACGGAAATAGTCATTCCCGATGGCCAGTGCTGATGCAGAGTCACAAGATGGCCCAGAGGGTGACGCGATCAGGTTCATGAGCACGCTCTGTGGATAGTCCGCTCCGTAGGGGTGTGGATATTAACACTGCTCACGCATATGGAAAGCCCACCGCAGCTGCCTTGGCCGTCCCCATGAATACGCTGTGGGTCTATCATTCACGTCCTCAGGTCCAGCCCGGGGTTGTGCAGGCTCATTTTTCACTTCTCTCTGACCCTCGCGTGTCTCCACAAATGAGCCACCTGCTGCATCTTGGAGCGGGGGGTGGAGATATGGGTGAAGTAATGAGCCCAGGAGGCCTTCCCCTGCCTATTGGCTGCTCTGGAGGGAAATTGAGGAATACTGCAAAGCCACCAATCTGACTTGTCAGCTCATAAATGTGTAAGCTCCTCGCTTAGGTAATAAGCTCCCTGACAGCCAAAGCTGTCATTTGCACATGCTTGTCAGCTGAACAGGAAGTTCCCGTTGCCAGACTGTCCCTGGACACTGGGGACTAAAAGCTGTTGTGGAGAGAGGGGGAGCGGGGCTGATTGCCCTTTAAAGGCTGTTGGCTGTGCTCCACGGGGCTGTCTTCGCCCTCACCCCACCATCGGGGGGCTTTCTCTCCTGGTATTGATTCCTAAGTGCAGGCAGAATTTTTGCAGTATTGGTGCTTGGAATAGGAGAGGCGTTGAATACGAATATATAACTGGAGGCAGGAAAAATGGTTGCCAGAATTTAGCTTTTGGCCAGTGAGTGAATCTGTACAAATTTCAACCTCTGGTGTGTTCTGTTTAAAACTCTTATCAGGAGCTCAATAAAAACCAAATCAACAGTTTATGAGATTTCTAATTTTGAAATAAATGCCTGCAGATCAAAATTAGGGCAGGTAGCAGGCATTGGATGTGCACACATTTACTGAACACTGGGTGCATAACAGGCACTTTGTCAGGGTTTGCGGATGAAAGTGAGCTAAGGAGAGGAGCGGTCAGGTCACATCAGTTCTGCTGTAACACGCCGCGACAAGCCACACAGTAGCTCGATTAGCTGAGTACTGTCAGAACATATGGAAAAAACGCATGAATTCTCCTTTAGGTGCTGGGGAAGGTGTCGCGCGCAGCACTCTTGGTCTGGAAGGATGAGTAGGAAGGCGGCCGGAAGGGTGAGCATTGCAGGGGAGCTGGCCTGAGTCTCTGTTTATGCAGAGAAGCAAGAACTTGTATGGAGTCATGTAACTGTATTCATATTGCGTGTGATTCTCAAAGTAGGCGATGACTAGTAAGATAGATCACACACTAAAGAGGATGGTATGATGATGATAAATAATAAATTGTGTCCGATCAGGTTCAAAATTATGTCACATTTCCACAGCTGATTAGAAACAGTAGATCACGGGTCAAGTACAAGGGGAAGGGTGCAGGAACGGACGGATCCATACCTGTGTTTAGAACCGTGGTTCTGTGACTTGAGTGGGTGGGTGTCTTCGGCTCCTTGTTAGCTCATTCTATCTGCATATTCATTTCTAAGATCCTTGCTTGAAGATAGAGAACAGAACATTGAGTCCAAAGAATGCGATTTCACGTGAAAATTCAGAAATCTGAAACTATCTATAGTGAAAGCACAGGATTTATAGCGCCTATCTGGTAATTGGTCCTTTTTACAGGTGTAGTGAACGTCTACTTGTCAGCCGTCTGTTAACTGGTTACTTTATTAAGGTGCGCACCCCGAATTGATGATGGTGGGAAAAGATGCTAATGAGCCTTCTAAAACACCGGGGATGGGTGAAATCATGTTCTGGATGCTGTTCATAGGGAAATCGAAGTGTCAGAGTGCTTGCAAAAGCAGCAGCATTTCAGAGCTGGGGGAGTCGTTAGGGATCTTGTATTTTGTTGACTTTCAACTCTTTGGGGAATGGCATTCTGGGTAAGGAAACTGCACCTGTGTGCAGGAGCAGAATTGGCGGGAACAGCCGCACCTTTACACACTCGTTCTTGGATCCACTTGTGCATCCATTTTTTTTTCAGTCAGCAAATGTTCATAAAGATGTTGCATCATGCAGGATAAATATTTAAGTGAGATACTGGCTGCACCCTCCAGGAGCTTACAGTTTTGTAAGGAGGTCAGACACGTACTAAAGAATATACATGGAAGGTTATTTTTCAAATATAGTACAATTTATTAAAGTTCAAAAATGGAAACTTATTTCCAAGTGAAATGGATGACCCGTGCCCTGAAATGGAGAGTTTGCTGCATTAATTCACACTTCGGCAGCCACACTGGTTTTATTAAAAAAGAAACTTTGAACCTCTAACAAGAGAAAAAAATTGGGTGAAATTAAGTGTTTTGGCTTAACCCATGTTTTTATTCTGGGGAAAAGCAGAGCTGGATAAAATCAAATTGTTGAATTATCATTCTAATAAGAACATATTGTTCAAGTACAAGAACATCCTTGATTGCATTACCTTGAAACTGTAATTTTGAAAAATATATTTTTTAAAAAAATTGAAGATTCAGTTAACAATAAACATAAGTAGTATCTAAAGGCATGTCTCTTATCAGAAGCAGGCCAGGGAAGAGCCGGGGAAATGTGGACCTGCAGCCCCCTCTGCAGGAAGGAGAAAGCCCTCCCCCACTAGTCTGGCAGCAAACGGTTTCTTTCCTAAAGGTCAGAAATGGAAAAAAGAATCATCTAATCAAATTGACTTTTGAAATTAACCTTATAAAGCAGAAGTCCACAGCCTTTACCTCATGGAGAGCCCAGGGAGCCTGGGTGCTTCAGCAGGCCACTTCCAAACATCCCACCCCGGAAGGCTTGGCAAAACAAATGTGGGACACAGACTAACAATGATGTGGAAAAATAATTATAACAAAAACAAGAATTCTATTTGTTTTATGAACAGAGCCTGCAAAACCCCATACCACAAAATATTTTAGAGATCCTCATCATTTTAACAGGCCAATGAACCTTGAAAAACCAACAGAAAAATCTGTTTATTCATTCACTCATTCTGCCAGGGTTTATTGGGTACCTACTGTGTACCAGGCATCATTCTTGGCAATGAAAAACAAAGACCTTGCTCTCATCCGCAAGGCTTCCCTCAGAGCAGGTGATGCTAAGCATCAGCTCTGAGCGCCACCTCCCCTCAAGGATCACAGTAGCATGGGGAGGCGGGCAGGGAAGCGAATGTGCTGGTGGGTCTGGGGACCTCTAGGAGGGGGGGACTATGCCGCACCCTTTGAAAAGCAATGCACAGAACCTGATTTTAGCCCTCTGACGAAACAAAACCAATCACCTTCTCCGAAGAGGATGAAGAACTTGTTAGTATCACTTGGCAGGCTTGTTTTGGAAGATATTTAGAAACTTAAATATATCCAATCTGTCCCAAGGCATAGCCTTGCAGAACCTCTGGGCTGGAGGAATCTTACAATAAGAGTCACCACCTAGACCAGCGATTTTCAACCTTTTTCATCTCATGGCACACATTATTAACTAATGACTGAAATCCTGTGGCGCATCAAAATGTGTATACTTTTTGCTGCTCTGACAAAACATAGGTGTAGTTTTGATGCATTCATACCAGATGTCTGTTGCACTGCGTGCCATTTTTTATTTGACAATCTAAGGGGAAAGACGTTAGTGTGCCTGACCAAACCTCAAGTGCATCATGTTTTAACAATTCTGTAAACATTTTTTATTATACCATAGCTCCTTTATATTGAATTTATTGGGATGACACTGGTTAATAAAACTAAATAGGTTTCAGATGTACAATTCTATAATATGTCATCTGTATGTTGTGTTGTGTTTCCCCCCCCCCGCAAGTCCAGTCTCTGTAGAAAATAAGGAAATCTTACCCTTCGTGACAGAATGGGCGAACCTGGATAATATTATGCGAACTGAAATAAGCCAGTCAGAGACATACCATCTGATTTCACTCCTATGTGGGATCTAATAAACACAATAAACTAGCAAACAGAACAGAAACAACAGACTCACAGAGACTGAGGACAGACCGACAGCTGTCATGGGGGAGGGGAGAGGGGCTGGGTGAAAAAGGTGACAGGATTGAGTGGGAAAAACAAAACACTGAAACCAAAACCTCATAGACACAAACTGCAGTATGGTGGTCACCAGAGGGAACGGGGGTGGGGGAGAGGTAGAAGAGGGTACAGGGGGACAAATGGCAATGTTTTAAAATTTCTCGTGGCTTGCTGGCTGAGAAACGGCTGAGCTAGACCATTGTTTCCAAAGAACTTGCTAGTTTTCTCCTTGTTAGATTTTCTTCTTCTGTTGATAGGAAGCGTTTGGGGACCACAGGGCCGACCCTATCAGGAAGACATGGAGCCAGAGTTTCTTCTTCTGGGTCAGTGTCTTGTGGCCGCATGTCCACCCAGCCACCCACGTTGACACAGGGCTCACAGTCACAGGAAAGGTAGACGTGGCTCCTGGCTTTGCGGAGCTCTGAGCTTTATGAGGAAGACACATGTCATCGCAGCTGACGGCAGGAAGCAGTACGGCAAGTCATGATCTGGCCCACTTCTCCTCCTGACCAGGGGCCGCACTGGCAGGGACCGGCTGGCATGAGGGACATGCAGTCGACTTCTATCACCTTTGTGCGGCACAGAAAACTTCTAGTGCGTTAAGGAAAGTGATACTGTCTACACCCAATTTAAATTGTGGGCCAATTTAAATTAAACTCTGCTAGTTTGCTTGACACAGCATTTTGGTTTTGCAGGTGGATTTTGCCATAGGACACTGCCTAATGGTCTTAGTGAGGGCCTAATCAGTTGTCCTGCCCGAGGTCGGTCTGCCATGAGGACCCACTGTCAGAGGGACAGCCACCAGCTAAGTAGTTGCCTGCAGCGCACGAAGGCTGCGGATACCTGGTTGACATAGATTCTGGTTTCAGCTGGTAGTTGTCAGACCCAAGCAATGGCACTGATGGAGAGTGTTCTTACATCTGATTTCAAGCTGAGGAAGACCCCAATTTATCTATTCAAACTGAGAGTGTCTTTTTTTTTTTTAAACTTTCTTAGCTATAAGTAAGGCCCTCCCAGCTAACAGCACAACCAAAGCTTGCATTCAAGGTGGCCGGGACCCGAAGCCCCTCAGAGGCAGCTGCAATATTGGTGAGCCCTGGCGGACAGTGTGCAGAGTTGAAGGAGAAGACGGCAGGGCTGAAGGCAGAGATGTCTCTTTCATGTTGCTTTTTATGATTCATGTGTTGAAAAGGAATACCTAAAAAGAAGCATCTAGGATATAGCTTGCATATGGATATTTAATTATAACAAATAATTGTTACAAGAAATTACTGGTGTTTACTATGAGCCAAAAACTGTTCTAAAAATATATATATAATTCATTTAAACATCACGAGTGCACGAGGTAGCCGCTCTGACATCCTGTTTGACAGCTCAGGAAGCTGTGATGCGGAAAAGTTAAGGAACTTGACCGAGGCCAGGAGCTGTGTGTAGCAGAAAGATTTGAACCCAGACCAGTTGGCTGCAGAAACTAGATTCTTGACCACTTTTCTACCTCTGACGGGAGCTCTGAAATGCCAAAGGACTGTAACACTAAGTAAGTGTTTGCTGGAGCGCAGATTGAATCACACGCCCTCCTTCACAAAACTCTTTTCTCTGCCCCCATTGTATTGTCGCGTCCTTCAGGTCTGTCCACGTCATAGGCCTGAAAGTGCCCTTGAGGAATTGTCTAGATCGAGTTACAGTACCTGTCATCTAGTAATCTGGAATGGCAGCAATACCTCACTGACTCTGACCCACCTGCCGAACCACCTTCGGCAGAATGACAAGAATTGACAGATACAATGTTACTACATGGTAGCCCAACATTGGATATGAGCTCCTCTTAGCGACCTTCATCAAAGTCTGAGAAAAGTCACCTAGAAGACCAATAAGTAGCAGAATAGTTACATATAAGACTTTTAAAGAGTCTTATCAGTTTCTCCAGAATGATTTTAGGTGACTCACAAAATTAAATATTTATAAAATGAATTAGATCTTACAGTATGTATTAGAAGCCAGGCAGAAGGAGAGAGATATCAATTCCTGGCTCTTGTGATTGGACATTAATTAGGCTGTGAATTCTGTGGAAACTAAGGTGAATGCATCAGAAAGGAGCGGAAGAAAGAAGAAGGGAGAAGACCTTCGCTGAGCTCTTTCTTACTCATGCAGCTTGTTCTCATAGTCGCTTTTCCATGCGTCACACCCCTTGTCTTCACCGCAGACCCTTGTGGTGGGTATCATTATTCTCACGTGCGTCCAAGGAAGTGGCACAGACAGGAATCGAACCAAGTCTCTCTGATTCCGAAGCCTGTGATTTTTTATATTAGCTTATGTTATTCTTACCCGATAAAGGGACACATCGGATTTGTCTGGAGACTCCGCGTCTTTCTTAGAGAATTTTCTAAATGGATCCTTACGTAGGGGACGCTGGGTCACAGCACAGGAGCCTGTACACAGTAGGTGCTCAGTCAGTGCCTGCCCATAAGCCGAATGAATAAATGCATGGCTGATATGAAGTATGTCTTCTTTAATGTTATAAGCTATAGCAAAGTTTTTTATGCTCTTATATCAACTTCTGTAAAAACAGAGCCATGCCTTATCATAATAATTCAGTACAAAGCATTTACGTAAGATCTGAAAATATAATATTTCACATTTTTTCTTTTAAGTTTAATTTTTTGCAACAGTAGCATACCTCCTCATCTTTACTTCCTTTAGCCCCCATTTGCTTCTCAGACCATTAAAATGGACTCCACTGCTCCTCTGATTCTATTTGAGGTCAGCGATGAGCTTATTCACTCCAAGCCAATGGACACTCTTCATTTTGAGTTTTTTTTCTGGTGTCTTAGTCGCATTTCACATTGTCACCCACTCATTCTGCCTTGCTCCTCATGTTCTGGCTGCTTCCTTTCAGTTTCCTTCACTTTCTTCTCTTTGTCCATCAGTCAGGAAATGCTGAGGCTTCTCACGGTTGTGCCGTGGGCCACTTTCTGTTAGTGCTCTACTCTGTACCCCTGGGCCTCTCATCCATTCTCCTAACCTCGGTGGCCACCTTCACACTGAAGACTCTCCGGTCTGAAAACCGAAACCAAATACTGTTTTTACATCTAGTACTATAAATGAAGATCTAAACCAAGATTTTACGCTTTTAAAACAAGGGATTTCTTCCTGTGGAGTCAAAGGCTTTTTACAAAAAGTGAAAAATACTATATATGTTTGTGACCCATTTCTTGGCACGCATCAGGAGTCACTTCTGTAAATCTTTAAATGTAGCGTTGAATGAATCTTTGATTGGTCATTATTAGTCATTTCTTCGACAGAGCAGAAGCAAAGCACAGAAGTTTAAAGATAGTGTAGCCACTCTCAGGGGAGTATCATTCATAAAGATAAAATGTCTCTGAAATTTTCATAGAAATCAATGCGAAATAAGATTTGATTTATAAAAACTCAAATTACAAGCAATTTATAGAAGCGTATCTGTTGTGTAAACGTGGGAATCCGCACGAGGAGAAGGTGACTGATTATGTCTCATTGACTGTATAACGTGAATTCCATTCTGTCCAGGCACAGCTGACGGCACCCCACCCAGAGAACAGGTGCTTCCTCTTTTCACGCCGTTTGCTCCTAGGAGCTCTGTCAGTGCATGTAAATGCATGTGTACTGTACGCTGGCACACATGACACCCATTTTGTATTACAAAGTCACACTCATGTAATGCTGTAACATAACAATATCACACTCAAGCACACCATGTGACATTTTAGGCAAAATGTTCAAATTAAAAGTATCGATTATTCCCCCCAATTATTACCCTACCAACCACACTCCAGCAGGCATCACTTCTGCTGGGCCCTGAATTATTTTCCTTATAATAACATTGGACCTGGGAGTGCTGTCCTTAGCCGAGGGTTTGGAGTCAGAGACCTAGTTTAATTACCAGTGTGTGTGAGTGAAGTTGAGCTAGTACTCTGAATGTACATGGCTACTTAAAATAATGTAATCACACTCTGAATCTTGCAAATATGGGGCTCATTTAACTTAGGATTTTAATAAGAGTAGCCACAGCATAAAAAATTTTACTTGTGGATTTCACCTCCCTGAAAATAATAAACCCTCTAAGATGAGCACTAGTTAAATATTCAGCTCAACACGGCTCAAGTTTCTTAACAGATTTAACCAGGAAATTTGAACTAAGTCTTCATTTTATTTTGATAAATGTCTCTATTGCCTGCAATTTCTTTCAAAATAATTTCCTCTCTTTATATGTGTTTAATCGTTTCAAACATACTTATTAACTACAGGACAAAAAAGTAACTATGAAGAATGTGCTAAAGACATTAGTTGAGAGAGATGAATCACGTGAGAGGAGTCCACTGAGTTATCTTATTTTTAATTTGTTTATTCTTCCTGCCTTCTCCTTCCCTCCCCAGACTGCACACATAGACACATACACATGCAGAGATACACACACAGAGACACACACAGGCACACACAGACATGCTTGTGCACAGCCCCCAACAACTTCAGATGCAGCATCAGAGAGAGCCATGGCAATAGGGGAATGGGAGGGGTGGAGGGAGTGTGTCCTTCATGCTCAAGTTCAAGTCCTGTCAGTGGTGGGTGTGCACCACAGACCTACCTCCTGTTCCTGTCGCGTGCTATTTCATAGAGTAAATAATCAACCAAGCAAGTATGTACAATGGAAAGTAAGTTACAGGTCTTTGTTAGCAGCCTTGGTGTGAAGCCACAGAAGGCATCGTCCCTGCCGTCTCCACAGGCCATGATTACTGCAAATTCTTTTCCTTTCACAAGTTACTCTGCTGGAGTCATCTCTCATCTGCACCACCTGCTTTGTATAAGTAGACCGCTTCCAAAGGAGATCGCTTCTCACTTTATAGAAAACAGTAGCTGTCTTCTCTGCTTCGGAGCTGTTGAATGTGACCGTGACAAGTGCACTCTATTGCAGTATGCATTTGCTGTGGTTTTCAGCAATCTGCATAGACTTCATCCCAAGTGGCTTGACAGCATAGTAGAGAGGAAAGGAGGCAATGGGGGCTCTGCCTCTGACCCTCTAGTGGGGCTGCTGAGGTTCCGGCAGTCTAAAAGACTCTCTGGGTCCGAGGCAGTGCAGCCTTGCCGCAGAGTCAGGAGCTGGCTTCCTGTGCAATGGCTGCTTCCGGTGCAGATTCTTGTGGTGCAGAGACCCCGTGCAAATTGCTGTTCTTTGAAATAATTACTTCTTCAGATTTCAGCTGCAGTAAATAATTTGTTAAACATAAAGCCATATTGATTGGAAAGGGCAAAAGAGAGATGACTTACTTTAGCAAACAAAACCAACTGTTATATTCAAATTTAATTAACCAAGAAGCCCCCAAACTACGGAGTGTGTCACCCAGCCTTGACAATCAATTAGCTCTGCTCGGAGAGAGCTGCAGGTATCGAGTAAAGAGTTAGGGATTAAAGGCTTTATTTTCTTTGCAACTGCTGTCCATTTCTAGCTGTCACGTCTTGGTAGCACTTTGCTGCCTCGGGCAGCAGCTTGAAGTGTGCAATTTCACGTCAGTTTTTAATTTTGCATGATCAAAATACGGAAAAGCGAGAATAAAGCACCAGTTCTTGTGAAAGAAAGACGTGAAAAGTGAATAGTGCAATTGCTTTTCAGTTTCTTCTGCTTTTCAAGATAATTTTCCACCAATCAGCTAAGGAAGATAAATATTAAGGAAAATTTCTAGGGAAATAGTGGTCACCCTTGGCTTTTAAATGGGCTCTCTGTTTATGGTAGATCATGCAGTTTCTTCCTTTTAACATTACATTAGCATACATATAAATGATTTAACTAGAAACTACTGGAGTTAGCATCTAAAAGGCAGCATGATGTAATGAAAAGAACATTAGATTCATTAGATTCTTGAAATTAAATTATCTGGAATATGCTTATTCCTTGAAGGAATCTTAATTTTAGTTGGATCGTTCTTGAACTGTAGAGGTTTATATATACATATATTATGGACAGTTGTTTCTTAGCAGAAAAATCAGGCGCTGGCGGGCCACAAGAAACGGGCTTTAATTAGTCTAGGACTTTTTTTTCCCTCTGTCTATATTTATATGCAACTGAAATAGCTGGACTGTAGTTAGTTACATGGTTTTATCAATTCTATTTAATAAGACGAGAGAGTGCTCACTTATTCATGTTTATGAAAGATACCAGTAACGGCAGTTAACTAAAATCATATATATCTGGTGTGAGATAGATTTTAAACTTATATTCACCTTTACTTAGGACTGGCCTGGTAGATGTTCACAGTTCTTTTATTTGTGTTTCGGGCCCAGGTGGCAAAGGTATGGCTCCAGAGGAGGTGAAGCTGCCTAGTTTCCCTGGGACCAAGCAGGCATGGGCTGGGCAGATCTGGCCAGTGACATAAAGATATGCAGACAGAGATCGTCTGGTCAGTTAGCACAGGAAAAAGTGCATGGCGACCTTAGTGCAAATAAGGGAGAAAGCCAGTGAGATCAGTCCAGGCTGGAGCAGAGGGCTTGGGGGCAGAAGCCAAGTTGCCGGAGATCAGGAAGCCAGGTTAGGAGTCTGGGGAGGGCTTGGCACTGACTGCATAACAGGAACAAGAGCAGGGGGAGCTGCGGTGCAGCTGCGGCTAGGTCGTCAAACCCAGGAGCGTGACTGCTGGCACCAAGTCAGACAGCAGGCAAGGCTGTGTCCCATGGGTATGGGCAGAGTGGCCGCTTTGTCCTCACCTGGCACTGCCCAGGGCACCTGTTGTCAACACACTTCATGCAGAATGCCCTGGAGATGCACCCCCAGACTTATGTGTATATTGTGCTTTTTTCCTCCCTGATGATTCAGGGCTTATGGGTGTGTCTGCCCAGACAGTTGGAGCCCATCCCTCCATCCCTCCAGGACAGCGGCAGTAAGGAAGTGTAGCCTTGTGAGAATAATGATGCGCACCCTGGCCAGTATGGCTCAGTGGGTTGTGTGTCGTCCACCAAACCAAAAGGTTCAATTCCTGGTCAGGGCACATGCCGGGGTTGTGGGTTCAGTCCCCAGTTGGGGTACGTACGAAAGGCAACCAATCAACATTTCTCTCACCCGTCGATGTTTCTCTCTCTCTCTTCCCGCCCTTGCCCTCTCTCTAAAATCAATGTGTGTCCTCCGGTGAGGATAAAAAAAATGATGGCGGCGATGCGGTCGTAATTGAAAAGCCAGCAGCTGTGGCGTCACAAGCAGTTTCCACGTTGGTGGTATGCTCCTCTAGACTTTTCTGTCTCACGTGGATTGAGAACAGGCTCGGGTGTAGTCCGTCTTGCAGCGTCCTTGGAAGAGTAGGGTGCTTGCACCTAAAATAAGGAAGGTTGCCAAAGCTCAAGTAAATTGAGGTCCTTGTCAAGGTCATCTAGTCTCAGAAACTGAACTTACCTGTTTTTAGGAGGGTTTGCCTCTGGGTCGTGACCTGGAACGTGTTGCCGTGGCAGCATTTGGGTCTGACTGTCCAGGTTTGCCGAACATACAGAAATAGAAAAGTGTAACGAGAAATTCCACCTGTCCTCAATCTGCTGATGGTGTGGCACCAACTCGTCAAGTTCTGGACAAGATTAAGTTCATTAGAGCAGAGCTTCCCAACCTTTTCTTGGGCCCCGGTCCCAGCCCCCAGCAGATGGCAACTTGGCGGTTAGTGAAGGCACTCCATCAGAGTCCCTGTCACCCAGAAAATCAAAGGATGCCGAAAAGATCAGTCACAGTAGCTGGTATCCTGCTGCCTGATGGCCTGAGGTGTGCAGAGATGGGGACAGCAGAGCTCTGAGCAGCTGCTGGCTAATGAGCTGAGGGGGCTGACCACTTGGAAGGCATGTGGAAGAGTCTTGCCTAAAATGTTCCAAACCCCAGTGACCTTGGAGCAGTTTACCTGAGCTCAAAGAAACCAGAGCACCGGAGAGACAACAGCGTACACACAGATCAGAAGCTGAGGCAGAGGACACGTTCCTTTGAGCTTTGAGGACAAAGGGCCTGGGCAAGACATCGATTCTGCCATTGACAGTGTTTATTGGGTATTTCTAAAATCCAAATTTTCACTTCCAGGAAGTAACAGATTCCTACTTCGTACTGCTTAGCCTTCTACGCCAACAGCTGATTCTTCTATTAAACACCTGCTTTATCTGGGCATTTGGAAACGTTTCTATTTTCACATGAGGAGCTCAGCAAACACTTCCACAGGTACAGGGCTTTATGCGAGCAAAGGAGAGGGTTTTTCTTTGAATAGCTTTTGTAAAAAAGAAAAAAGAAAGTTTGTGAATGGGCTTCTTTTTCTCCAATGATTTTTCCCTTGAGTCATATTTGCATTTACTTATAGTATTCTCACTCTGACCCCCCGAAAAATCCAGACATAATTGGATTAGCCACATCCACAATAGCATGGTCTTCAAACATGCTTTAATTTTTTTAATGTAAGCACCATTAGGGTACACCGTTATATTGATGGTACTAGTTTCCAGTGCACAACATAGTGGTTTCACATTTCTCACACCTCACAGTGTGATCACCCTGCTAATTCCAGTCATCACCGGTCAGTGTGCAAACTTGTCACAATAGTTCTGACCACATTCCCCTGCCCCTTCCTACCATATTCCCCTGTCGTGCCTTCGGGCTGGAGTGAGCTGCGTGCTCCTCAGCCAACACAGTTCAGGAAGAGCTGTCAGCGCTGGCCTTTTAGGGAAGCGCTTTAGCTGGGTACCAGATCTACCTGCTCTGTGTCTGCAGGCTTCTCCCAGCTTCTCTCCGTCTCTGCTGCTGTCCAGCCAACACAAAGTCATCAGTGATGTTGGGTGGTGTGGGTCCTTCTCATCTGTGCAATTTAGGGGTAGACTCTTGAACACAGAGCAATGGCTGGGTGACTCATAGATGACTTTAGTGATGTGGACAGCCTGTGGATTACATAGTTCTTTTGTGCGTTCAATAAGTACTGATTGATTGGTTGAGCTTCCAGAGCACCGAGATGCATTCTAAGCAGCTTCCAGCATTCTTTGTGTGGGGGAGGGGCACAGATGGGACATAGCAGTGTTGTGTGGTGGTGGTAGTTTTTGGAGTGTTACTGTCATGCAAGGGCTCACTTTGAGTTGGGATTATAGGAACAGAGAAGTCACTTTTAGATAATTTGCCTTTCACATCCTAGTTCTGGCCATGACCTAACTCACTCAGCTGAGACATTTTTCCTCTGTGATATGAAGGTATGTTGCTAAGCAACGAGATTAGTAATTGGTAAATGCTTATATATGATTTGATTTGAGTTACATACAAAAATATGTAACTGCTTTTTTGGTCTTTATTATTAGGCAAATGATTATCATTTGGTTTTATTTTGCCCCAAATAAAATAATTGCTTTCATTTAGTAATACATTGCATGGTAGCACGATGTATTGGAAAGACGCTGGGTCTAGGAGACAGAAAACTTGAATCCTGATCTCAAGTATGAGAATCACTAGTCCCATGACCATGGATAAATCAGGTAACTACTGAGCCTTCATTTCAGAAATCTGTGATTTGCAGTGCAGATACCTTCTCTGCTTGCCTCCCAGGCCTGAGTGGGGATGGAGGTGGCCATGTGTGGCGAATGCTTTAGGAAGAGTAAAGCATCCCAAGGTCCAGGCATTACCTACAACTCCAAGCTGCTTCAACTTGGGCCTTGGTGCAGCTCCAAAGTCTGGATCAATTCGGAAGCTCCGAGTGAGCATATACTATGCCATGAACAAGGCACACAGCCAAGGGGCAGGCCTGGGAGCTCCAGAGGAAAGGAGACGCATGGCATTTGCTTTCAGTGGGTTAACAGAGCAGCAATGGAGGCAGCACTAATAACCCACAGAAGCGAAAGACCACACAGCAAAGCAGCCTCTCATTAAATGTTAAAACACAAGATCCATACTCTGAAGACCAACTGCTGCGAGCCTTCAGGGCAAAGGATGGTAGTCCCTGAAGTAGTCAGTGAGGGCAACTTGGACGCCCCCCTTGGAGAACAGGCAAATAAAATAAAAGGAAATGGATAGCAGTTATTACTGTGGGTTAAGGCTGTGCATCGAGTTGCAAAAATCAGTCCATTTTCCGATGACAACAGGGTCTGGCTGTAGTGTTTTCACGAGTAGTGTCTGAGGTTGCCGGTCAGCCATGTTTTTCCTCTGAGCAGTAAACATTTTATTTGAAGTCATGTCATGAATTCTTTTCCTGCACTAATGAAATGGATCATTTACATAAAAAAAAAAAACAAACCCAAGACCCATATGCTTTCAGCCCCTGGGGACATGGAAATGACCTTGGTGACAGCCAATTAGAAAATGGAAAGGTGGAAGAGGGCGCACTCCTACCTCGTTTGGAGAGTTTCCAACATGACTAACGTCTTGGTAGCAGAACACTTTTAAATAGGTGGTGTTTCAAGATGAAGCCTGCCTGCTTTCTTTCTCCGTTTTTTTTTGTTTTTTTTTGTGTGTAGATGGATATCTTAACTGTTTCCAGAAGCAGAGTCTCAGACCACTGGGTCTTGTCACATAGCCCCCTTATTTACAGTCTGTTGTATTTCCCCCCACCCCCGTGTCATTGACCCCATGGATTTCCCAGGAGCGGCTGTGATCTGTCATGTCGTTGCTCATTATCAGATAGTCTTAATCCTCAGAGCACTGAAATGTTTCCTAATGGCACAGAAGCCGTCGGAGCCCCTGGCAGCCCCAGCCACTGTCACATTAAATTGCAGTTGGGATCGTCTTTTACATGCTGACAGTGGAGATTCTACCGGGCGCCATCCCCTGGGTCAGGGCCCTTTCCCAGCAGCAGATGTGGCAGGTCTGAGGACCTCAGCCCGCCCTCCTCGTCCGCCGTGTTTCAGCTGCTGTCTCTCCAATCAATGGCCTGGGTCCAACTGAGTAGCTCTTGCATGCCCTCTTCATGTTTATAAACGCTTTACCCACCTACCTGAGCATCCCTCACTCAAACAGCCCTCGTCAGACGAGATGAAATGCTCTCAGGATGCAGTTAGCAACACATGGTGCATTCGAATTTTAAAAAGGAGAGAGAGTCCTTTCAAAAATGACTGTGCCACTGCCTGATACTCCTGCCTGTTCCCTGAGGAAAGTTCTATTCTTCATGAAACTACTAAGACTGAGAAGATTGTTAGGTCAATGTTAGTAATCCCTAGACACTAAGGTTCATAGACCCCAATTCAATTCTCATGAGATGTGTCTGGACTGAGGAACTTTCCATGTAAACACTTCACAGTTCTGAAAATTCAAGATTAAATGGCCTATTCCGCAAATGCAAAAAAATTAAAAATTCACAGACTCTCCCATAAGTTCCCCTCCAATCTATATAACTGAGTCCTAAGACTTTCCCCCACCTAAACCAATGAAATTCTCCAGATAATGACTTACCTCTTTTTTTTTAAAGATCTGGGTAGATCTGGACAATGAGGAAAAAGTCATCGTCCCATGCGGAGGTCCTCTCAATTCTGAACTGATTCCTGAACTCATATGTCATCACGTCAATGTGTTAACCTGTGAGATAAGAAGGGCAGTAGACAGAGAGGGGTGGGACCCGGAGGGAAGAATTGAGCTCAGTGGGTTTTAATTCTTGCCAAGTTCACACCGTTGCCCTTTCCTCACAGCCTGATGATGCTTAGCAGGGCGCCACTTTCTTTATAGGTTCAGTAAATACTAATCTCACCCTGTTAGAGAAACTATCTTTTTTCTTGAAATGAGGCACAGAGAATTAAGTGAACTCATGGATGTTTAAAGATGTATGTTGCGATGAATAGCTTTAGGAAATATGTGATACCATTCGTGGTAAGAATGAGACAAGTAAATATTGCTCTTAATAGCTTTGTAGATCAATTTTTTGTTGTTTTGAAATCTTGTAAAACAACCTGCTCATTTGTTTTTCTCCCCATGAAAAAAGAGCTTGTAAGGCATTAGTTACCCCAAACCCACCGCTGGCCAAAGTGTCTTCGCCTTTTCGATTCTTCACCACTGCCTCTCCTTTCTGTCACTGAATAACACCATGGCACATGAGTGGTTCCCGGACCTCAGCCTTCTCCTGTCTGCATGTCGCTGAAGGGCTCTGTTTAAAGAGCAGGAGCTGCTGACTTCCACAAAATTGGAACATATAAAATGAGAGACCCAACAGCTGATTATGATGATGACAGGATTAAAATAAAATGTTCCTATAGATTATATGGCTGGAAAACTCAACTTCTATTAACTCCTGAATTGTGGAATTCTCCTGCTGTATTTATTTGGTACACATGTTTTAAGAAGAACATAGTTATTAAAAGAATGTTTTAATTTTTCAATTCCAGTTGGCGTACAATATTATATTAGTTTCAGTGTACAGCATCATGGCTTCACAAGAAAATAATTTTAAGTGTGCTCTCAAAATAACCCCCTCCATGACTGTTTTTCTGCATTGAGGCCAGCAGAGGGTCATTTCAGAATCTCTGCAATGGAAGAGATTTTGGAATCATCTGATTTTCCAAACACATGCTTACTTATCCCAGATATTCCCTGTAAATGCTTTTTAGCCACTACTTGGAAATTTCTAGTGACAAAAGGCTCACTATTTCATAAAGCAGGCCCATCAGTGATGGTTTGTCTAGTTTTACCGAGATGTCCCTTATGCTCACAAACCCTTGCATCTCATCTGCTTATTGTGCTGCCTGTGCAGAGATTCTGTGGTGCAGTATGAGGCACGTAGGCTCTGGGCTCCACGACCTTTTGTTCAGTACCTTTGACTTGCTGTCTATTAAGTGCTTCCCTCATGCTGACCCCTTCACATGCACTTATTGAATTCTCACACAAAGTCCGTAAAGGCTCTGTTTTTGCCATGTCTTGTTCTGCAGAAGTGAAGGCTTGCTGGTAATGTTTGTGATGCTGGTAATGATGCCAATTCTGTGCCAGGGCCTGTACTAGGCCCTGTATGTGTATTGTGATGTCATCAGAATTTCAGTAACTCGCCTGTTGTCTACCTAGCATCTGAAAAAGCTAGATGTTCACATTCACGTCAGCTATTAAAAGGACTCTGGATTTAACTCTTTAAGCCTCATTCCTTGGTAAATAGTACTATTACCTTCCTCAAGGTTTTCTGAAATTCAAAAAGATGGCCTTTGAAATGATCAGGCATTATTATTACTTGGAAAATACATACCATTTATTCATTTCTTTAAAGACAGGTTTTTAAAAAAAGACTCTTCCTTTCTCTTTCCCCAGGTTTATATTCTCTAAGCTAAATGTCCCTGGTTCCTTCGGTCTTCAGTCATTCATTCAGCAAACATGTGTGAACTCTGCCCTACTGGAACTTACCCCCCTAGACAGGAAACAGAGATGATAACTAAGCAAATCACCTATTGTGTTGTTAAGATGGGAACAATAACAGCATGTGTGTGTGTCGTAGGAGATGATCTAGTAGAGAGTGAAAACTGGTATTGTCGTGGGGTGAAGAAACAGAGAGGGGACAAACCCCAGAGTGAGGTCCTTGGCTTTGTCCTCACATGCTCTAATTTGAAGGACACTGGCTTTCCTCTCCCGCAGGGCCTCTGGGAGTGGGGGTGGGTATGTGGGCATGGGTGGTAGAGATAAGGAAAAGGGAAAAGCCAGCAGGCCACTACCTCTTCTGAGTTGCCTTTCAGCAGCATTTTCTTCTCTCTGTCCCCCCATTTGGACTGGGAACCCCAATGGCTGGGGGGTGGATGAGAGCAGCAACCACCCGATCCTTTCACCACTGGACAGAAGCATCGTACTGTAAATGAAGAAATGCCTCTCTTCCCCCTCCTGTCTCACTCTCCCAGACCCAGGCAGCCCGGCTGGGAAGCAGGGAGGGGTCCCTAAGCACAGGGGTGGGTGTCAGAAGAAACGATGCTGACACGTGTGTCTGGAGGAGCCACTTTCGGGGAGTGAATCTCAGAGTAAGACAACTGTCAGGAGAAGCAGTGGCCTCATGGTTGAGCAATTCTGCTTCGCCTTTAATTGCAGAAAGGAGAGTGGCAATGAGATCATGAGAAAAGTTATTCCAAGTTTTTTCTTTTTGCTGATTGGCACGAGAGGCATTGTGGAGATCTTCATTTCTCGTTGTCCTTCAACTGAGTGACTGACGGCGGCGTTCCCCACATTTGGCCGCCAGATTGAGGCTGTCGGCTGTCATGCCGTCAAAATCTGTCATTCCGCACGTGTCCCATTCCTCTGTATTTCACTCTTGTGAGACCAATGTTCAGGTTTATGGCTCAGAAAAATCGAGCCTCACAATGGTAATTCTGTGCTGTGTTTGTGCGGCGGCAATTTTGTAGCTCAGGAGATTTATCAAGAGCGTGATAATTACAAAATTAAAACTAACTTTCCCAGATCATTCCAGCGTGGGGTGTGGCGGGGAGGAGGTGCCAACAAGGCTGATTTTGTCTTCTTGACCTGCCTCTCTTGTGACCTGTTAGGTGATTGGTGGGAACGTGGCTGGGTGAGAAGTTTTTGATCTACAGAAGCAAGTCGTGGTAGTCCATTTAAGCAGCAGCTCAAATGTTTAATGACATTTGGTGAGAGAATTGGAATTCTTTGAACAAGAGTGTGGAATTAATCCAGAAATGAGCATGTCACAGTCTACGAGATGCCTTCGCCGGCCCGTGCTCCTTTTCTTCGCAACGATAAGATGATGGTTTTAAGTATCCCAGAGCATTTGAGTAGGGGAAGATGCGACTAAACAACCAGTGTTTTTAGTGATGCCGGGCAAACTTACCCGTCCCCTCTCACTCCTCCGACTAGGCAATGAATTGTATTTTGTAGTGAAAGACCCCCCCAGCACAACAAGCCTGTTTTGTAAGCGGGCAGCCCACATTCTCAGCACTCCACACCCTCCTTGGCTGGAGCTTATTCTGACTCGGTGTTATGTTTCTAAAACCAGTGGGATCTGTTTTTCCCCATGGCACGGGGCGTGTGTTTTCTTCCACAAGCACATACATAGCCTGTCTTGATTGGTGACCCTGTGGCTCTCCACCAGGCGGGTGTGGCTTTTATAAGGTGTCAGAATTTCTACATAACTCACAATGTCTCTCCCACTTGAGTTTATACTAGAGAAGTTATAGAGTGATTAACCGAATAGGTACTGTTTATCCCGAAAGATGACCAGCTTTATTCATACTTGCGCTGAGTGTTTGTAGGTAACAAACAATCCTTTGTAAATCCCCATCACAGAACCAGCCACTGTTATGGCTTTCTTTTCCTGCTGTATAAATGACTGGGTAGCTCGTTAAGTTGACTCTGTTGTAGTTCGGGGTGCAACAGAGCACCCGGAGGGTGGGGACAGAACTGGTGAGCGTCAACAAGAGCTAGGAGTTTCTTCAAGAGAAAAGCGAAATAGCGTATTTGACGGTACCATACGTTTCCCCTTATTGTTCGTTTTCTGCCTTTTCCTCTCCAGAGCTGCCCAAAAGTTAAATCTGTCTTCTAAAAAGAAGAAGCATCGACCTTCTACTTCTGTCGCTGAGTCACCTCTCTTTGCCACCAGCTTCAGTGGCATTCTGCAGATCTCCCCTCCTCCAGCCCCACCGTGTCTGCTGAGGGCCGTCAACAAGGTGAAGGACACCCCAGGCCTGGGCAAGGTAGGCATGTCCGCCGTCTCCACCACTGGCTCGGGGTGTGGGGCTCTGTGTTGAGGGCAAGAAGAAAATCAGGGCTCCAGTTTATTTGTTTTGAAAAAAGGAGGTAACAGGGAGAAAAGGAGACAAAATGAAATTCATCTGGAAGGCCTGTAACATTTTCTTGGGTGACATATACTAAATAGTAAATGAAGACATTCCAATTATTAGAGATATGTTTGGATTTTGGCATAAAAAAAGGTTTGCCTTGTTGAACAGAATTGTGACCCTTTAAAGAAAGGACTGGAAAGACAGGAGGCAGAGGCAGGGGACCAAGAGAAGACACAAGGATGCTCTGCAAATTCATAGTGACACATTAATTTTCTTCACCTCTTCAGACAAAGCACAGCGTCTGCTTTTGGACCCAGCCGCTGATGGGATTTCTGGGGAGCATTTTTAGTCGTGCCGAGAAACGCAATTTTGAATTGTGACAAATCCTTAGAAAGAGATGCAGGAACGCTGTTGAGATGCTGCTCAGCTATGCTTGGGAAAGCTTAGTTTCTCTCTGCCATCTTTAAATCTCTTCTGATAAACAGCTGGGTGAAGTAACCGTGGTTTAGTCTCCAACTGGTAAATGAGCCAAGATGGGTAAAAACACTCAGCTAAAGAAAGAGGGGCTGTTGTATTTCTCTTATGTCCAGCCCATGTGAGTGCCAACTTAACGTGCAGGCTTTGTTTTCAGAAGCGGCAGGTCTTGCTGGAGGGAGT
Organism: Macrotus californicus; assembly: GCA_007922815.1. Classification (NCBI taxonomy): domain Eukaryota; kingdom Metazoa; phylum Chordata; class Mammalia; order Chiroptera; family Phyllostomidae; genus Macrotus; species Macrotus californicus. The sequence continues at coordinate 196,262 of VMDR010000596.1, forward strand.
TGCTGCCGATTTAGGCAGACTGAACTTGCAGTTATTTTGGTCACCGGTGCGCTTTCCCCTTTCCCTCCAAACATGTTATTCCCAGGTTCGTGGTCTTCAGTGGCCTCAGCCTAACTTGGCGGTCCTTTTGGAGTTCACCCATGCGCCCTCTGCCTGTCTGGCTTTATATTTCCCTCCTTTCTCAGTGTCCCCTCCCACCCCCAGTTTCACCACCCTGTTGGGAAGGCATTAACTGTCTGTGTTACCCTTTCCAACGGTGTCTCAATTTTATGTTGAACAGATTATGCTAATGGCAAGCATCCAAGCCCAGTTTTCTGTGGCATCGGGTAGGCAGGTAGTATCAGCTGGTGGCCTCCCAGGCCTGGAGTTAAAGTAGGAGGCCAGGTAGCGGAGTCGCAGCCTGAGCTCTGTCGGGCAGAGTGGCAGGAGCCTCGACCGCCGTGGCGGGAGATGGAGGAGCTGGTACGAACCAGGACTCCTCTCGGGGAGGACTCTCATGGGTGGGAGCTGGGAGAGGGCAGTGGCACCCCAAAGGGACAGGTGGCAGTGTGATGGGTGGTGGACACGCTGCCTCCTCAGGAGGGGTGGGCACAGTAAAAGTTTTTAAATTTCAAATTATGTTAAAGTACACATAACAAAATTTGCCGTTTATGGCCTTTTTAAGTGTATGTGGGCTTCTGTTTTGCTGAGAGGAGTTTGGAACTTCAGGGCTAGAGCTGAGCTGCCCTGGCGGACCCCTCCTCAGGTGCTCTGAGCAACGTCTAGCTTCTCTTCCATGGGAATAGGCATTTAAACACCATCCCTTTGGAGTGGCCCCAGATTATTCCCTAACTGGGGATGCTCACACACCCCAATACGGCCCTGGTCAGGACCCCTCACAGTGAACCACATAAGAAATGGCCTTCCTGCATCTGTAATAGTGGCCTGCCTATGGTTCCCAAAAGGGGCCAATATAGATACATCTCCAGGTGGGCCTGGGCCCACTCCTAGGGCCTTTTGTCCCCATCTGTCCCCTTCCTGAACCACCACTCCCTTCCCTAGAACCCGGAGACACAGGGGTCAGGGTGCCCAGCCAGGGACTGACCCACAGAATGAGGGTGACTGGCCAGGAGGAGGGCTCAGCACCTGCACCAGAAGAATTTGGAGGGCACGGACTGAATCTTAATTTCATGGCGTCCCAGATACAAGTGTAATTATAATGAGATAAGCAGGTATGAGTCCAGGCACAGCTACAGTGAACATTATGACTGTTAGTGATCTACGGCTTGCACGTTAAACTGTTAGTGATCTACAGCTTGCAGATCATAGTTATTTTTTTAATGGGAGATAGTGTCCCTCTCACTCTTTTATGATCTGATTTTTTTTTGAGTGGGAGAGAGAGGGGTGACGTTAACCAGGTGAGAATGGCAGGAACCCTGCCTGAGTTCGTCCATGGAAGTGTGTCATGGGTGGGGTCATCAGGCCAGGAGTCACAGAGGGGACGGGCAGGTGGCTTCGGTCTGACCAGTGGCCTCACGGCAGGGCAGCTGTCCTGCTGAGCATCAGGCGGCGGGTTTTGTGGGGAAGGAGTGGCCTCAGGAGGGTCAGTGCCCTCTGAAGACCCTGGTCCTTGTGGACGTGTCACTGTGGGTGTGATTGAAACAGGAGGCAGGCACTCCTGTCCTGCTGCCTGCCCGTGGAGTGAGTGCCTGACTCCTCTGTCCTGCTGCCTGCCCGTGGACTGAGTGCCCGCTTCTCGCGACGCTAGAAGGCAGTTCTCTGCCATAGGGGCGCCCCTTTCCCAGCCTTGTGCTCCCCCTCCCCAAATCTCACTGTAATTGGGAAGTGAGTGCACTGTTCTCTTTACCCGTGTGGAAAAATTCCCATTAATTTATCTCTGTCGCCTAATTTACGTAGTAACGTCTCAAAGAAATACCATGGAGTGTAGTATAGAACATAAATAACTGGTGCTGTGTGTGTATAAGTTGGCATGTTTGACATTGGTAAGCTTGATTGAATGGCCAAAAGCGACATAATTATTTAAACTGGAGCTGGGGCCTCCTGAGGTGGGGCTGGGGAGCAAGCCCAGCGCAGCCCCACCTCATGCCCCAGCCACCCAAGAACTTCCTCAGGAGACCTGGCAGGTTCTCACAGGTATGGAAGGGCTTTTATGGGCTTATTTAGGGCCACCCTCTCATGTGGTCACCAGGGAAACTGAGGCCCAGGTCAGAGATTTTCCCCGTGCCTCCTGAATCAGACCCAGAAGTCAGGACCTTTAAGCCATTTTGTTTCCCCTGTCTCACTGGGCTGCACTAGAAACACCTGACCTTTAAATATTTGGGGCAGAGACAAGCGTGTCATGGGGCCGTGCTGGCAGCAAAGTAAATTGGGAGCCAGCTGCCCTCAGCCAGTGGTGAAGGACACACTGCCCTCTTCAGACCAAGGTTGGGAGAGGAAGGGCAGAAACTGGCAGGAGAGGACACAGAGTGAGATCAGGGCAGCCCCTTCCACCCCTCCCCTGGGTCCCACCCCCTGCTGCTTCCAGGGGCAACTGCACCCACGCTCCACCCACAGTCACTGCTGGACACTGAGCACTTTTCTGGTGAGTGGAGGTAACGTCACTGTACTGTACCGCACTGTATACCTTATACTGTACTTGGAGCTGAAATACAGCATGCACACAACACAGGATCTTCAGCACCTAGAGCAGATCTCAGCACACAGTGAATGTTTATTGAGGACCTACTATGTGTCAAGCACCCATAGTGGGCACTAGACTTGCAATCAGGGACAGAGGAGGCAGAATCCCACTCTAAACAACACTGGTAATCTGGTGCGCTGTTCTAGTTAGTCCTAGACATCTCACCAACCTCTACCAAAGGGCGATTTGATTTAAGGAAGAGTTGGAATTACAGACTGAAAATAATTCTGTCTAACTTCGAAGTTACATAACAAAACTGTACTACTAAGTGGCCTTGTAAAGACATTCCTAATGAATGATAAAGATGATTAGTGGATCAAAGCAGCTTAGTCCCTGTTTATATTTCACTGATTTGACTTATATGTAAATGATATTTCTAATCTGTTTGAAAGTGGTTTCTTCTCCTAAGTCAGCAACCGCTTTTAGTGAAATTTGTTTGCACAATTCATTAATATCCAAGTTTCAGGTTCATTTGTTACTGTGTCATGGCTTTAACCTGGAGCTCTTTGTCTTGCTTCTAGAGCAGTTCACATTATCTGTTTAACTCGCCAAGTATATGACTGTAGCCGTGCCGTGGGTGCAGAAATGCTTTTATTTATTTTTCAGTAGCAGTCGACATGCAGTGTTACAGTACTTACTACGTTCAGGTGTACAACATAGTGGTTATTCCTTTACCTACCTTACAGAGTGAATCTTATTCAACCACAAAATAGAATGAACTCTTACCATTTGTGGGAACATGGATGGACCTAGAGGGTATCATGCTAAGTGAAGTAAGTCAAACAGAGAAAGACAAATAGCACACGACTTCACTTATGTGTAGAATCTAAAAAACAAAATAAATGAACAAACTTGTAAGCACTTTTCAAGGTAAGAATGGTAATGGTTAAATCACACAGATGATGACAGTCCTCCTGTGTGTTGGCAAATTGTCCTCTTCCCAGAAGAATATCTGAAGGGAAATAAATCATCTCTTTGTAACAATTGCTTCATAATCTCTCGAATCCCTCCAAAGGATGGAATGGTAAACACCCAGCCTTTTCCCCCCAAGGTGTTTTGGGGACATGAGAAAACTCTTGTAGGGGAATGGCGGCAGCAGGAGAGCAGGCTCTCGGGGGTCCGGAAAGCTCATAACAGATGGGGTGGAGCAAACCTGCAGTGCAGCGATGGGAAACGAAGCTGTGGATGGGTTGAGGAGGGCTTGCCGCACTTGAACCACTCAGTGACTGTCTGTAGATGTACTGCGTTCAGGTAGGTGTTGCTTCAGGGGTCAGTTACAGCTGATTGGCCACTTTGGGCCACATCCCCGCAAAGGAGGAGGGGGGTATATCCTGCTTTCCATAAACTCTAGGTGCCCATGAAATATTTGCCTGGTGTTCACCCTCCTGTGCCACAAATGAAGTTTGCTTCTCCTGGGGATCCCCACTTAGCCTGGTCTGGGCAGAAGAAGGGTGTGTGGCATCTGTTAGCGTGGATCCCCTTCACCAGCCGTGCCCGTTCACGGAGGTTTCTCCCCTGTGGCCAGTGTGTCCCAAAGGCAGGGGATTTGGTGGAACCCTCTGACTGCGATTTAGAACAAGACCTGCTCGCCTGGCCAGGTTGTCTTTCTTAATAGAGCAAAGGCTGGGGCCATTCGTCCCTGTTCTTCTCAGTCCTTGACTGGAAGTCATTTGTCTCCTATCCAGCAGTATTTGTCAAATCCAGTATTAGCATGTTCTTGCTTCTGTTAACACACACAAACATTCTCTGAGTAATCTCTCTCTCTCTCTCTCACACACACACACACACACACACACACTCACTCACACACACACTGCTTGGTTCATGTCACCAGGTCCTGCGTTGTCTATATTTAGTTAATTGCCAAACTTTCTCTTGTTTGGTGTGCAAACTAATAGCATAGGGAAAAAAATGAAAGTACCATATGTGCTCTTTAGTAGAGACTCTTTTCCTTTACAGATTTATTAACATTTTTTAGGGTAGGAAGTCATTCAATTAGAAAGCCCTTACTAAACATTGTGAGGAAGAGGTAGCTGAGATTCTTGTTCAGTTGGCCTTCTGTTACAGGAAGGGAAAAGCAAAAAGATAGAAAAATTTGATTAAAATAAGGTCTTTTTAAGTAGTTCCTAATGTAGCTCCTATTCATTTATTCAACAAGTAGAAGTGGCTGGCACAGGTATCCCTTGTTCAAGAAGAGATGCCAGGTTATATTGAGTAAAGAGCTTCATGCCTTCCAGCCCATCAAAGCCCAGGTTGTCTGAACATTATGCAGATTATTGAATTCCTCATTATGATTTCTATCATTCCTCACCCTGAAGCTTTATCAGAGAGCACAGGGTAGGAAGATTTGTGCCAACCTTTAAATTCATTTCAAGTAGCTATGAAATAATTAATTCCATTGTGATGGAAACTTCTGGATTCCACTTCTTACTCACCGGTGACTACCCCATTTTTAAAGGTACAGATGGGAACAGTGAGTTGTGAGTTTTCTATTTTGGTGGTGGGTGTTGGGAAGGCTGTGTAAATGGTGCATGCACACACATTCATCAGGATAGCTAGGCTGATGGCTTTGTAAATTAAATTGTCAATGCTTCTGGGAAATAAACTCGTGTGACCTTCCACTCCCTAATTACCGTTGTTCTTTCCCACGCTCAGTTGGTTTTGGGTGAGTCTGCTAAGGTTATGTAGCTGAAGTTAGTTTTTTTTCCTCCCTTCTCTCTATTTTGATCCCTCCTCCAACCTGTATCTCAAGAGAAAGGAGACTTGGGGAATGTTCTGACTCATTAATCTTCACTGTGTCTTTCTTTCCCATGGAGTCAGAGGGGTCCACACAGTCCCAGTGCCGCCTCTGGGACGCACATGCGCGGTTCACAGCCCCAGAAATGCAGGGATCAGAAATGCACGTGCTGCTGCTCCGAGGGCCAATCTGTGTGACCTAAGTTGGGGGGACTTTTTCCTACTCCCTCTGCTGTGCCACCCATGGATGAGCAGTCTTCATTCTTGCAAACGACAGGGACATGGTAGGGAGGGTGTTCACCATGTAGAGGCCACTGAACAGAAAAGTCAGGTAAAATATGTCTAGAGAATGTGCCATGCCTTTTTGTTCTTCATTGTTAGTGTGGCTGCCTATAATAGTGCCACTAAATAGTAACACTAAAAGTTGTATGGATACACTTTCCTGTTGCCTTGTTAGGTGGAGCACTCGAAGGGTCAGCCACACACTTCCAGTTAAGCAGAGCAGATTTCTGATAGGATGGCACACTGCTATGTATAAAATGCTCAGTTTCAGGCTTTCGTTGCCCAAGGCAGCGACACAGAGCAAACTGGGTGAAAAGACTGCTGGCTACACTGGGAGGAATAGTTTGGTCCTGCATCCCAGAAAGGTGCCTGCCTTGTATTTGAAGTCCATTATTGTCATGTTGCGATCCCAGGAAGAGGAAGAGGAAGAGAATCGCACTCCACTTTCTTTATGGTGATTGTACACTTTCCAGTTCTCTGAACTCCCCTGCCTGCTTTGGGTCAGGAGCGGGGGTCCTCGGACAACCTCCTGGTTTCCGTTCACTGATGTCTGTAGCCATCAGCCCAGGAAGTACCTGTAGGCGAGCCAGCATTCAGTTCCTTGCAGTGCAACATCCTTTTCAGTTTCTCTCACTGGGTTGTAAGCTTATTGAAAGCAGGAGTTACGTTTTCATGTCTGTCCCCCATCCGTGCCAGCTTACGTACACCAAGGACACTCCAAAAATGTTGAATAGTTTTACCTAATCCTGTTTAGTACTTGTGAAGTCCTGATTAGGTGCTCAGCACCCCAGGGTCTGTCCTGCACAATGAACCCGTGGTCATGAGGGAGAAACCCTGAGGAACAGCTAGTGGACAAGACTCCGCTGGCACTTGGCCCCACGCACACCTCAGCGGGCGAGTTACCTTAGGAGACTGGCAGCAGGGAGAAGGTGCCGCCTTGGGCTGGCACACCGGCCGAACAACAAGTACAGCTGATGTGTGTCAGCGAGGAATCTGCTCAAAGGTCGTCTTGTCCAATCATCTCATTTTGAATATGAGGAAACGGAGACCCACAGAGATGAAACAACTTGTTAATCTATTTACGTGGGAGAATTTTAACTTTTGAATGTGCAAAGTGTTATTCATGAAGACTTTAGGGCAGAATTTGAACGATAGATTATTAATCATCCCTCCCCTGGCTCTCCATTCTGTGACTTTCAGCCCGTCCTACCAGCTCTGTTTTCTAAGGTATTAAGTGGCCATGGTAGGCATACGTGTGTTTGCATGCATGCAGAGAGAGGAGCAGGAAGGTGATTTTTCTTTGGGGGCTTTTTAAAGGCTAGAAACCTTTACCATAATTGGAGGATCGGTCTGGGGCCTCCCAGAGCACCTGTAATCCCTAATTAGCATCCTGACTTATGGAATGAAAACACGAGATAAAATGAGGGAATTCTCTCTGGAATAAATGCCACTTTCTCAATTACCCAAAGGGCAATAAGATGGATTATAATGCCAGAATAGGGTTTTTGATCATTCTTTGTCCAAAAAATAAAATACATTTTAGTTAGGTTCAGCACAATTAGACAATTACTGATACCAAGAGAAGGGGAATAGTAGGTATATTTTAAGCTAACATTTCTAGCATCTTATCTTTCTATGTATTTCTCTTGCTAATGACTGAAAGGGAAGTTAATCACGATTTGCTGTAATTATCCCATTAAAATGGGATTGATAGGAATATTTTCTAAAGAACGGTGAATCCAAACTACTGAGTTAATTAGAAAATTTTCCTTTGTGCCTCAGAATAGAGAAGGGCTCTTCTCTATTGAATGACTTGTATCACAAAACATTTGAATTCCTCTCCGTGCTTCCTCAAACTGAAATGTATCATTATGGAGGGGGAATCATTCTGATACTTTCTTAAATGCAAACTATAATTTTCCTTAGATTGTTAAGTAGTTTCTGAGTAGCTAAAGGATTTTTAAATCAGAATCTATTTAAGCTTCTCAAAGCCACAACATAAGACCCTTCCTGGTCTCTCCTATTGACTTACAAATCTGTCTTAGTTCTGTCCTGTAATACTGTCTGAATCTATTCTAGCTGCTATAACAACAACAAAAAAAAACAGATTGGGTGACTGAAATGACAAAAACTTATTTCTCACAGTTCAGGAGACTGACACTTAAGATCAAGGTGAGGGCAGACCTGGTGTCTGGATAGAGCTTCTCCTGGTTGGAAGGTGGTCGTCATCCTCATGCTGTACCTCATATGGTGGGGAGGAGAGATGGGGGGGGGCGAGGGGGAGAGGGAAAGCCCGCTCTCCCGTCTCTTCTTCGGAGGGCACTGATCCCAACGTGAGGGTTCCACACCCCTGACCTAATCATCTCCCAAAGTCCCCACCTCCTAACACCATCACCTTGCGGGTTAGAATTTCACCATGTAAATTTAGGAGGGAGACATACATGTGATCCACAACACTGACCTCTAAATCCCAGCATCGAATTAGAGTATTTGACTTTCCAGATGAAAGAACCAGAAATGGAACAAGTGTAGTAGCTTTTAGTGCTCCCCACCTTCTCCGAGGCTTGCACCATGGAGAGCAGGGTCTTCTCACTAGCCATTTACTGCTTTTTGTGCTGTTGCTGTTGTGTTTTTTTTTTAAATATACTTTATTGGTTATGCTATTACAGTTGTCCCATTTCCCCCTTTATTCCCCTCCACCCTGCACACCCCCTCCCACCCACATTCCCCCCCTTAGTTCATGTCCATGGGTCATATATACAAGTTCTTTGGCTTCTACATTTCCTACACTATTCTTAACCTCCCCCTGTCTATCTTCTACCTACCATTTATGCTTCTTATTCCCTGCACCTTTTCCCCCCCTCCTCTTTCCCACTGATACCCCTTCATGTGATCTCTATTTCTGTGATTCTGTTCCGGTTCTAGTTGTTTGCTTAGTTTGTTTTTGTTTTAGATTTGGTTGTTAATAGCTGTGAGTTTGTTGTCATTTTACTGTTCATATTTTTGAACTTCTTCTTCTTAGATAAGTCCCTTTAACATTTCATATAATAAGGGC
>VMDR010000597.1:0-203461 GCA_007922815.1 Macrotus californicus
GTGAGAACCAGTCTCCGTGGCACACGGAACCGCACAGGATGCTGGGAAATGCCACTGAGCCACGTGCCCCAACAGAAGAGATGGGCTTTCGTGAGCAACTAGCAGTTACTAGTGCAAGGGAAGGCCAGTCTGGACATGGAGGAGGACAGGACCTGGGGTGGAGGAAGAGCCAGTGCTCTCAGTGGACCTCAGACATCGTGGCAGGTGAGAGTGGGGAGGCCGCTCGATTCCATGGCCTCTGAGCCGTGGGAGGTTTATAGGGGAGGCGGGCAGTGCGGGCAGTGACCGCACCCAGACTGTTGTGAGGTGGCCCCTTGGTGAGAAAAGACCGGCAGCACAAACCTGTGCCACTGTGTGTGTATGCTGGCCTTCGTCACCTGCACTGGGCTAGTGCATCACACCCCTGGGGTCCAGTTGTCGCTGTCATCCCGTAGGGCAGGTATGACATCACGTCACTGTCTGGGGGTACCCTGCTTTGGACACCGCGTCCCTTCCCCTGGTCACACAGCTGTGGGTTGTGCCGGGCTGGGTTCCCCCACAGGCCCAGGACGTCATGTGCAGACATGCAGACAGTGAGCAAGCCCTGTGACCTCTGGGAGGAGGGAGATGTGTGAGCTGGGCCTTGGACGAAGTTGGACTTGGTTCTACGTGAACTCAGGGCAGGAACAAGACAGGGCCTGCAGGGGCAGCCGACGGACCTCAGGCGCCAGGACAGGAGCTGTGTGTGTGGAGGGATTCTGGACACTGTGCCCGGAGCGAGGACCAGCGGGGGAGGACCCCAGCAGGGCACCGTCTGCGGTCCTGCGGAACCAGGCCGACGGTCTGTGCTGGACAGTTGTCAGCCCCTTGGTTTATTTGCCCCTGTACATGAAACAGGACAGGAGAGAGGGGAAGTTCAGACACCACCACGCTTGATGGCCAGGACTTGCCGGTGCTGCCGGCCTGCGCTCCAGTCCCTCCCTCTGGCGTTGGGTTCCTGTCTCAGACACGTGGCTACTATAAATGAAGATGTGACGAGGGCCGTGCGTGGGCACCTGCTTTGTGTGCAGTGTTGGCAGGGGCGGTTGTGGGGGGTCCAGGCTGAGGACGGGCTGTGTCTCTGAGAAACGGAGGGCACCTCCTGAGCAGGAATTCCAGAGGAGGGAGGCGGCGCGCTCCTTCCAGCCTGTCTGCCTGCCACCCAGGAGTCGGTGGCGTTGCCAGCAGGTGGTCAAACCCACCCACCCCTCCCCCACCCTCCTTGGGGGAGAACACTGAGTGGGGGCAAAACCCAGCTGCTGCTCTGAACTCGAGTTGAGGCTTGTCATCTCGGAAGTGGTTGTGTCTGTTCAACTTGGTGTGCCAGCTGCCTGGCTTCTCATGCACCACCAAGGTCTGTTCCCTTGCTGGCCTGCTGGGTCTCGGGCGAGCCTTCGTTCTGTCTGTGCCCCTGAGGGCACTCGCAGGCATTGATGGCTGGACCCCGCTCCAACAGTGGGCCAGGCTGTGCTGACCCAAAGCGGGGTTGATGTGGATGGGGGCGGAGAGGGCATGGCCATTGCTTTCTCCTCTGGTCACTTCCAGTTGACAAGAAGTGACATTTATTTTTAAATTGTGCTCACAACTCTGTGACTTCTGCAGAACTCAGAATGAGATTTCATTTTAAAGTCAGGGTGAGCCAGGGGACATGGTGAACGCTTCTGAGGAGCAGCCCACTCCCCTGGCCCCTCAGAGAACAGACCTCACTCCTAGATTCATAATCCCACACCTTGTTCAGGTAACTTATCCAAGTAAATTTGTGGTTTAAGAAAAAAAACAAAAACTCTACCTGCCTGATTAATTTAATTTGCTAGTTACTGAAACTTTTAAATGGTCAACAGAGAATGTTCGTATCTGCTCACAGCCCATCGATTTTGAAATGACGAGAGATTCACAGGAGGCTGCAAACACGTCCGGAGAGGCCCCTGTGTGCTTTACCCTATTTCCCTCGCTAGTTACCCCGCAGGTGACTGGGACAGTGTCACAGCCCGGAAGCGGACGGCGGCGCGCATGTGCGGTTATCTCTCTTCCACACGTGCAAATCTGTGTAGCCGCCGCCACGGGCCCACGTGGCCCCACCACCATGGAGAGTCCCGCCCAGCGCCCCCCAGGCCCGGGCTCCATGGTGCTGGTCGGCCAGGTGGAAAGTGCTGCGTGCGTGGACCGTGCGAGCCTGTGAGTTGGGCTGTTTCCAGCTTCCGCGCCCTGCCCTCGTCCAGCTGCCGTGCACACAGTAGTTCTCACCTTTTCACCGTCGAGTGGCTGGTCCCCCGCCAGGTGGAGGGTCTACCCCCGGTTTAACCTTCACCTGTGGAGGGACGTTTGAGGTTGACTCCAGTTTGAGGACCCCTGAGAATGGTCCCGTGCTGGTTCCGAGTGGACATAGGTGTCATTTCTGTGGGATGCACGTTCAGGGGGGCAGGTGCTAAGTCGTATCGCCAGCGCGTGTTTAGTGTAAGAAACGGCCCTTTCCGTGCCCACCACGGTGTACAGGGTCCGGTCCCCCACGCCCTTGCCAGCTTTGGTGGTGTCCTGTCACCTGGGCCACTCTCACAGGTGCGTGGCAGCGTCTTGACCGGGCCTCACTGGCGTTGCCCCAACCACCGGCACCGCCGCTGTTTTCCCCGGTGTCCTCCTCAGGGACGAGCCCCTTCGTGTCTTTGTCTGATCGCACTCTCGGGTCCTGGATGAGCCCTCGGCCCATGAGCAGTGTGCATGTCACTCCGCCCGCAGATGCTGCCCTCTTTAAACACTGGGCGGGTCCGCCACGTGCTGGTTTTGTTTTCATGGAGCAGGCTTTTGGTGGCATGTCCAGGAACTCTTCACCAAAGCCCAGCTCCCAGGACGGTTTTTGGCTTCTGAGTTGTTCTTACCTTTTCTCTCTGGTTGTGTTGAAGACATTTTCTTGGTCTTCAGTTTTCAGAAGGCCGGGGTGGGTTCCTTGGGTTCGCCCCCTTGGGCTTTACTCAACCACTTGCAGATTTGCCTTTGCCGCCAGAGTCGGGCGTTCTCAGCCGTGTGTTCTTTGAGGGCTGCCACACCGCAGCCCTGCTCGCCCGGCTGAGACCCGCGGCCGCGGCTGTCAGGCCCTCTGCCTTGTTTCTTCCCCGAGACTCTCGTCCTGGTCACTCTCTTACAGTTGTCCTGGCGGGAGCTTGAAGCCCGCGCCAGCCCTTCTGACATGGCTGTCGCCCTGTGTCGGTGGCTGAGACCCCTTCTCTCATTTTGTCTGAGACCGTCCTCGTTCCGGGGGGCGACGAGTGGTCGTCCATGGCTCCCTGGGCCTCGGCGCGGTGGTGCAGGTGTGGGTCTGGGCTCAGCCACCTGCTTCATGGGCCCCTCCCCCTGCTCTGGTGGGCGGGGCTCCCAGTACTCCCCAGGTGGCTCTGCTGGTGCTGAGGGCGTGACCGGCGCACATGCAGGCTGTCACGTTGGCTGACCCAGGACCCTGTGCTGCCTGAGTGTCCCCTGGTCCTCGGTGGACGTGGTATGTTTGCAGGAGCTTGCTTCCACCGTGGCTCCCTGGCCGACTCGCAGGCCCAGCAGAGTGACGCCTTACACATCCGCCACCCCGTCCTGGCCACGTGTTTGAACGTCCCTCCCCCCCAACACCAGGCGCTTCCTGAGAATCAGACAGGTCTGTTGTGAACTGTCTTAAAAACCTGGCCAGCATATCTACCCGTTCAGGTAGGTCTTTTCTGTCCTCCAGTTACATTTTATACTTTTCCTCCTTAAAGGCCTTGAATATCTCTGGGACTTTTTTCTTTGTTGTTACCGTCATTGCCATTCGAACTTTCTGTTTAATTGACAACCTGTGCAGGCAGTGGTGGGCACCTGTCACTGCTGCTGTAAGGGAGGTACCTGGCGATGGTTGGCCGGGAGGTGGCACGGAGGCACCGTGACCCTGGGCGTGCAGCCCCAGGAGGCCTCGCACTGCGGAAACCCCCCAAAACTCCCCACGGCCCCGGGGGGGCTGCAGCCTCTGACAGCAGCGGCAGCCGCCCAGCAGCCCTGACGAGAAAGTGGTACTGCCCGTGACAGCCGGGCCTGCTTCTGCAGGCAGCGGGGCGGTTCCAGAAAATGGTCATAACCCTGGCCTTGAGCAGCCAGCAGTCATTAGACTGAATCACACAGGTTTTCTGAGCCTTCGAGGGTGAGCGCAGCCCCACCTGTGAGGGGCCAGGGTGGCCGGCTCCCGAGTGCCGGGCCTGGGGCCGCCAGGGAAGCAGAGGCGTGGCGGGCAGTGGGCCTGGCAAAGGAGGATGAGATGCCAGGGGAGAGCGGGGCCGGCGCCTGCTGGGGACAAAGGTTCAGGCGGCCTGTCTGAGTATGCTCGCTGGTGCTGAGGGGCCACCCCTGGGCAGAGGTGGTCGAGGCGTTCCCAGCAGGCCAGCCCTGGACCAAGGGGGCTGAGGGGCCAGGAGGGTGGGGCCGGCATGGCACCCAGAAGGGGGCGGCAGGCCGATCACGCAGGGCTTGGAAGCTTGCATTTTCTTCCAAGAGCTGTGGATGCTTTCTAAGTGGAAGAAGGGCCTGATTTGTCATGGGGCTTCACGGAGACTGTCCTACTGGCGTGGGGATGGGGTGGCCACAGGGAGCCCTGGGAACTGCCCGGGCACCCAGGGAGCAGAGGTGGTGATGGGGTGCAAGCGGGGTGCCAGAGTGTCCCTGTGTCTAGCTGTCCCTTTTTCAAGTGCATGTGTCACCCTGGGGGAGTGTCAGCACATGATTTAGAAATAAATAAGCAAGTGCACCCAACTTGGTGGCCGGTGCCATTAGGAGAGTTTGGGGATGAGACATCGTGACCCAGGGCAGATGGCAGACCCCAGCCCAGCACCCCCTGAATCGACATGTCCTTGACAAAAACAAAACAAAGCAAAGCCTGCAGGTAGCATTCTGACACCAGCCCTCACGGGGAGTGCTCGAGGTCATTGCCAGCGACTTTCCTCCGTGCCTGGAGCTTCTGGGGCAGACCTAGGCTGGCCCTCGGTGTCACTGGGTCTGTCTCCCCTTGTGACCGGAGCTTAGCATCATGAAGGGACTGAACTTGCCGGGCACTGTGGCTGCAACTCGTCCGAGGCTCTGCTGGGGAGACGGGTCCGATGGCCCCTGGGTTTTCGGTGGGGCCCAGGGACAGTGTAGGGCCGGGGAGGGGCAAGGAAGCCGCTGTCTGTGTGGTCTCGGCTCACAGGCCAACTGAGGTTTCCATGCAGCCTGCCCTGCAGGGGCCAGGGCAGGCCAGCCCCTCCTCAGGGAGGTGAGTGGAGTGGCCACCTGTGGCCCCGCCCTGCCCCTGAGCCCTAGCCCCTCCAAGCCCCGTGCCAGCCCGCAGGCCCTTGTGGAAGAGGCTGAGATGGAACCCTGGTTTAGGGCTTGGCCATGCCCCACGCGGCCTGAGCAGGTGAGGGCACAGGTGGTGGCTGTGGCTCAGTGACAGTTTGGTGGCACTTCTGTTGCTGCCTAAAGACAAACTCCAAGGAGATGGACTGAGCTTTGTTCCCTCCGTCCCTCCCAGTGCCTTCACCCCCAGTGGTGTCCATGCCTGTTGTTCTGGAAATTCCCGAAAGATGTGCCAGAGTCTCCTTGTGGCCTCAGAGGCACATTGGAGCCGTTTCCTTACTAGAGGGACCTGCGGAAAGGTCTTCCGGGGACCCAGACGAGAGGCAGCGTTGGGTTTGGATCCCGACCCCGCTGTTTCTCAGCTGCTGCCGCCAAGTAGAAAAATCCTCTCCCCCGGAGTCCAGCTTCCTTCCCCTCTCAGAACGAGGCGAGGACAGCAGGGTCTCTTTATGACAACATCGGTGCTGTCCCACCCAGAGGGGCCCAGTTAGCAAAAGAGCTGACGGGTCAGCATCACCTGAAACCCTCGGCTCCGTCAGTCTCCTCAGAGCGGTTTTGTGTCCAGTGTTGCGGAGGCGGCATGCAGCGCCTTCGAGGACCGTCTCTGCGCAGTCTCAGCAGCTAGGCGTGCAGTGGGGCGGCGACGCTGGTGCTGGACAGTGGCCTGGCAGGCCTGGCCGGCCCCGTGTGTCCGTGTCCATCCATGGTCTATGGCTCTGCTCCTGCTGGCCAGTGTCCCGGTTGCCATGGCAACCACCGCAGCTGCTGCACAACCGCTGAGGGCAGGTAGGAATCAGGAAGCGTTTTCCGCCTCCTGTTCCCTCTTTCAAGCGGATGTTGTTCAAAATCATTACCACTCATTTTAAAGACCTTGGCGAGCTTGCATTTTCTGCTTTTTAAGTTTTGGGAGGCCCTTGGGTATTTCAAGTTCTTGCTTTGTGGGCGTGAAACTGATCACAGCTCTGCAAAGAGGGGCTCCCGGAGCGCCCCGCCCTCCTGTGACTTGTGGACAGCCCCCCACGGGCTTTTTCTTCAGATAGACTTGCCCATGACGTCCTTTCTCCAACATGTGTGAAGGATGAGAAGTTTGCACCATGCTGTGTGTGTGTGCGTCACGTGGCCCGTCCCACTGTCTTCAGCCCGAGGCTCCCTGCGCACAGAAACCCCTTGGGCTGCGTGGCTGCCAGGGCACTGTCATCACAGCTCACCTCCCGGTGAGAGCGGGCAGAAGGGCTGGCGGGCAGGAGGCCTCACTCGGTGGGTGCCTCTGCAGCAATGTCCTTCAAGGCTTGTCCAGCGGGTTCAGCTCACTCTTCCCTGGTCATCCCTGGCTGCAAGGGAGGCAGGAAGTGGTATCTTTCCACTGGGGACACAGGGTGCGGGAGGTGTGGGGAAGGGAAGTGGGTTTTGGGTGGGTGCCCGCCTTCTGCTCTCTCCCCTGCAGAAGCTTGCCTAGGCCCACCCTGGTGTGCCATGCCCACTGCCTGGTGCGCCCCTTCACCCCGCATCCCGTGCAGACCCCATTCGCCAGCTGTTCCCGAGGGCCTCGGCCCTTTGCCCAGTTAAAGCTGAGGTTCCTTTGGAAGGTGGGGGCTGCTGCTTTAGTCTTCAGCTCTTCCCCACTTCCAAGAACACCATGGGGAGACCCCCATTTCCCTTCGCTGGAGCAGAGACAGTTCATGCTCCTTCGCCCACTGAGGGAGCAGCTTTGCTGAGACACCCACGGGGACGGACTGGCTGTTTTTACTGCTGTGCCCGAGCGAGCCAGCTCTGTCATTGCAGACCAGCCGCCCGAGAATGAGGGGAAGACAAAGCTTTGCTTTCTCATTCCCTCAGTGCACGTGGCTCTGATGAGTCCCGTCGGCTTCGGTGTGTGCCGTGTGCTGGGAAGGGCGGGGCTTGGCCGGCCCAGAGCGGGCGGTCCATGTCCTCTGCAAAGGCGTCCTCAGTGCGGCAGCTGTGACCACAGCCCGGCGCTCTCACAGGGAAACGGGCCCGGCGCTGTAGCCGGGGTGGCGGAGAGTCCCACAGGCCTCTGATTCGGGGAGGCAGCTGTCCCTGCAGAGGAGAGAATCTCGGCATCCGACACACTCTCGACACTCTCTCAGGCGAGCGTTAGAGCGGGCAGGTCCCCACCGCCGGGCAGACACTCCTTTTCAAAGCCGTGGGCGTGAACTGGCAAGGCGCTCAGCGCTCCGTGTGATCGTGGGTGCCCTTCTTCCCACTGAATGTGCCCGGTCCTCTGCCCTGCTGACTCTGCCCAACACAGAAAAGGCGTGTTCTCGACATCCTTGCAAAGTTGGGCTGGGATCATAAAAATCTAAAAACGTCTGTGGTCTGGAAGCTCCGCAGAAGCACCACCCTCCACGTTGCCATGACGTGCGGCGCCCCAGGGAGAATTTCTCTCCTGCCTTGTGCCATCCAGCAGTCTCTGCATTTGCCTCCTCAGAGACTGTGAGTGATGGAAGGAGGTGTGTATGCTGGCCTCTCACCCGTGTGCACGGACACGCGTGTGCTGCGTGTGGTGAGAAGAGACCAGCGGTGCCCCCCCCTTAACCTCGGGAGCATGTGGTCAACCTGCCCACAGAGGAGCCTGAGCCCCTTGCGGGGGCACAGGGGACAAGCCAGGCACTCAAGGAAGGCTCCCTGGAGAAGGCAGCCTTGGGAACTGAACCTTGAAAAATGTACCATATTTTTCTGTGTATAATGCACACTTTTTCACCCAAATTTTGAGGGAAAATAAGGGTGCCCATTATACATGGATATAATGATTACATGCCAGAGGTACAATGGGTACAATACTCCCCAAATGTGCACCAAAACATGGGTGCGCATTGTACACGGCAAAATACGGTAAGTCCCTGGGACGAGGCCATGTCCTGTACTTAGTGACAGTCAGGTGCCCGATGGACAAGGGTGGTGGTGTGACCGTGGACTGCACTGTAAGAATGCCAGCAGGCTGAGCCATTTGGGCTTCTTAAAGGAGTTTCTTCACATCAACACTGCGGGGAAAGGCAAAAGAGAACTAGAAACACTCGCGGAGCGGCTATGCTGTTTCTGTGACCTCCGTCCATCCCCGTCCAGTCAGCCGTCTGCACGTGGGCCACGGAGTCCTCAGGGGGCCTGCGCTGCTGGCCGTGAGCTTCAGGAAGGCCAGGCGTCTGAAGTGGCAGTTCTGACTGCTGCAGCCCCTCCTCCCGCCCGCCAGAAGGCGTTTGCTTTTCTGGGCACATCAGACTCTCGACCCACCTGGTTTTCCAAACTGCAGGACTTGGAAGCTCGATTTACGAGTTTCATAAACCTGTAAATCTGGCTTGTGTGAAATCTGCTGTGTCCTCACAACAGATAAGAATATCCCTAGGAAGATGGCCCAGGGGCCCCCACAGTGATCCCCCTCAGACCCTGTTCTGTGGGGGTCCCCCGCTCTTTGGCTCCGCCTCTCATCGCTCCGGGGAGTGGGTCTGTGGCATCAGAGGCCCACATCTGCAGCCTCTGTTGCTCATTTTTTCAGATGTCCTAGAAAAATGTATTAAACTTTTCATAGAAATAGAACTTCTAGGTTAAAAATATTTAAGAAATCTTTGACTGGGGGATTTTATCTGTAAAATTTTTCCAAAACCATTTCCTGAACAGCCTGCTTGGTCTTTGGCATCCTTGCAGACCCAGAGTTCCCGGTGCCTGTGGCCCCCACGGCAGCCCCGCCAGCCCCAGGAACGGCTGGTGGCCTGGGTGCCCCCCAGGGAGCTGCTTTGCTGGAGGAGGGCAGGAATGCAGGGCCAGGGGAGACTCCACTGGGCGTCTGCCTGCTTCCCTCCAGAATCCGAGGGGCCTGGTGACCACGTTCCACCCCTGAGCTTGGGCCTGGGTCCTGTGCAGCTCTCTCCCTCCCCCTCCAGCTGGGCCTCCTTTATGAGGTTTCTAAAAGACGCATCACACCTTGCAACATAGGCGCAGAACAGCATCCCCCCCCCCCATTTTTTGAGTTTTTTTATGTATTAAAAGACACAGTAACGACATTTAAAGAACATTTTGAAAAAAAGAGAAGTCTCAGTAATACCCTCATACCCTGGGGCTGTCCTCATTCCTTTGTCCCTCAGTCCTTATCTAGTAACAGCTGGACACAGGCCATAGGCCACCTGTTACGGCCTGACCTGCACTTGGCCTGCTGCCACCACCGCTGGGCTCCTGCTGCATGGCCCCAGTGCAGGCCCTGGATTCCGTGACTTGCCCCAGGTCCCCCACCCATTGTCCCTACAGCCCAATCCCAAACCACATCTGTCTGATTTCAAATCCATGCCTTTAGCCACAGCCCCTACCGTTCGGTCTATGCATTTCCCTGCGTCGTCATCTGCCATGTCACTCTGTGGGCCTGTTTAGTGAGCACTTAGTGTGTGCCAGGCGCTGCGTGTGCTTCTAATGTCTGCGCTTGGGCCGCTTCACTGGATGCTCACAGCAGCCCCATGAGGTCTTCTGACCAGGAAGACAGGGCCGGGGGGTCAGGAGATCTGCCCGGATACACAGTGCTGAAAAGTGTCCTTTTACACGGCCACACGGCATCCTTCCATATGGAGCAGGGGCTGTGCAGCCCAGTTCCCGCGGCCATGCCTGCGGGGGCGCTCCGGCTGCTTGGGCTTCAGATTCGGGGTTCGTTTGTAGAAGGGAGTCCGTGTAGCAAGGGTGGGTCTGCTTTTGCGTGTGTTTATTTCTGTCAGGGAGGAGTCAGTGAGCCGTCCGATTCTCCGACAGCTCCCTGGGTGGAGGGACAGGTGCTGGGGTTCCACCTTAGGGACGAGAGGGAGCTGAAGGTGAGTGACAGCCGGGTCACTGATGTTCCTGCCTGGTTTAGTGGGGCCTGAACCAGCCTTACCTGGTGCCACACAGGGCCGTCCCCCAGGGCCCGCCGCTTTGGTCCCCTTCCAGGAGCCCTTGGGACATGCCCGGACGGGAGTAGACCTCGAGCTTGGCCGAGGGGCCATGCCCTACAACCGGCCCGTCTGGATGTCCCACTCAGACTGAGAGCGTGCGTGTGATCCCTAGACGGCACCTTCCACTCCCGACCCCACCCTGCCCTCCGCAGCCACCCGCTGCTTGCGGTCTCCAGATCAGGGCAAGAGCTTTGTAGCAGCCAGAGGGCCTGCCTCGCCAGGGTCCACGATGGCTTGTCCAGAGCCCGGCCGCCGACCTCACAGGCGACCTCTGCTGCTCAAAGCACCCCCTTTGGTTAGAGAGTGGTTCACACCCCCCTTCCGCCATGGTGCCCGCGTGGAGTCTCCTAGGCCTCCCGTCACACACAGGTGGGTGGTTCTCAGCCAGCCCCGTAAGCACACATCGGGCTGAGAGGTGGGGGCAGGGACAGGCTCTGATGCCCGTGCCCAAGGCCACGAGCTCAGGCTGGAGCCCAGGTTTCGGACCCCCAGGCCAGGCCCTCCCCTGGACATGTGCACTGTCTTCACTCGACACCCTGTTTTCTCTGAGTCCCCGTCTGCCTTGTGACCTGTCCTAAGCAGGAGCCACATCCTCTTTCTGGGTGGCCTTGACGACTTGGTAGGATGTGACCTCACGTCAGCACAGGGCTTTGCACAGGGCTGAGCAGCGACACCAAGCGCGGGCCCTTTTCGCAGAGGGAAGGGGAAGTGAAAATTCTGTTCGTTTGCAGCACTTACAGGGACAGGTGCCAGAAGCTTGGAGACTGTCCCGAAACGTTTGTCACTAGCGTTGCCGTCCTGTCCAGCCCTGCGGGGCAGGTGTGTGCCCGCACACGCTTGTCTGTCCTCCAGGCACAGCTGCCTCAGCCCGGCTCAGCTCCCTGCCTGGAGCTCCAGCCACATTTCTGGCTCCCAAAGCTTTTCTTCGTTCTCTGGCTCAGAGACCCCCCGCCCACCCTGGACATGACGAGCTGGGGTGGCTGGTGACCCTGCGACCTACAAAAGCCGCCAGGGCTCCAGGTCTGGAGAGACCACAGGCCTCAGAAAGCATCTCAGGAAGAGGTGTGATGTAAGTCTCTGACCAGGAGACCGATGGAGGGAATTCCCGTTGGGTCCTGGGGAAACAAAAGCCAGGGAGAAGGATGGCAGTGTTCCTTTAACCGCAGCTTACGGGAGAAGACGGCAGAGCAGCTCTGGGGAGCCTGGGTGGCCCTGTAAGCAGAGCCGTAGGGGCGCTGCTGACCACACACGACAGGCACCCTGCCACCCACCCCCGCCATTGTGGTGTTTTGGCTGCTTCTCCCAGAACCCAGAGAGTACCCAGCAGGGAGGCGGTGTCAGGAAAGCGTCACAGTCCCTTTGTTCTGAGTTTGTGCCTGTGGGTCAGACCGAGTCCCAGCTCCACCTCGCCTGCCCGGGGCCTCCTTTGGGACAACACACAGCCCCTCCACTCAGTGTCTGGAAGAAACAGTGCTGGTGGGTGGAGCCTGTTGGAGTCACTGCCTTGCTCTGTGAGGTGCCGGTTCTCAGGGCAGGTGCCCGCACTGCTGAGTCAGAGCTGGAGCAGTGGGTCCCCGAGGGGAAGGCACTGGGGAACCCCAAGGCCACTGGGGCCCCTTTTCTAGCTCTTCTGATCTGGTCGTTGTGCAGCCTATTCTTAAATCTTGTTTGTTTGTTTTAAGATTTTATTTATTTATTTTCAAGAGAGGGGAAAGGAGGCAGAAAGGAAGGGAGAGAAACATCAATGTGTGGTTCCCTCTTGCGCGCCCCCTACTGGGGACCTGGCCCACAACCCAGGCATGTGCCCTGAACCGGTGACCCTTTGGTTCGCAGGCCGGCGCTCAATCCACTGAGCCACACCAGTTGGGGCAAATCTTGTTTTTTAAAGACTATTTTACTAGGAGAAAAAGATTCAAATGAAGGGGCTGTTTGCCATGTCCATGGGAGGCTGGAGGTACATTCGCTGATCAGACATTGCCACTGAATGAACACACAGGGACTGCAGCCCCAGGTGCCCAGCGGCAGCCTCTGCCCACCATTCTCAGCCGACGAGGTGCGCGGAGGTGGCTGTTTACAGGCGTGTTTCCAAGCCCCCGGCCCCTTCTTTGCAGAGAGCCTTTTCTAAGCGGTTGCTACAGGTGGGTTGTGCCCCTTGTCTCCTCGTGGACGGCCTGCTTTCATTTAGGTCCTCGTTACTAACTCAGTTGTGCAGTCAGCACCTTGTTGATAACTGGTCAGCTTAGACATCGGACGGCATGCTGGGCACCTAATGCCCCGATCTGACAGGGCCGATTCCTCAAGGTGGATGCCTTTGGGCTGACGTATATGTGTGGCTCGGTGGCCCCAGCAATCAGCCGGCGCTGGCGTGCTAGCATGTGGGCCTCTGCCCTAGAAAAAACCAGGCCACCGGTTCTGGAGCCCAGAGCTGACTAGAAGGCCAGTCGCCCCGACCACTCTTGTCCCGCCCCTGCTCCCAAGGCCCCGGCCAGCGGCTCCTGGTGGTGTGGCCGCCCTGGCCATGCACTGTTTGCCCCGGGTCTCTCGGTCACTAATGTCACTGTCACCACCATGCTCGCACACCTGGGTCTCCCACGAGCGTTCTCTGTGGGTCCCATGTGATGTGACAGGAAGTAGCTCTGTCTGGACCTCCGTTGGAGAGGACCTAGCAGGTATTTGTCTGGGGGTACTCGCGTTTCTCCTGTCCACGTGCACATCCGAGGGAAACCGGCGCTGGCGCGGGCCCCAGTGAAAGCAGAGGAGACGCGATGTTGGCACCACAGCCACAGGGCAGCCGTGAGCGCGACACTACATGGTTTCCACTACTTGGATGGACCAGGGCATTTCTGCCGCTGGTGCTTCCCCCCATTCGCCTCTGTGCCTCACGCAGCTCTCTCCCCGGCAGGTGCACCTTCCGCTTCCCCAGCACGGCCATCAAGATCCAGTTCACGGCGCTGTTCCGGCAGGAGGAGGCCCCGGCCTCGCCCCTGCGGCCACTCTACCCACAGATCTCCCCGCTGAGGATCCACATTCCGGAGCCAGACCTGCGCAGCTTGGTCAGCCCCATCCCCTCACCGACCGGCACCATCAGGTGAGCAGCCCTGCCCCCGGGCCACCGGGGGCACTTGCCGTACACCTCTTCTCCGGACTGGGTCCCTGTGCGCAGGCAGTTTGAGAGAGGAGAATGGTGCCGACACCGGTGTCCGGTGCAGCATTTGGTGTGCTCCTGTGTGCAAGCGGGATTCCGACACTGTTTGAAGAGCATCAGGGGACCTGAGTCTGTAAACAAGTCTCCGTCAGAAGGGTCTCTGCCTACGTCATCACGTTGCCAGTCAGACATTGTGTGCAGGGGGCTGGGAAAGCACAGGCCCTGGTTTTCGGGACACTGAAAATATTTGGGAGTAGTGTTTCTGTGCCAGGACCTGCTGAACTTTGTGGAAATTCTTTGTGGGGTTTTAGAAATTGATCTAGATTTTGAAGGAAGGGAAGTCCCCAGACGTTCTCACACTTGGTGTGCCACAGTAGCCTTGGGGCGCGCCACCAGAGGTCAGTGTGCAGGGTGGCCGTGGTGCCGGTACCCCGATGACCGCCGGCCACCTCTGCAGCAGGCCCGTGCCACCCTCCCCTTCATCACAGCGCGGGGAGACATGTTTTGCGGGGCGAGACCCAGTCTCTTTAAGCTGGTTTACTGCTTCACTGCCGACACTTTAAGACAAAACTGGCTTCTTATCCTTTTCTGCGTGTGTGGCCTCAACGCCGCCGTGACCGCGCGTGCACTCGGTGACGTGACGGCACCTCAGCTCCTGCCACAGCCCCCGGCGTGTCTGGCGTGTCCAGTGGGGCCACGGCGTCTGGGTGCGGGTCAGCCCAGCAGGGAGGGCTCGGCACATCTCCTGGGGGATCTTAGGTTCTCGGGCACATCTGGAAGCTGCGCTTGCAGACCCGAGTTCACGGTGAGTTCGGCTGTTCCTCTGTCACAAGGCGCCAGGCCCATCTCTCGCTCAGAGCCCTCCTCGGTGGTCCCCGTGTCTTCCCCTTTCCAAGGTCACAGTCGGAACCACGTGCTGCTCACTCTGAGGTAACCGGTGCATCACCTGCGCCTGTTTCCTGCCGGTTGTGCACTGGGGGCTGCACTGAGTCCTCGCAGCCGGCCCCGCCCCCCAGCCGGGAGAGCAGGCCTGTCTTTCTCAGCAGAGACCCAGTTCGGGGCAGCACTGAGCCTGGCCCACATCCCACGCCTGGGGCCGAGTCCAGTTAGTGGGAGGCCTGGGGACAGGTCCCTGCAGCCTCACTGGGCCTGGTTCTTGTCGTCGATGAAGCCCGCGCTCTGTCTCTCTGTGCAGCCAGCACCCGTGACGTTCCTTCCTTGTTGCGATGGCGATGATGAGTAACTGCTCCCTGGAAACCTGGAACGTGGCCCCTGTAGACAGTTTCTCCTGAGCTCACTTCAGATCTCTAGCGATGGCTGTTCTGAAACCCAAAATGCAGTGTGCACCCTCGCCGTTTCCCAGACATCTAGTGTGGGCCTCGTGGGAAACACGGTGGCTGTGAAAACGCTCCTGCCTCAGCTGCGCGCACCTCGCACATGCAGGAGAAGCTGCGTGCACCGAAGTGCCGCGGCCACTCTGGAAACCATCTGGTAGTTCCCCTGAGGACTAAACAGATCATTACCCCCACCCCCTACACACTGGTCCCACGGTCCACGTGAGAGCAGGGGACCCCAGGGCTCATGGCCACATTCGTAGTAGCCCCAAAGTGGAGACACTCAGGTGTCTCTCAACTAATGAGCAGACACCAAAGGGGGTCTACCCCACAGGGGTGTGTGGGTGGTCCTGGTGCACGTCCCACTGCCTGAAGGGACCAGGCGCAGAGACCCCTGTCCCTGCTCTGCTGGTGTGAAACGTGCAGCCCAGGTAATCCTGCAGGGACAGAACATCAGTGAGTGGCCGCCGCAGCTGCTTCCCGTGTGGTGACAACGCCCTGGACTTTGATGTCCATGGTGGTCACACAGCTCTGGGACCCCCTAACACCACGGTGGTGCACCCTCAGGGTGTGGCCTCTGTGACTACGTCTCAGGGAATCCTAGGGGCACAGCACACTGACCCGTCACCCAGCAGCCCCTGAGAGCCCCTGCAGGGCCAACCCAGTGTGTCACCGGCTCAGCCAGGCCTAGGTGCTCTCTACACCCCAGGACAACCACAGCAGGCGGCAGCAGCCTAGGACACGCGGGTTAGTAACAACACGATTGTCATCCCGCCAGATAGATGCGCTTCACAAAGGGAAAGCGTGCAGGTTTCTACCAGAAGAGCTTTCGTAAAGTAAATGTGTTTCCCAGTCACACTCCAAGTAAAAATAGGACCCAGCGGGCTCAGACACTCAAGCAAAGCTCTGGCAGTGAAGTTGCTCCGGGGCAGGAGGGGACTGTGGGTCGCCGAGCAAGGAAGAGTTGCTTTTGCTGAGCGGAGCCCAGCGGGTGTCGGGGACTGCTGGACCGACCGCCCAGGTCCCTTGGTTGATATTTAACTTGCTTTGGGGGCTGGAGGGAGTCAGAGGGCGGCAGCAGGGACTGGCTTCGTGTTTTTGTTTGGTGAGGTATTTATGGAGCAAGTAGTGCCTTTGGGACAGGCTTTCTCACATTACGCCCTTTAATCGAGTGTCACCGGGAGGATCCCTGTTGACACACGTTCATCTTAGTGCTGCGGAATTCAGCAGAATGTCACAGAAACCTCAGAGGTCCCTGAGGTTTCCTTGCCAGGACCCTTTGCATCGGAGGGAGGGGCCCGAGTATTATTTACAAACAGCCCGAGCTGCCCTTCCGGCCTCCCAGGGATCCTCTGCAGAGACAGAGGCAGGCTGTGCAAGCTGGGAGCTGCGGGGCGGGAGCGGTTCCTGAGGAAGCCTCCCTGGCGGGGCACCCTGGCACCCGCAGCCGCCCAGCAGCCAGGCCCTTTCTAAGAACGCAGGCCACGGCCCCTCCTCCCGTCTGTCTCCTAATTTGGTGTGGCTGTGCCCCGAGCGCCCCATTGGCCAGCTCGGTCCCTGCAGTGTGTTTTGGGCTGGTTTCCTTCCTGGAGCCGGGTTTCACCTGCACCTTGCCCTGAGCTCCTGTCTTCTCCGAGATTTTGGGAGTGGCTGTAGGAACCTTCTCCCCAACAGACAGCCCTGCCCCGCCTTCCGCCCTGTCCTCGGTTTTTTGTTGTTTTGGGGGGATTTTCTTTTTTTTGCTTCCCCTGCGTTGCCAGGCCCGGGCGTATGCCTGTGTGGTTGGTTTTTTCCTCCTTCTTTCGCTGTGAGGTACTCCACCCAGACAGTGAGTGAGTTTCTTTGAAATAAAATCTGCATCTCATGCTGTGTTTTGTTGACGTTTTTTTCCATTTTGTAAAGAAATGGTGTTTATGGGAAAGAAGAACTGGTTAACCATTTCCTGGCCATCGCAAACACAGGCCAGTGTGAAAGCGCCCCTCTGAGCTAGTTTTAAGAAGACTGCTCCAGTTAACAGAGAAAAGGCACATCACAGAAGAAGAGCAACCAGGTTTTACTCATAAGAGCAACATCTTAGAAGCTGTTTAAGAAAGCTTTCCCTGATGCTGCTAACAGAGAGATCAAGAAGGATCGTAACTTGCTTGCTGCAACTGAGCAAAGGTTAGCAGGACAAAACACGGAGCCACCGACTCGGGGGCCTGAACCACTTGTAATCATGGCCCTCCGCACGTCACTGCTGGAGAGAACACAGCCCAGCTCTGTTTGTTTTGCTTTGCAATGTCCCCTAGCCCTGCAGTTTGGAGGTCATCAGGTCTGCATTATAAGTGCTTTTGTTCCCTGGCTGGTGTGGCTCAATGGATTGAGTACCAGCCTGCAAACCAAAGGGTCGCCGGTTTAATTCCCAGTCAGGGCACATGCCTGGGTTGTAGCCAGGTCCCCAGTGGGGGGCGTGTGAGAGGCAACCACACATTGATGTTTCTCTCCCTCTCTCCCTGCCTTCCCCTCTAAAGCAAAAATTTTTAAAAAAAGTTCTTTTGTTTTTCTGGCCAACTCAGGATTCTTCCTGAAGGCTGCAGCCTGTGCTCTGTTCCTAGCCTGACCACAGAGAGGCATCCCTGCCAGCCTGTCTAGGGGCCCCCCCACGTGTGGGTCACCTGGGGGCCCTTTCTTTCCTCCCTGTACCTGTGGCCGCACCGCCCCAGCCCCTCCCACCCCCACCCCCATCTCCACCTGGTCCCTTCCCCCCTCTGAAAATTTCAGAGAAGTACAAATCGGTACATCTCCACAGAAAGGTGGTCCTTCCATGTCCTTTATATTTCCCCTTTGCCTGATCCCTGCCAGGGTGCTATTTGGCTCTGAACTGTTGCAAGGAAGTGGGGTGGAGCTTCTACACGTCCCCATGTCTGTAGCAGTGCTGCAGGAGGGGGTGACCCGGTTCCAGGCACATCTCGGGCCCTTTGAAGGCGGTTACTGTTTTCTTGGGTGTGCCCGCTAGGCAACGCCCAGCTTGTGTGGGCACATGGCCGCCCCGAGAGCCCCTCCCAGGCCGCACCTCTGGGAGGCAGGAGGCGCCCCCCCAAGTCTGCATTAGGGTGGGCCCACACCTCAGGTGCGCACACCAGGTCAGGTCCCAGCCGAAGCATCGCAAACACTAGGCGTGCACCATACAACATGCATGTCCAACAGGCCGAGCGCGTGGTGCTCTTAGGCAGTTCTCCAAGTGCAGCCCACAGCTCCACAGCAGGTGCTGTTCCTTGACCCCCCCCCCCAGGAAGACACATGGAGCGCCCCCCCCCAGGAGACACGTGGCGCGCCCGTCAACCCTCACTCTGTTTCTTGGCCCCTTTTCGTGTTGCCGCATGTCAGGGGCTACAAAGTGGCCCCTCTCTTGGCTGTGCCAATCATGGTCCCTGCCAAGGGGCGTGTGGGTCACATCCTGGTCCTCTTTCAGTCGCCCCCCCCCGCCGTGAGTCAGCAGCACGTCAGTCGCCTGACGCTGCCCCCAGAAGTGGCTGAGCATTTTAAACAAGGCACCAGAGACCACAGACATGAGGCCTGCCGGGCCACCCCCCACCCCGTCTCTGCAGCGACCCCACCTCACGGGTCAGGAAACTGAAATGCAGAACGGCTAAGCATGGGGCTGGCTGGTGCGGCAGGGACAGTGCATGATGATTTATTTCATTTCTGGTTTCAAAAGGTCTGTTTTGATTATTTTTAACAAAGTAATGTGTACACATGGTGTAAGAATTCAGCTGATTTCCCCAGAATTCTGATGACAGAATGGCAGTCCCCTGGACAGGCCCCCAGCTTCTCATCTCTGCGTGGCACATGCACACTGCTCCCCGTTTCTCAGGGTTGCACGTGCTGTAGATTGAACTCCACTGTGGAAATTGTGGGGGGAGACTCGGTCCCCATCCCATCCCCAGCAAAATTCCTCCAGAATCTTGTTGGCCCCATTAGAATTGCCTTTTCCTCAGTGTAACCATCTGGTGTGCTAAGAATTATTGATTTGGTCACTGTGGCCTCTCCTCGGTGTGACTACCTTGGTGGGTCACTGTGGCCTCTCCTCGGTGTGACTACCTTGGTGGGTCACTGTGGCCTCTCCTCGGTGTGACTTTGCAGCAGTCACAGTGCTCACCACCCTTTTCCCAGCTGGTGCTCTGGCTCGTGCTCCCAGGAGCTGTGACCCGTTCTCTGCTCAGTCAGATCTGTGTGTTCGAGGACCAGCACACCCCACCCTCTGCCCAGAGCGAAGGTCCGTCACACCTTCGCTGAGGGACCTTCCTCTGTAGATCAGGCCTCCCCATCGCCCTGACCCAGGTGGCACCTGGGACCCTGGGAAGCTGCTTTCCCTGACCCTGGAGCGTTTCCTTCCCTCGTCTGCCCGTTCGTTTATTAGAGAACATCCTCCTGTCATTTTCTGAAGACAGGACCAGAGAGGTAAATTTTTTTTTAATTTACCATGCTCGCAAATTATTATTCTCCATTCACACCAGACAGGTGATTTTACTGTGCAGAGAAGTCTAGGTGGGAAGTTTTTCCCTTGTCATTTACATCGTTTTTTAGCTTCGGGTGCTGCCATTAAGAAGTTCACGTTCTCCTGACTCCTGACCCTTTGTACACAGTGTTCCCCGGACGAGCTCGGACTCCCATGTGTCCACAGCACAGGGCGTCTCCGTGGTGAGCTTACGAGGGACCACTGTCACTCTGTCCTCTGTCATTCTGTTCCAATATTGCAAACAGGGTGCAGACGTCACTGGGTGTGTCTCAGACGGACAGTCACAGAAGTCACATTCTAGGTCTGGGCTGTCCCAGGTCTAACGCGTGTGTCCTGGCAAGACAGGGCCCCAACCTGGAGTGGCTGCTGGCAGGACGGGCCAGCCTTGAGGGGTCGCCCCTTGAGACCCAAAGCAGAAATCTGATTCGAATCATCTCTTCTAAAAGGGGAGTCAGCGACTACCAGCTTCACATGCATGTTCACCTCCACGTCCACCTTGCATCTGAAGTCGGGAAGGCATTTGAGACACGTGACATCCAGTGCTGCTTTATTGTACCCTGAATTCAGACTTCCCACACTCCTGGGCAGCTAGGGGGCCACCTGAGGGGAGCGGGTCTTTGCTTAAGCCGGGCACCCCAGCAGGGCCCAGCATATCTTCCCTCTCGTCCCCTCCAGGGACGCGTGTGCGCGTCTGCACTGTAAGAATGGCCTTCATGTCACTAACAGTCAGGAAGTGTGAGTGGAGCGGGGTGAAGCTCCTCCAAGACCGAGGCCAGGCTCTGAATTGAGCATTGACAGCCCTGAGATGTCGGCCCACGTGGCACGTGGCCTGCCTCCTTCCCTGACCGGGAGGTGTGGGATCAGGGCAGCAGTGCCAGGCCGGCCCTGTGAGGCCAGCCCACAGGGTCGCTGAATGAGGGTTCTTGAGAAGCCAGCTGCTCTGAGGCCAGAAAGGCCATGTGTACAAAGGCATGTCCCCTGGACGACCCAGCGTGCCCTGTCCCTGCCGGAGCTTCACCAGAGGGGTATCCGCAGCTCCGTAAAGGGGCACAGGCTGCCCTGCCCTGTCCCCATGTGAGCCAGCTCCACAGCCTGTGTCCTCCTGTGGGAAGGACTCCATCGGAGGTTGCTCTGTGGGAGGGGCCGCCTTCTCTCTGCATTTGGCCTTCTGAGGTCTGGACGTGAGCGCTCTGACCTTGGACAGCATAGCAGCAGGGGCAGGCAGCACAGCCCCGTGCCAGCCCAGGAGCTGCTGTGTCCTTCCCGACCAGTAGGGCCCTTCCGTCGCACACCGGGTAAGACCTGCGGGCCCCCTGGCTGGACCTGAGTCCGCCTCCAGGAGGGTGACGTGTGTCTGGGGGATGGTCCTCGGCCATGTGCTCCAGAGGAAGGCCCGGCATTCAGTCCAGGAGGGGCATTGGTAGTGTTTGGCTGGAGTGGGCTGAGCAGTCTGCGGACCTCACAGAGAACCTTCAGGAAGAGCCCCCATGTTGGGCTGCATGTTGCTGCAGGTGGCACTGGGTCCCCAAGTGGACTCACTGGAAAAGCCCAAGTGTGTGACTGTGGCGCTCGCAGCCCCTCCTCTCCCGCTCCTGCCTCACTTCAAAAGCTTGCATTTTGTGTGCCTGGCTCAGAATTGAACTCCGGGGAGGCTGTCTTTGCTGCCTCGCACCCGCCGAGCAGGACCACTACAGCAGCCGCCGTCTCCGCACTCACGGTGCACACCTCTGTCACGTCTGGGCGCCAGTGGAGGGAAGAGCAGGGAATCTCAAATAAGTGTCCTTAAAACTGACTGGCTTCCATAGAGATTCTTTCCCGGAAAGGCATTCCGGCCGTGGTTGAATTTTTCATTCACATCCGTTGCCAAGCTGTTCTCGGTCACAGGGCTGTCTTCTTTTGTTCACCTTCCTCCCTCAGCAGCGACTTCTCAAGTCCCCCACCCCTACCCTGTGGGGGCAGGCCTGATGGAGGGGGCACATGCGAACTGGGGCTGCCCTCCTGGGCCATGATGGGGGGCAGCTCTGGGGTGCTCATGTCCAGGAAAGGGACAGGGTCACATTTGAGCTGCAGCTGTGGGGGGCTGTGAGGGGTGTCTTGTTATTTGGACAGCAGGGGAGGAACGGATGTCCAGATGGTGTGGGGGAGGGGTTTCGGTGGAGGCACTCAGGCAGGCAGGTGACCACAGGGCTCTGGGCCACTCCCCGCGGGGCACTTTGTACCTGGGTGTGTTACTCACTTGTATTGCTTTCCTTGGTTTTCTCTGAATATTTTGTAATAGAATTCATTTTAGAGCCAGTATTCTGACTGGTTTGATAAGCAAAGTGCACCATGTTACCAAGAAGAAATGGGCCGGAGCCTGTGACAGGGGAGCTGAGCCCCGCAGGCTGGACGGCGGAGCGGGCCCGGTAGCCACGGTGCCCGTGGAGCCCTGGGCTTCAGGTGGGAGCAGCCTCTGAGGAGTAGCCAGAGTTGTTTCATCCACGTGTTTGGCTGTGATCTCAACCTGGGATTGTCTCAGCAGCCATGGCTGTGGCCCAGGAGAGCTGGTCCCTTTCCTCTCCTGAGGTTTTCATCCAGCAGGTACCTGGTTCTGACCTTTGCTGAGGGCGCCCCCGTGTGGACAAGTGAGCACAGGACAGCAGCAGGCCCGCGGCTCTCTCGAAGGCAGGCAGGCAGGCTCCTTGGTCGGGCTGTAACTGGTCCATCCTTTATCGAGGGTTGATGTGCTGTCATGGTAACAGAGCACGGGGAAACTGTCCTCAACCTCTCTGCCATCCGGGAGGTCTCGTGTCCTACACCAAGTCCTGCGCCTCAGGGTTGTAACTTAGGGTGTGTCCTTTCTCTCCACAGTGTCCCCAACTCCTGCCCAGCAAGTCCACGCGGAGCCGGGTCCTCCGGCTACCGATTCGTCCAGAACGTGACCTCGGACCTGCAGCTGGCCGCAGAGTTCGCCGCAAAGGCCGCCTCAGAGCAGCAGGCAGACACGTCCGAAGGAGACAGCCCCAAGGTCTCAGCCCTCACAGCCTGGGGCCACGTGGTCAGCGGGCAAGGGGTGGGGCCTCCAGCTCCCGCAGAGGCCCCGGCGCCGCCCCCCTTCCCTGCGCGCCTCGTGGTGGTGCTTGTGCGCCGTGGGCCACGTTCCTCCCTTGAGGTTTCTCCCTACCTGGTCTGCTGTTGCCGGAACGGTCTCAGGGTTTTCATTCCAGCCTTTGGGAGGAGCCATAGTTTGTCCGTTCATGCCCATCCAACAGCTTTCTAAAAACACGGTTCAGTGAAGTTTATTGTTACTGGCTTTGGAAGCATAATTTATATAGGTCCAATGCACTCGTCATACGTGTGCACAGTGGACCCTGAACAGCACAGGGGCTGGGGGTCCTGACCCCTGCACGGCCGGAAATCTGTGCAGCTTCATTTACTTACGTGCTTATGCTCGACCCCTGACCCTCCTCCCCAGTCCCAGCCCCTCCCCTCTGAGCCTGTTGGTTCTCTGCCAGTCTGTTTCTACTTTGTTAGTTTATTCAGCACATTACACCATGTAGCAGTAAAATCATGGTGAGTTCTAAAACCAATCTGTAGAGGAGGTAAGAAGTTCCAGACACATCACGACGAAACCCTCATTTACCTTCTCCCAGGGCAGAAGCAGCTCCTCCTCGGTTCAGCAAGCTCAGGGCTGGGGCCCGCGCAGGACACTGGGTCTGGTGTGAGCAGACGCACTCCTGACCTCTTGTCCTCCCCGGACGTTTCTGTGCAGGGAGGGGACATGCGGGTGGGTTGGGCATTGGAACGCGCCTGGGGTTCCACGCGCTGCCTGCTCCCCGCAGGACGAGTCGAAGCCGCCGTACTCATACGCCCAGCTGATCGTGCAGGCCATCTCCTCGGCGCAGGACCGGCAGCTAACACTAAGCGGGATCTACGCCCACATCACCAAGCATTACCCCTACTATAGGACGGCCGACAAGGGCTGGCAGGTGAGGCCCGCACCCCTCCAGGAGACTGGCCCCAAGGCAGCTTCCTCAGAAAGGAGGGGCACAGGGACTCATCCCTGGCCACACACATCTACAGTGGGCTGCGCCTGGCGTGCCAGGCCTCTCCTCCGAGCTCTAGAACTGTGAGGACGGCTGTACCTGCCTCCCTACATCGACATGCTCTGTGCATCACAGTCCTGTTGCTTTTGGTCGTCCACCTGTGCACACTCTGGGTGTGGGTGTGTTTGTGGGGGATCGTACGACCTTCGTCCTCACGGCCACAGCCAATGAGTCCCACGCGTCAACCTGTCTCCAGAGTGTCTTCCTGTTGGCTGTGGGCTCCGTGCAGGATTTGACCTGGGGGCACTCCTGACCATGGCTTGTCTTTCTGTCTTGCTCTTTCCATAAAGAACAGTGGTGGTGCTGAGCTGAGCTCCCTTTGCACTTACGGGGAAGCGCCTCTGCACTTCCTCATAAGACAGTTAACCTGGCCAGCCCGTGGGAACCCTCGCCGGCGTGAACCCCGGGCTCTGGTCAACCTTTGGTCTTGGTCGTGGTGCGCTGGCGTGGGGCGGGCACGTTTTGCTTTCTGGCTCCCTGATGACTGGTGGCTCTCTCTGCTGGCCTGCAGAACTCCATCCGACACAACCTCTCCTTGAACCGTTACTTCATCAAAGTGCCCCGCTCTCAGGAAGAGCCTGGGAAGGGGTCTTTTTGGCGAATAGACCCTGCCTCAGAAGCCAAGCTGGTGGAGCAGGCCTTCCGGAAACGGAGGCAGAGAGGTGTCTCCTGCTTCCGCACCCCCTTCGGGCCTCTGTCATCTAGGTGAGCCCAAGCTCCCCAGGTGGTCACAAGGGGGGGACACTCACACTGGGGCAGCCCCTGTACCGTGGTCGTGGCTTTCGGGCAGAGGGTGGGAGGGGCTCCGAGTGTTGTGCTCCACCCTCCTTGTTGTGGGCTCATCCTGGGGGGCACCTGTGTCCGTCCCACGACAGCCCACGTAGTTACCACAAGGGTGCGGCCACTTTCCTGGGGGCAGGTGGTTCCTTCAGGGAGCGAACGCTCTGGATCGTGGCTTTGTCTGGAGCCACACGGGGCAGTGTCCTCCCAGGGCTGGGCCTTCCCTACTGGGCTGCCGTCAGGGCTGTCACGTGGCCTGGCGTGCTGGAAACCCTGCGCAAGCACTGGAGGCGTCAGGTGCCCCACGCTGTTAGGTAGCCTTGCGTCTCTCGTCATGCGCACTCACTCCCGTGGTCCCTTCCCCCGCATTTAGGAGTGCTCCAGCCTCGCCCACCCACCCTGGACTGATGTCCCCTCGTTCTAGTGGCCTGCAGACTCCAGAGTGCCTGTCTCGGGAGGGCTCCCCCATTCCTCATGACCCCGACTTTGGGTCAAAGTTAGCCTCTGTTCCAGAGTATCGGTATTCCCAGAGTGCACCTGGTAAGAGCGGTTTTGTCCCTGTGTCTGCCGGGGGGTGTCCGGGGAGCCCACTGATGGCGCCCCTTCTCTGTGCAGGCTCTCCCGTCAGCGCCCAGCCCGTCATCATGGCTGTGCCGCCTCGGCCTCCTGGCTTGGTGGCAAAGCCCATGACCTACATGCCGGCGTCCATAGTGACGGCACAGCAGCCCCCTGGCCACGCGATTCACGTCGTGCAGCAGGCCCCCCCTGTCACCATGCTCCGAGTGGTCACCTCCTCCGCCAGCGCTGCCAATGGCTACATCCTCGCTGGCCAGGCCTCGGCAGGGGGTGCCCACGAAGCAGCGGGCACGGCCGTGTTGGACCTGGGCAGTGAGGCGAGAGGTAAGGAGCCACATGGTCACTTAGCTGGGCCACTGGAAGGTAGGCTGTCACCCTGGGTCTTGGGGGCTATGGATACTGGTGTCAGAGACACAAAGCCCAGGTGTCGGGGACACAGAGCCCCAGTGTCAGGGCTGTTTCTGGAGCCAATGGCTCTCAGCCTCCTACCCCTCCTCCCAGCTGCTTGTTTCTCAGGGCGTCTGTCCTTTGGGATCATCACTGTGCACCTTCCAAACCAGTTTCTCCTCATGCGCCAGCACCTTGGGTAGAGGGGCTGTCTAAAACTGGGGTCCAGCAGATGAGCCCTCTCAAGCCCCCAGTGAGAAGCCCTTAGAAATCATTTAAAGTAAAAAACAGTTACAAAGTCCTAAACTAGAAACCTGGGTCCTGGGTCCAACGGGTAGATAGGTCCTGACGGGGCAGCCAGCTCGGTGAGGCCCGGCAGGACCCCACGGTGGAAGCAGCACCTCTGCTGTACGCGCCCCTCTACCCTCCACTGCTGGTGTCACTCCAGGATCTCGGTGTCACATCTGACACCATCAAGTGACAGATGCATTCGGGTGAAAGACAACAGTGTGGCTCTGAATGCAAATTATTTCTCTCAAGTTAATACCCTCTCTTCCCGGAAAACCTGAGGCCTAGATAAAGTTTAAGATATTTGAACTTTGAGACCCTCCATGGGGGTTCTTCCTTCTGTCGGTGCCTAAAGGCCCCAACTTGCTGTGCCCGCGGACAGCTAGCTGCCAGCCGCAGCCGCGTGGGGCCTCACGCACCCTCTTCCCACAGGCACGGAGGAGAAGCCTACCATCGCCTTCGCCGCCATCCCCGCCGCCAGCCGAGTCATCCAGACTGTGGCCAGCCAGATGGCCCCGGGGGTCTCTGGACATACGGTCACCATCCTGCAGCCAGCAGCCCCTGTGAGCATCGGGCAGCACCATCTTCCCGTCCGGGCTGTCACCCAGAACGGAAAGCACACTGTCCCCACGAACAGCTTAACGAGCAGCGCTTACGGTGAGGCCCCGTGGAGCTCCGCACCCTCATTTTAAGCTCAGGGTTCAGCCCATAGTGGCTCAGGCTGCAGCAGGAGGATGTTTTCCCAGTTAGTCCAACCAGCCATCAGCACAGTCCCCCTGGAGAACAGCTGGCACTGTGGTGACAGTAAAAACAAAGTCCCCCATCACAAAGCTCACTCCTGGCCAAGTGAGACTAGAGGTCCAGGAAGGACATCCAACAGCTCACAGCAGGGACAGGGGCTGGCAGGTGGGAGGGGTTCAGTGCTCAGTTGGACAGTTCAGGACAGGCAGCGTTTGCTGATAGGGCCCCTCACGGAGAAGTGAGAGCAAGCGGGGACGCTGGAAGAGATCAGGGATGACGTGCCCGGCAGGTGGAGAGAGAACTAGGTCAGGGAGGGATGGCTCATGGGAGGCCAACCCCGGAAAGGAAGGCCGGCCGCAGTGGGAGCTGGAGGGACGGGCACCACCGGGGCTGCCGATAGCTTTGGAGGAGCCAGGGCTCTAGGGAGCAGGTTCCTGAGTCGGAACCATCGGCGCTGGTTCCAACCAGCTTCCCGACACAAGTCTCCTCTCCTCCGCCAGCCCTCACGAGCCCCCTGCAGCTCCTCGCAGCCCAGGCTAGCTCATCGACACCAGTGGTGGTCACCCGGGTGTGCGAGGTGGGGCCCGAGGAGCCAGCAGCAGCCGCAGCCACCGCCACCACCACTGCCACCACTGCCACCTCTGCCTCCTCTACCGGGGAGCCCGAAGTCAAAAGGCCCCGGCTGGAGGAGCCCAGTGGGACTGGGACCACGCAGGCCGGGGTGATCACAGCTGCCGGCCCACAGGCGCCCGGGACCGGGGAGTGACGGCGCCCATGGAGGTGGAGTGGGACACACGCCAAAAGGAGCTGTGCAGCTGGACCATGATGGCTGATATCGCTGCCGCTGGGGACCGTGGGGAGAAAGCCCCAGGCCGCCGAAGCACGGTGCCCCTCGGACAGGACAGCCCGTCCACCTGCTCCCGCACTTGCCCGCCCTGCGGTCTGTCCCTCGTCCCTGCTGTGGTCGGCACCAAAACCCATAAACACGTTCAGACAGCCGATTGTACGATTCTGGGGCTCTTTGTTTCCCTCCCTGAGCACTGTCTTGCCCCCAGGCCCCCCAGCCATGAGCAGCAGCCTGCGCCCCAGCGACCCCACAGACAGAGTCCCCCAGAGGGGAGGGCAGGGCGGCCACCCTACTGCTCTCTGCTGTGGACCGGAACCGGCACGGGAAGGCAGGCGCAGTCCGACTTTGACTGTTCATGGCGTCCGCACCCTAAAATAGGGGCCCAGGAAGTATTGGATTGGCATTAACGGGGGACGGGGAGGGGTCAGTTTGGCTTTGGACCTCCAGTAGTTCCTGTTGGTTGCAACATGCATCGGCTTCACCCGCATCTGAGACACGCAGAGGGACCGCCTGTCTCCGAGGCTTCCACCGGGAGGTGGGTGACCTCTGTGGGCCGCGTTGCCCACAGCACCCTGGCCAGGTGAGTCCACCGCCCTATCTGCTCTCCGCAGGGGAGCTCACCGGCTTCCCAGATCAGCACTCAAGGCAGAAAGATGTATGGAGGGCACATCAGATCTGCAGCATCCTGCCCTTGACCTCCCGCCCTTTGTACTCCCGCACCTGCATCACGGAAGGCTAGCCCTGCGTTCTCTGTGGTCTGGACACCCCGGTGCCAGCGGCCACCACGGCACACCCGGCACGGAGCAGAGCTACTCTCTGCTGCTTCACCAAGTCGTCTTAACCACTCGCAGGCACCAGGGGCTCTGGGGTCAGTCGGTGTGGGCCCGGCCGCACCTCCCTTGCCCAGCTCTCACTGGCATGGCAGGGCCTGTGTGCATGGGGGGAGAGCCCAGGGCAGGGTGCTGCGGGCGGGGGCGCCGGCTTCCCTGATGAGGGAGCAGCCCAGGCAAGGGGTGAGCCTGAGCCATCTGGGTCACCGCCCCGTGTGGGGTCGGCCGGGCCTCTCAACCACTCTTGGAGAACATTCTCAGGAAAGGCAAGGGGGCCTCTGGGAGGAGGTGCTGGTCCTGCCACAGTGGACATCTAGAAACAGCAAATGCAGCACTTCGGAAGTCGCAGCAGGCCGGCCTCCTTCCCAGCAGAGCTCACCTGTCCTCAGCCTCTATCTTCACCAGCAGGCTGCCTGCCCTTCCCAAGCCCCGAGAGCAGCTTGGCTTCTGCAGTCACCCAAGAGAACGACCCGGCGGTCTCCCCAGCTGGGACCCAGTGAGCAGGCATTGGCTGAGGAGGAGGGGAGTCGTGGGGTGTGATCTCAAGGCAGCGCGGTCAAGACCACCGTACATGCTGAGTGTGACCGGCTCCAGCTCTCAGCCGCAGGGTCCCCACACCCACCACCGCCAGTCACTGTGGGCGTATGCGGAGCATCCTCCAGCCCGTCCCCTCCACCCGGACTGACCAGGCGTTTCTATGGCACTAACCCTTCCGTGGGAAATAAGCTCTTCCGTGAAGCCTGGTGGTCTGAAACAGACAGGATGCAGCCGGCCGGTGTGCCAGCCTCGGGCGCAGCCTCTGCCGCAGGTGATGTGGATTCGCACTCCATTCCTCGGCGACACTTCCCGTTGTTCCCTGTAAAGTCTTTGCCACGTGTCTGGTGTGTGCATGCGTGGGGGTGCATGAGAGCGAGCTGGGCCGGGGCAGGCTTCCTGCCTCCCAGCCCCCGGCCTCACCGTGAGGGTCCTCGGCGAGGGGTCCCTGTTGCTTTGTTATCATTTAATCCGGGGGACACATTTGCTCGTGGACCGCCAGGACCACTGCAGGTTTGCCTCCTGGGGACGCAGCATCATCCTCAGAGACAGATGGGACCACTGGCCACCGGCCGCTGTCAGTTTGTTGCCTGATCCGCTGTCAGGGTGTGGCCCCGGCCCCTTGCTTTCCTGACTTTTGAGGTGGTTTTTCTGTCTATTTTCACCGATGACCTCACTCTACAGCCAGAGGTGCAGGGAGCAGGGGGAGAGGTGGGTGCATGGAACCGGAGGGAGGACAAGATTCTGCTGGGTGTCATTCTGCCACATGGAGACCTCCATTCCTCCTGGGACCGAGACGGGACCCTGCGGGATCAGCACCAATGCCAGACGGGGCAGGGATGGGCCCTGGGAAAACTACCATTCTGGTTCACAGATACTGCCCTGGATGGCTGGGCTCCCCGACCACACAGCACGCCTGGCTGGTGCCAGCTTGTGTCCTAGGACTGGTCACTGGGGGCCCCGGAGTGGCCAGCACCCAAGGAAGTGCTGCACGGCACAGCCAGCGAGGTTGCCCGGGGCCCTCAGGGTCTGGCGACCTGTGACCTGCCACAAGCATGGGCTGTGGAGGGCGGGTGACTCCAGCCATGGTTGGGGCAGCAAAAAGTCAATTCTGGCGCAATCCTGAGTCACTGTAGCCTCAGGGTCTGAGAACCTTCTCTTTGGTCACCCCGGGGCTCGAGTCTAGGAGAAGAGATGGGCTGACCAAAGGGCGCTGGCACGACCCTGGGGCCCCTGCTGCTACAGCTGCCCTCAAAATCTCACACGTACAGCGCCTGGGGCCTGCTGACCAGCTGGCACATCGCCCAACATCAAGTGCAGAAAAACACACGGGGAGGAAGTCACAGAATAACTCGTTTAAGTAGTTGAGCGTTTCCCACCGAGACAATGTAGTATGACGTTGGGAGTGACAGGGTTGTCCCTGAGAGCACACCTGTCATCATCATGAGCTCTGCATCTTTCATGCACATGGAAGCTCTCCCAGGAACGCTCGGCCCTGGGAGGCACTCAGACCATACCCGCCCCCGTCACAGGCTGTGGTGCACCCCACCCCGCTCTCTGGCTCTCTCCCGGGGTCTGCTCGGCTCCTGCCTGGGGTCCTGCTGTTTGTGTCTGCTCTCTCTGTTTCAGAACCAAGCCAAACGGGAAGCGGTGAGAAGGATTTCTGAGTCACTACAGTGAGGACTCGGTGGTTGCTGGCTAGGAGGGACCGGGTTCGCAGGTCCCTGTCTGTGCCTCCCTGGTCCCAGGCTGAGGTCTTGGGGGTTGTTCCTCTGATGCTGTCGTTTCTCCTTAGATGCCCTCCCTCTGCAGGGGGCACTGCGGGACCCCACTCTCTGTGGACGGAGCCCCTTTGTTGGTAGTTCAGAGTCCAAAGGAGGAAGGTTTCCCTTGGCTTGGGGGTTGCTTTCTCACTCTACAGAGACAGAGAGCAGATCTCCCTGGAAAAATGGAAACCCTTAGCTGAATGTGCGGACGAGCCGGAGAAGGGAGTTTCCCACAGCTTTAGTGCCGGAAGTCAGTCAGAACAGTCGATGCAGGTGAATGACCTGTTTTTCTCCAAAAGTTTCAAATTCTGCTTTGCCGTTGAGTGATGCCAGAGGTGAAGGACTGTCCCCTTCTCGGGGTTCACACCCACAGCCGGCCTCTGCACCCCAACCCCCCTGAGAACAGCTCCCCCAGACGCACTTCAGGGCGCCGTGCACGGAAGCTGTCTCCGTCCCGATGCTGGACAAGGTGCACTACTTGTTCTAGGACAAG
This sequence comes from Macrotus californicus, assembly GCA_007922815.1. NCBI lineage: Eukaryota > Metazoa > Chordata > Mammalia > Chiroptera > Phyllostomidae > Macrotus > Macrotus californicus. The sequence goes on from VMDR010000597.1 coordinate 30,588, forward strand.
TTACCAAAAATCATTGTGAGACTCTGCCAGGGAGAAGAGCCCAAGCGCTGCCTGAAGCCCCGTCCCCCCAAGGCAGCGCAGCAGCCACAGGTCTGGGCTGACGCGGGGGCTCCTGCCAGCCTTCCTTCCGATGAAGTGTCTCCTGCAGCGCCCTCCACAAGACCTCTGCCTGGAAACGACACTCTACTCAGAATAACTTAAGTCTTTCAAACGTGCTGCTATGAAGACAGGACTGGCCTGCGGGCGGCCAGCGGAGGTGGTGGCTCGGGCGAGGGCAGGACTTAGCTGATTTCTGTCCATTCTTTCCAGATTGTTCTCCTGTGTTCTACAAACCCCCTTCATTTTAAAAGTTTCTTTCCTGAGGCCTTGTGTTCCATGGTAGTTTTTAAAGCGCTCAGGATGCGGCTCTTGCCCCCTGCTCACAGCTTGGGGGGTTTGACGCAGAACCTCTGCCACCTGCCTTTCCATTTCATGCCAAAGCTGCTGTCTTTGGTGTCGAGGGAGAAGCTGGATTGGTGCTGGCAGGAGGCCTCGGTGACACCTCGGCCCCTATGGGGTGGCGGGCAGCACCATCCCCGCCCCCTGGCCGGTAGCCAAGTCCACCCTGGCCGTGCAGGGCCAGGAGCACTGCTGTCCTCTCCAGAACTGCCACTGCTTCCTCTGTACTCCCTGCCACCCAACCCAGGGTGGCAACTGCTTCAAGAGTGGGATCTGGGGACACAACCCCAAGCACTTCCTCAGAACTGAAGTAAGAAATAGGCCCATTTCACTGTTCAGAGAAAATGGTTTTAGTCTTAAGTTAAAAAGGAAGGAGGGTCACTTACTGAGCTGTCTCCTTACTGTGCAGGCTTTGCAGGCCTGTTTGGGGGCGTCTCCGCAGAGGGTCCTCTCTGGCCCAGTCTCAGCCCCCCTCCCCCAGCTTGGCAGCAGCTTGGCTCTGCAGCCAGTGGGCCGTCCCTCTCCCTGCCTGCAGGACCGCGTCTGCAAGAAGGCCAACTGGGTTGGGACCCCAAGCATCACCAGGGGTGCTGCCTGGTGTGGGGCTGCACTGGCTTCCCGCAGAGGTCATGAGAAGGTTCTGGGGACAGAAAGCAATTAAACAGCATTGAGAAGTCAGGACTCACTTCTCCCAGGCTGACGAGCCTTTCCAAGCCACCGTTACACTCAGAGGATGTCTGCATCAGCTGCTGTGGGAGCTGGGTCCCAGGCATTCAGCTCCAGCTGGTTAGTGGCAGGAGGCCCTCCTGCAGGTGACCGTCCTCAGGTGGAGCTCTAGGGGCTCGCTGAGGCTCTGCTGCCACCAGGGATGAGCATCTGTCTGCCTTTTTCCACAGGGCTGAAATGAAAATCTCTTCTTTGAATTCATGAGCCTTGGGGATCATCCTAATGCTGGTGTTGGCCGCTCACTGTTTTAGAAGAGCGTTAAGGGAGCAGTCACTTTATCTCAAGACACCTCTCTCCCCAGGGGAAGAACCACCTGCTTGTCATTCAGGTAGCCATTGGGAAAATGGTGGAAAAATTCTGGGGTCAGCGGGAGGCAGCAAACATGCTTCCTTGTTTTGGTTGACCAGGTGCTGCTGGCTGCATGGGACCCTGCAGGTCCCCACGAGCGGGCGGCTTCAGGTCACTTTCCCCAGGTTTTAGTCATCATGTCGCCTCCACGGGTGACCAGAGAGTTATTCTTGCCTTCCTGCCCCAACCCTGTTATTTTGAGTCAGAATAGATTTGGAAGAATTCTGGTTCTTCATTCTTGACTCGGGAACCTTTTCTGGAATAGTTTGCTAATTTGATTCATCCAAACATTTATCGATGGTAGACTCTGTCAAAAATCATAAGCAGTGAAGTGAAGGGTAGGACAGGCCGAAGAGCGACCTAGCAGTGAGACCTGCAGCATACATAGTTCAGCATATTAAGGAATGTGCTTTTTAGGGGAAGATTTTGCCTGCAGCAAACAGGCCTGGCTGGGCTGGGCTGGGCTGTGTCGTGTCCCAGAGCCCACGGCACATCGTGCCCCGGCCCCTGCGCAGGGCTGAGCTGGAAGGAGGTCTGACTCTGAAATGGATTTCCCCCCCTGCAAGGCCTGATGGGTAATGAGCTGAGCCTGTGGCCTCCACGTTTTGGGTTACCTGGTCCAGGGGTTTTTAATCAGTAAAAATGGGATTTAAACTCAAACATTGTAAGCTTGGCCCTTCCCTCCTTCCTGGTGCATCTTCATGGACTCAGCTCAAATTCTATCAGGACGGGGCGGGGGCGGCCAGGGGGACAAAGTACCCCAAATTCTGTCTCAGATCAGCAGAGTTCAGACCCAGCAGCTCAGTGTATATGAGGGAGCACTGAACCCAATACTGAGGGTTTTTTATTTTTTTCTCATCAGACTGCTAATTCTCCTGTAAAGGTAATTTGGGGGGTGGGGTGCTGTTAGGGCTGTGTGTGTGTGCGCGAGTGTGTGTACTTTTTTTACAGTGGCTGTCTAAAGTGTTTTTTACAATACGTTTAATAATCAATGCTTTAAGAATATCAGTGGTATCCTATAAAGGGGAAATTTAGGTTCTAGAGCCTTGGCCTGAAGATGAGGTCATGTTTCTTGAGGTCTTGTTTCTCCACCTGGAAGTGAGGTCTGGTCTGGGAAACCCGGGAAGGGTGCAGACGCCCTGCTTTGGTGGCAGGAAGCCAGCGCTGCTCTCGGGGGGACGGACAGACCCACAGCAGCTGGGCCAGCCTGCGTTTCCATTTCCAATGGGATACAGTATTTTTTTAATAAGGAGCCATACTTTTTTTTAAAAGTTTGAGATATGAATGTGATTTCTAATTATATCAAACATTAATGTTTTAAAGCTATAACAAAGTTTAAAATTTCTACCTTTGGTTTTTTCATTTATTTTAACTGTTCTTTTATCTATTAAATTGTTGTATGTGGATGGGGAAGCTTTGTTTCTCCTCTTAGCATCTGTTTCTATAACCAGAAATAAAATTATATATTAAAGCAATGGCAGCTGGGCTCAGCGTGGTCCTTGTGGGTGAGTGGCTGCCGGGGGACAGACTGGGGTGGGCAGACGGCCGCCCTCAGCTGCTCAGCCAGCAGCTCGTTCCAGGAAAGAGGCAAACTAACACAGCACGTGATCTGAGGAGGTGCCTGCGAGATCCTGGACTCGCAGGAGGTCCCCGAAGATCAACCTGCAGCTCCAGAGATGTGGACAAACCAGGGGAGCCTCCCCTGCTCCCAGACACCCACAGCTGCCTCAATGGGCCCTCGCACCCACGAGAAGCAGATCCGAGCAGACGTGGGCCTCCCTGTCCCTTTATGCATGTTCCAGGTACTGAGGTGGCCGGGCAAGGACCCTGCAGTCAGACAGCCTTGGGTGCAAGTGCAGCTGGGGGACTTGAACCTGCAAGGAGCCTCGTTTCTTCACATGCAGAGTGGGCACTCCAACCTCACAGAATGTTCTGCAGATTCGGTGACATCAGCTGCGGTGAAATCAGCCTCTTTTCACAGTGCCTGCCATTTTCACAATTAAATCATCTTAAGATGACACTTGAGTATTTCTCCTGCACACTACCTCTGACTTGGGGTTTAATAAGTGTCACAAACACATGGCCTCAAGCTTCTCAGCAGCACTTAAAACTTGACCTCTGCGTCTCTAAAAACGCAGCCTCTGAGCCACCGCATTCTCTCAGATGGCTCCTCAGCCGGCAGTGGGTAGAATGGCCGCAATGACCTGGAATACAGCTGCTGGGTCAGGTCCCTCCTCCACGGACAGGGTGTGACCTTGGCCCCCTTAACCATTTTTCAGCTTCGGAGAGTTCAGCCTTCAAATGGTGCTAAATAACGCCCCTCAGAGCTGTGCCCCGGGTTAGACGGGCTCACGGATGCAAAGTGCTTGGCACGCAGCAGGCCTTCCCTACAGACGGCCTGTGACCCGCGCCCTCCGCCAGCTCCCTTCCCCTTCCTGCCGCGGCTGCCGCCGCCAACTGCCGGGCGCAGCTCCAGCCCACAGCCGCACAGCTCGTGGAACATTTTCAGGCCGCACCGAACATATGACCCGAACCCCACGGCGCTGTACTCCTGAAACAACCTAGAACGGGCGACCCGCGTGCCCATCGAGAGCGGCCCCGGGCCCCGCGTGCGGGCACCGACGTTCGGACGTCCTCGACGTCCCACTACCGAAAGTGCCCGGAAGCCAACCAGGGCCGGCGACCTGGGCGCAGAGGCCCCGCCCCACGGAGCTCTGCCCAATCCCATTGGTCGGCAGCCTCTCCGGCCTGCCGACGGAACGCCGCACGTGACTACACCCGGAAGCCGGATGGGCTACGTGCTGGGCTTGGGGAGTCGCCAGCGCTTGGGGCTCTGGGGCCGCGTCTCTAGGCGGCGGCTGCGGTGTGATGTTCTCGGCGGCGGCGGAGAGTCTCCTCCGCCAGGCCAGGTGCCCGCGCCTTTCCCTCGGGGCGCCTGATGGGAGTCTCGGAGGGGGCCCGGGCGCGGCGACCCGGAAGAGCCCGTCTGGCCCCGCTTTAGAGACCTGGGGGACCGGGAGGCCTCGCAGGCCAGGCTCGGAAAGGCAAGGTCCGGGGAGGGTGGAGCTGGTCCCAGAGGAGGTGGCGCCTGAGCAGCGTCCTGAAGATGAGTGGGAATGCAGTGGGGTTGGGTTCCCGCTGATTGCTAGGCCAGAAGCAGGGGGGCCAGAAGCTGTCGGCTGCGATTCAGCTGCTTCAGGATCAAGAGCACAAAGCCACAGAGAGGCCAGAGAGCCCGTGGGCATGGAGCCGTGGCTAGGTGCTGTCTGGGGCCTATCTGTGGGCATGGCTCCCCTACGGGGTGCGTTGGGTGGTTGAGAAATTGCCCACCGCCCTCTGCCCTGCTCTAGCTCTGGACTCCCACTAGCCAGCCGGTAGCCCCTCTCACCACCCAACTGGTGACAGGAGGACTAAAACCCCGCCGTCCATCAGACTCGATGCTACTTGTTTATAAGGGGAAAATGCAGCCAAAACCACAAGCCCATGGTAAACTTTAAAAGAAAGAAAGAAAAGAAAATTGGGTTCTGAGCTGGACCAGTTGGTGGGAAAGATGCCAAAGGTTGAGGCTGCTGTGATTCTAGTAGAGAGATGTTCTTGAATGCAGATTCGGTTCTAAGGCCTGTGAAGAGGATAAAAATCATGGTCACATAACCCTTGAAAATCTGTGGGGAATGCTCCGTGGACCTGCGCACCATCTCCCGATAAGCCAGCAGGGACTGTCTTTCCTTCAGTATGGGACAGGTGCTCCAAAATGCATGTCCCATCATTGCAGTTCACGTTCCTACATTCTAATCCAAGTCCACTTGAATTTAGGGGCTGTGTTAAATGAAAATACCCATAGATCTCTTTAAATACTCGCAATTCACTCAGCATGTGATACACTCACTGCAGAGGTCTCACAGGCAGACACGTGAGAACCACTCAGAGCTCCACTGAGTTTCCTGAGTCACCTCCTACTTAAGGGCGTAGGTTTGTGGACTGAAAGGCGGAAGGAACAGCCCTCACTGTTTGAGCTCTTCTGTCTCTGTCTTGGACGGACAGCTGGATGGAGGGCATGAGTTACACAGTTTCTGTCGCCAGGATTTGGGGAAAGTTACTAGCTATCAGGTCTTCACTTTATATTGCTAAGTTTTGGGAGTTAGGATTTGGAGTGAATTTTAATATCCAAATCTTTGAAAGACGGAAAGCAAGAGTGCAAAAAGTTATCAGAAATATCTCTCGTAAGCTAAGAAGAGGTGAGGAAAGTGGGTTTCGGATGGAGGGGGACAGGGGCTGTGCAGCAAGGTCTGGGAGGGTTCCCGAAGGACGAGAAAGCTCATCTGAAGCTGAGCACGAGTCTTTCAGGTGGAGGGTCAGAAGCAGGAGGGAAGGACTTGGTGGCTCCTAGGGACGCAAGGTGGGGCCAGGGTCCCGAAGCCTCGTTGGGAGCTGCAGGAGTTTGAGTTGGAGGGCAGTGGGGAACTATGGAAGGGGTGGAGCAGACTGGCCTTTTGGAAAGAATCCTGTGCTTTGGAGACTGCACTGGAAGAGACTGATTTGGGATGAGGCGTACCACCATGTGGGGAAGGAAGATTCTCTGTTATGATCGCGAGGCAGCCCGGGGGCTTCTCCCTCAGTCTCATTGCCCCAGTTGGAAACAGACCTGGACCAGGCCTCTGGAGGCAGGGCGTGGGAGGGAGGTGAGAAGTGGAGTCGAATCCATTGGGATTTGTCTGCCAGCCTTCAAGTAAGAAGCTGCCCTAGGGCCCCACCTTTGGGTGTTTGTCATGCCTTGTCAGTGTCAGAGGCCAGGGACACCCTGCCTGTCTCAGTTCAAGACTCCTGCGCTCACACATCTGATCAGTTGAAAAGGGACTGAGTGGACTTCAGCCATGGCTCGGGGTGGGCACACAGGGAAGGCACAGCTGCCGAGAGCCCCCCCCCAGAAGCTCCCAATATACTGACTCACTGGCGTGTTACTTTCTCTTGCCTTTTGGACTGGAGGAGAAACCTACGAGCAGTTTCCATTTGGGGCCTCTTCCAGCAGCTTGCCTGTTGCCAGTGCTCAGCACGTAGGCATTTTTAATTAGTAAGTGAATTACGTATTAGAGTCGGGAACTATGATAGGCTAACCTTCCAGTGTGTCATAGTCTTTGCCCTTTGACCTGTTAGATTTAACTCTCATTCCCAGGAAGTAAAGGCTCCCTGAAGGAATCTTTTGAAAAGCCACTTATTTTAGGCTAGATCTCCCTTACTTTTGACTCTCTAAACTCCATCTGTCTTAGTTCTTCCGCTCCTGGAAGAAAATCTGAATGTGTAGAGTCTCCGTCAAGAAGGTTTGTTGTCGTCACATATGGGGGTGATGGTCCCCAACAGCCTTGTCCATCAGGGGACGGCAGTGGCCCCTGGACCACAGAGTCCCAGGGAGAGGGACTGGGCCGGACAGCCATTCAGCTAATGTATCATGAGAGGCGTGTGGACGGTGGAACTGCCTTCTTCCCATGACATCCGGGTCTCTCTCTGCTCGGAGGGATTTTCCCTGCGTCCACAAGCCACCCTCGTAGCTCAGGGCAGCACTCGGGGGCTCTCGATGCCAGGCTGCTGACAGCGTCCTCTCGGTTCAGGGAGATCCAGGCCGAGGAGCTGGCGAAGTTCTGTTCCCGGGTCAGCCAGCTGCTGCAGAAGGAGGGCTCAGGGCCTGACAGTGCCCAGGCCCTGCGGAGGCTTTTCCTCATCGTCTGGGCCACCAAATACACCAGGAAGTGAGTGCGGCCGTTTTTTTGGATATGCCCAGCAGATGGCGTTTCAATCTGTGTCCGCTTAAACGGGTCCAAACAGTCCTCAAATATAAAAGTTCTCTCCGCCTGCCCAAGGGACTGGACCACTTCCCTAGGGTCAGAGGGGAGCGCTGGGGACCGGGTGCCCTTGCCACGGGGTGACATGGCATGTGCCCTCTGTGGTCTGGTCGCCAGGCTGGAGAAGACATGTGTGGACCTGCTGCAGACTGCGCTGCTCCGGCCCACGAGCCCTGAGCAGCTCCAGCTTCTCTGTGCCGCCATCCTGAGAGAGATGGCGCCCTGCGCCAGCCTGCACTTGCCCTGGGACCACATCCACAACACACAGCAGCTGAGCCTGGTGGCCTCTGTGCTCTTGGCCCAGGTAGCGTGACTGTCACTGTCCAGGCTGGTCACCCTGCCCTTGGTGGCCTGCCCTGGGCCCCTGGAGAAGTAGCATGCCGGTGTGCGGTCCCCCTGCAGGTGGGCTCTCCTCGGTCACCGGTCTGCAGGCCGCTGTGGCAGAGCCCACACTCCAATGCATCTGGACCGAGAGAAACCGGGCCCCTCACCCTCCCTGTCTCTCCTTCCTTTCCCTGGGTCCCTAGGGAACTAGCCAGGACGTGAAGGCTGATCCAGGCCACAGGGCCTGGGCTGCTGGGGTGACACTCCAAGACGTCCAGAAGAGGTGGCATTACAGCATTAAGGGCAACGGTCCCCTTTCCAGATGTTTTCAGAGCAAATGACCCGTCGCTCAGGCACTTGGGCAAGTCAGCCCTTCCCTCGTGCCCCACCTGTGTTTGCTTTGTAGGGTGACAGAGCACAGGTCAGCAGCGTGGGCCAGCGTGTCTTCAAAGTCCTCGAGAGCCGGCAGCCCGAGGGGCCCAGTCTGAGGCCCCTCCTCCCAGTCGTGTCCAAGGTCATCAGCCTGGCCCCGGGCACCCTCCATGAAGGTACCCCACTATCCTGAGAGGCCTGGGCCCCCATCACAGAACCAGGATGAGCCCATGCCAGGGGTGGGGTAGGGCAGTGGGACAGGGGTTGTTGTGTCTGAGTGGGTGTTGGGGACACCTGGGGGTGCGGGCTCTGTCGGGAGCTGCTGTTTTCCAGAAGGACCCGGGCACCCCAGCAGCTGGAGTCCGTGGGGCTGACTGGGTTCCCATGGCACTGTCCCCGCTCCCCTGCAGACCAGACCAACCTGCTCAACAGGAGGCTGGTGGACTGGCTCCGCTATGCCAGCCTCCAGCAGGGGCCGGCACACTCCCCCGGGGGCTTCTTCTCCACGCCCAGGGCCCGGCAGGTGAGGTGGTGGGACCTGCAGCCTCCCTGTCCCTCCCTGGGTGTCTCTGGGCCACCTCAGCCAGCCTTGCCTGCAGGGTCCCGTAGACACTTCCTACCCTGCCCTTCCACCTGCCCTGGTTCCAGAATGGCCCTTCTGTCCTGTTTCTACCCAGTGGGGAGTGCGGGCAAAGCTTGGGGTCGCAGAGGGTCACGGTTCCCCAGCCCACGACGCCCTGTGTCAGTTGAGGGCCAGACCGGCTGGTGACGGTCACAAGTCTAGTGGGTGCCAGCATTTACGCACCTTGTGGAGGGTGGGTGCCCCTAGTTCTAGAAGGCAAGGGTGGGTGAGCCCCTTAGCCTTCCCATTCTCAGCCCTGTCCCTGCCCAGGGCCACCCACACTTCTTTTCCTCCTGCAGCCGGGTCCTGTCACTGAGGTCGACGGGGCCCTGGCCACCGATTTCTTCACGGTGCTGTCTGTGGGCCAGCGCTTCACGGAGGACCAGTGGCTGAACGTGCAGGCCTTCTCTATGCTGCGGGCCTGGCTGTTGCACAGCGGCCCTGAGGACCCGGGCGCCCTGGACGCAGGTGACACCCGGCGGCAGCCCCTGGGAGATGTGGGCCACCTGGGCTGAGCTGTGCTGGCACCAGCCCTCCCTGGACACACGGAGCGGTCAGAGGGCCGTCCAGGGCAGGTCCTTCAGGCAGCCACCCTGAGCCCCTTCTTCAGACCCACGGGTCAGAAACCTCAGCCACACTGAGGGTGTCTGGGAGGGGTGGGTGGCCAGGTGGCCACACCGGGCATGGGGCCCAGAGCCTGGGGTGACTGCCACAGCCGCTCCCGGGACATCCTTTGGGCCCTATCCCGCTGAGCGGCTCTGTCCTCTCCTGCAGATGACAGGTCGGAGCTGGAGGGCTCCACGCTGTCCGTGCTTTCTGCCGCCTCTGCCACCAGCCGCCCACTGCCGCCCCAGGAGCAGCTGCGGGAGAAGGCCTTTGAGTACTGCCAGCGGCTTCTCGAGCAGAGCACCCGGCGTGAGTGCCTGGCGCTGTCCCTCTTCCAAAGGGCCGCGCCCCGAGCACTCGGGGGCCGGGGCCTGGCAGCTCTTTTCCCAGGGGGTCCAGCATTGGACAGAACCCACCCCTGGCTCTTCGGGGCTGCGTCCCCAGCACCAGCCATGCCTGCCCTGGGGATGGCTCTCTGCCAAGCCCTGCCCTGTCCCTCCACTCCCAGTGGGTGGCCCACCGCCCACTCCTCCAGCTTCCAGACCGCAGTGCGCCCTGTCTGGCCATCTCAGTGCCGGCACACAGACCGGTCACCTTCCTCCCTTCCTTCCCCCAGGAGCCCTGAGGAAGGGGGACGCGGACCTGCAGAAAGCCGTGAGTGCCTGGCAGGGCAGGGGGTGGGAGTGGGTGGGAGGGGACCCATCCCCCACTGACCGTGGCCTCGGGGTCCACAGTGCCTGGTGGAGGCCGTGCTGGTGCTGGACGTGCTGTGCAGACAGGAGCCCTCCTTCCTATACCGCACCCTCTCCAGCCTGAAGGCCCTGCACACTCGACTGTTCGCGGACCCCGCCTGCGTGCGGACGCTGCTGCCCATCGCCCAGTTCTTCCTGAACCACGGTGAGCCTGGAGGTCACGCATGGCCGAGGGGCTGCCGGGCCCCAGGGGAAACGCAGTCTCGCCCAGGGTGGCTTTGCTCTCCCCGGGCTCCCCTCCCTTTGCTCGTGGGCGGCATTGCTTTGACCGACAGTTAGCACTGGGTGGACCATGGCAGTTCTAAAACAGGTTTGTGTAGCTAACATGTTACCGACTCTGCGTCGTCCTTGGAACGCGCTTTGCCATCAGAGTCCATCAGCCCCCAAAGAATGTTCCACCTTGTGCTCCTCAGCGGGGTGGTCTGGGGCCGCCACTGGGGAAGTGGGACACAGCTCAGCGCGTGTTTCCGGTGATGGGTGGGTATGTTAGAGCATCTGGGGTCCTAGAGATACGCGGGCCGCAGAGACGAGCCCGAGACCCTCAGTGGCGCTAAGCAGCACCGGGCGTCCTCACGATGACCTGTGCCTTTCAGGGGAGGCAGCAGCCGTGGACGCAGAAGCCGTCTGCCAGCACGTGTTCACCAGGGTCCCCTCCGAATTCTTCCACAGCCCAACGCTGGCCTTCGAGTTCGTCCAGTTCTGCAGGGACAACCTTCCCCTGTTTGGCAGAAACCTTGGCATTCTCAAATTGAGCTTCCCCAACCTCTTCAAGGCACGCTTGCTCGTCCCTGGGCCGGAGCAGGGGCTGGGGTACCTGGGTGCGGGGCACAGTGTCCCCATCTCGTCCTGGAGCCTTGGACCCAGTCACTCTCAGGCCTCAGTGAGGGCGGTCTGGGCTGCAGGCAGAGAGCCAGGGGCAGGGCAGCGAGTGTCCTCACCTCATGGACACTCCCTTTGCTCTTGAGCGCAGCCCCGTGCTGGCCCTTCTGGGGAGGCCCGGCACTGGGCTCAGTTCTCACAGCGCCTGCCCAGAGCGCCGCCCTGCAGCCCAGCCCATGTGCTCGGCCCTGTAGTGCCACTGGCATTCGATGTATCTTCTGTGACTGGTGGTCACTGCATGGCATTTTCAGAATCATTGGAGACTTAGCCCCTCATCCGAGAAATGACCGTGGTGACAATGAGGAAAGTGGTGGCATTGTCAGCACAAAAGTGAATGTGGAAGCAGAGAGACTAGTCAAAGACAGCAATGGAAGGGACTGCTTTCAGACCCCTGGACTCTATCTAGTGAGACAGGAAAAGGCGGGGGCCAGGCTGACCCCAGATGAGGGCAGCATCCCTGTGACAGCAGTGACAAGGGGGCCGGCCACAACCCTGCTCCTGAGCTTCAGGAGCCACGGACAGCCTCCTGGGGCCCACCTGAGCTGCCTGCCTGTCCCCACAGCTCCTGGCCTGGAACAGCCCGCCCCTGACAGCCGAGGTGGCGGTGCTCCTCCCGTCGCTGGTGGACGCCGGCACAGCCGCAGAGATGCTGCACGCGCTGCTGGACCTGCCATGCCTGACCGCGGCCTTGGACCTGCAGCTCAGGTGAGCCCAGGCCCTATCCCCTGGGCCCCAGCACAGGGCCCTCCCCGCGGCCCTACTGTTCTGCACCCTACAGAGCGAGCTGACCAGAGCGCCCCCTGTGCTCCCGGTGCCCACGGCCATGGCCCTCAGCCTGTCTTCCATCAGCTGTGGGCCCCTCCACCCCCTCCCGAAGGCGCCAGCCCCCGGCCCTTTCTAGTCGCCCCAAGGGCCTTCCCTGGGTCAGGGCACTGTGATGTCAGAGTGACGTCTGCTCCTGGCTTTCCTGCCCGGTGGGTGCCCCTGCGGGCCGGGCCCTGGTGGCTGTGCCGGCGCCACATCTGAGCCTGGCCTCGGCACCGCTCCACTCACAGGTCGTCGCCCACTGCATCGGAGAGGCCGCTCTGGGACACCTCTCTCAGGGTCCCCAGCTGCGTGGAGGCCTTCCGGGACCCGCAGTTCCAGGCTCTCTTCCAGCACCTTCTGCGTGCCAAGGCCAGCGGGACCACAGAGAGGTGGGGGTCCCTCAGGCTGGAGAACCCCTGGACTGGGCTGTGTGGACGGGGCCCTGCTGTCCCCTCCCCCCTCAGGCCCAGTGCCTTACCTAGAGAGAGACCACTGCTGCCGCCCTGGGCCCACAGGCAGCAACCACGGTGCCCGGCATTCAGCTCTGCTACATGGGTCAGTCCTCATAACCCTGCAAGGTAGGCACTCTGGTGACTCCATTCTACCGATGGAGAAACTGAGGCCTGCACCCCATAGGAGAGACCTGGGACTGGAGCAGGGCCTCTTTCCCCAAGGCAGCTCCCCTCAGCCCCACGCCAGCCCCTGGGTGCTGGGGAGCAGGGCCATCCTGAGGAGCGAGAGGCCGAGGGCAGAAGCGGGCCTTGAGCACGAGCTCTGCAGGGGGACAGGGCACCTCCTGCAGTGAGGGCATGCAGGCGGTTCTGGAACTCAGTCTGGGCCATGGCACTCGGACGGCCGTGCTCCCACAGGCACCGGCCCATGGGGTGACAGGGGTTTGTGTGTTCAGAGCGTGGCCCTGGGCACCAGGTGGGGCCAGGGTGCGGGCGGGTGCTCAGCAGGCCTCACTCGTGTCCCCAGTTTGGTGCCCCTCCACCAGCTGCTGCAGCCCATGGCCGGCTGCGCCCGGGTGCTCCAGTGCGCTGAAGCGGTGCCCACCCTGCTCCAGGTGTTCTTCTCAGCGATGGGCCAGGTGAGCCCACTGCCCGAGCCACATCCCCGAGGCGTCACACCCCGAGGCAGGGACAGCCGGACTGGGCAGAGCGCAGCGGGAGGTGTTCACAGTGTGGGGGGAGGGCAGGCAGGACACTGAGTCTGTCTCTCCCTCTTTACCCCAGTTTGCCAATGGGGCCCTGACGAACCAGCTGGCGCAGCTGCTCCTGGAAAGAAGCGACTCGCTGTACCCGGTCCCAGGGTATGAAGCCTGCGTGCACAGGTGAGTGCCTGCTATCGGCCACCTGGGGGCCTCACCCCCCGCAGGTTCCACTGACCCCTTCACGCCCCGCCCCATCCCTCCAGCTGCTACAGTGCTGCCACCCCTGTGTCGTCCCTAGGCCCAGCCTGGTGTTGCACAGGCTCCTCCGTCCCAGACCTAGAAGGTTCCCTCCCCTCCCACAGAGCCTTCCAGACCATCGGTCCCCTGTCTGAAGGCCTGACACTTGTGCCCTGCTCAGAGGACAGGGACTGAGGACAGAGCTGTCCCAGCTTCCTCCCCAGTGGGGCAAGAGGCTCCTTTAGGGGCTGGAGCTGTCTCTCCATCCATCTGGTGCTCAGAGGCTTTCCCATCTGCCTTCTGCCTCCCCACCCTTGTCCTGGGCGGGGTGAGGGGCCGGGGTCTGCGAGGGCCGGTCTGCAGCCCACTAGTGTCCTCTCCGGGCAGGGTGCTGAGCTCTCAGTTCCTGGCCCTGTGCAAGCGGCACCCCTCCCTGGTGGTCGAGCTGGCAAAGGAGCTCCTGGAGTTCGTGGGCAGCAGCAGTGGTGTGCGCAGTGGCGGGCACATGCTCACGTCCGTGGTAAGCCTGGGCTGCCCCTCCCCCGCCAGGCCCAGCAGGCCTGGTTGGGGCTGAGGTGCCGTCCCCACAGGTGTGGGCTGTCGGGGAGTACCTGGCAGTGAGCTGGGACCGGCGCTGTACCGTGGACCAGATCAACAAGTTCTTTGAAGCCCTGGAGGCGCTGCTGTTCGAGGTCACCCAGTCCCGACCCTCGGCCACCCTTCCCAAGTGCCCCCCACAGCTCATCGCCACACTGATGACCACGCTCACCAAGCTGGCGTCGAGGAGCCAAGACCTGATCCCCAGGTGCAGGCCAGGGGGAGGGGGAAGGGTCTGCCGGCTCCCCGTGGGAGAGGAGGGGGCTTTGCAGGCATCCCAGTCTCAGAGGCCGGGACCCAGCGTCAGCATATGGGATTCCTGAAACGTGCAGGCAGCGTGGGCTGTGCAGGCTCTGCCTCCTCGTTTCTCTGTGCTAAAGCCCCACTAGCTGGTGCCTCGAGTGGCTGGGCCCCTCAGGGGACCCCTCGCCCTACCAAGGCTACGTCTGCAGCTGACTTCTGGGACCCCTCGTCCCCAGGGTCTCTCTGTTCCTGTCAAAGATACGGACCCTGGCCCAGGGCCCAGCCATGGGCTCCCTGGGCTGCAGGGAGGACGCCGGAGCCATAGGCAGGCGGGCCACCGAGCTGCTGAACCTGCTGAAGATGCCCAGCGTGGCCCAGTTTGTGCTCACACCCAGTGCAGAGGTGTCAGAGCTCCGCTACCACCGGGACACCAACACCGCCCTGCCGTTGGCCCTGCGTACGGTTAGCCGGCTGGTGGAGAAGGAGGCAGGCCTCCTGCCGGGGTAAGGGACCTTGCCAAGCTGATGCCGGCAGGGGCTGAAGACTAAGAGCCTGGTATCAGGGCCAAGCTGGTGCTTCAATGGTCGGACAGGAAACCAAGAGGGGCCTGAGCCCAGGGAGGCCCCATGGGTGTCAGCGCCTGGGTGCTGGTCAGGGCCGTCTCATCTCGCCCTGTGGGTATCTGTCTCTGAACCCTTCCCTGGCGATCACGCCGAGCCCTGCAGAGAAGCGGCCCTGACTGGTGGCCCTAACCCGGTGAGACTAGATGAGAGCTGCAGGGAGAGACTCCACCAAAATAAATCTGCTCTGGCGTTTGTGTGGACAAGACAAGACTGTTTCCTTTCGCCCTTTTGCTCCCCCCCACCCCAGGGGAGAGGGCCAGGGCCAGGGCCAGGGTTGGGGAGGGCTGGGGGTGGCCAGCAGACAGCCCAATGCTGCTTCCATCTGGGCATCTCAAGTGCTGCTGGGAGGGCTGGCCCTGGGATGGAAGGGACCCTTGCCTGTCCGGCAGGACAACTGGGGTGTCCTACCCAGTCCCCACGTGTAAGGGCGGATGTGGTTCAGCCCCTATGCGAGTGTTCTGTGAATGACAGATCGCTGACACCCACAGGCAGGAAGGGCTCTGTGTGACCCCCGGAGGGGACAGCTGGCACGGGGGAGGTGCATTTGGTCAGTGTGCCCCTTCACTGCATATTCCTAGGGTCCTGAGCAGCGTAGGTGTGCAGGCTGGGGCCCCGGGGGTCTGCTCTGTGGGCTGCAGGTGCAGTCACCTTGGCCAGCCTACCATCTCCTGCTGTTACCAGGGAGGGCAGGCCCACCAGGCAGGGGTCCCCACAAGTGGGGCTCCCAGCGACCGTGACACCTGCCGCCGGAGCTTTACCCAGAATAAGTCCAGGCTCACTCTGGGATTATCCTCAGCGGGGAGACGCACGCTCGCTCGCTCCCCTGCTCTGTTGGTGGGACAAGAAACGGCCCCAGCCCCAGCGCTTCCCACCACTTCCATTCAAGTCTGCGGCCGGCTTGCAGCTGACCTCCTTGGCCACCAGGTGTTGCTACTGCTCCGTGAACCTCGAGCGGCACCCCTCGCTGCGTCCCGCCCTCCACAGGCTCCGCCCCCGGCCCGTGGGCCCCTCGGAGGGGTGCACCATGGACATCTTGACCCCCCAAGACAGGGCAGACCCCGCCCGCTGCCCTCCCCAGCTAACCCCCACCCTGCTTGGCCCTCGGGACTAGCATCCAGGGACCGGGGTAGGGGATGTGTTTATAGGGGTCCCACGGGGTCCCCATTCGGCTCCGCAGGTCGCAGCAGCTCGGTGGGTTCGCGGTGTGTCCCCGACCACAGAGGGCTGCAGTGAGGGATGAGACTGACAGTTCCAGCCGCGGCCCCCCTGAACTCGTGCCTTCTCTGAACTCAGTTGGGGGCCGTAGCATTTCCTTTCCCCTGGGTTCAAGCATGCATTTACAGTGCCGTTGACAAATGCACTGATCCGGCATTTGGGAACAAGACGTGGAGGCCTCGACTGGGCGGGGGGTGGTGGGGGGCTGGTTCTTCTGGCGCCACTGACCCACAGCCACTGGTGCGCCTCTCTCCTGTGCCCACCAGGGGGCGGCGTGGGGCCCAGGGCTTGGGACACGACAGAACCCTGTTGGGGCTCCACCAAACCCTCTTGTGGGGGCTGCCTCTGCAGCTGACTGGCCGGGACCCCTCTTCCTCAGGGTCTCTGATCCTGTCAGAGATGAGGACTCTGGCCCCAGAGCCGGCAGTGGGCTCCCTGCGCTGCCAGGAGGGCATGGACCACCAGCGGCTGAACCTGCTGAAGACGCTCCGCCCACATGGAAGCAGGTGACCAAGGCCCCTTCACTGCAGCACCAACACAGCCCTGCCGCTGGCCCTGCCTGGTCGGCCGGTCACCCGCAGACTAATGTCCAGGTGTCAGGTCCGCGCCCGGGCTGCCGTGGTCAGAGAGGGAAGCAGGCCCTTGGGCTCTGAGGCCGCGGAGAGGCCCAGGAACCACGTGGGTCACCGCCCTCACTTCATAACCTTCCGGGGGCTCTAGACCATTGCTGGGGAGCTATGCCGAGCCTGCGAGTCCTAGGAGCAGCCTGCACGCCACCTGGGGCTCTTGCCTTCCCCTGGGGGGCCAGCACCCAGCACGTCCCTGCTGTGCCTGGTTTCCAGGCAGGGCGAGAGCGGACAGTTAAAGCAGTTCTGCCACCACCATGCCCCTGAATCCTCTCAGGGTCTCTCCCGCACTAGCTGGCAGGGGATTAAGTCCTGCGGTGCCCCCACCCGCAGTCCCTGAGCCCTGCGGGGCCCAGCACAGCACCCACGCTGGCTCCCTGTCCCACCAAGAGTGTGAAAGACAGTTTACTGAACCAACTCGTAAATTCCCCAACATAAAAGCTCTGTAACAAACGTCACAACTCGGTACTGTCTGTCACAGAAATAAAATACACACTGAGATGTGCACTATCCACAGGGTGAGGGGCAGCCAGTGTCCTGAAGGGGACGCACCCTCTCGGGAGCAGACCACGGCACTCCCAGGCCCCTAGGGTGGGGGTGAGCGGAAGCGGATCTTCTTGGCTGTCTCCACGTCAGACTTGGCCACCAGAAAGCGCATCTTCCTTCCCCCGTGGCGGATCAGGTCCACGGCTCTGAAACCCGCAAGGGGTAAGGACTGGCTGTGCTAGCTCCCTGGGTGGGGCGGCGGAACCTCCTGGAGGTGCCCAGAGAGGGGGACCCAAGCCTCCATCCCAGGGGTCTCCAGGGCATGAGGCTATGTGAGGGCCCACCCCCACCCAAGGGGCTTGGCCTCTGGTGGGAAAGAGGGGAGGGAAGAGGGGGTGGGCGGTAGCCGCAGAGAGCTGGGCAGGGGGCTTGGCCACCACTTCCTCATCTCTCAGGTGGGCAATGACAGGACCTCTCAGGGCCAGCATGAGCCAGACTCCTGCAGGAGGACCTGGCCTCGGGCTGCCTGGTGGCTTCACTGCCCAGGCCTTGGTGTTGAGTGTCGGTGGTGGTGGGGTACCTTAGGTAGCTGACCCCAGTCAGGCTGCTGCCGTTCACTTCCAGGATTCGGTCTCCCAGTGACAGCCGGCCACCGGCGGCCGCAGGGCTGCCGGGGAGCAGGGTCTGGACATAGAGGCCAGGGGCGCCCAGGGGCGTGTGCTGCGGGGACACAGAGGACTCAGATCTCTGTGGCTCCGACAGGAGGGTAGCCCAGTGATGGCCACCTCAGCCCTGCCCTCAGTGGGGGGGCCAGCCAGCTGGCCCAGGGCGTCAGTGTGTCCACAAGCACAACACTAGACACCTCACCGTCCTCAGGGCTAGGACGGACACCCAGGGCCTGAGGATGGAGGCAACAGCGGGCCAGGGCAGTGCTCCTGCATGGCCCTCTCCCTCTGTTCACACTCCACTCCACGGAGACACCCACCAGGTCCCTGCCCCAAGTTCCCGCCTCCTCTACCAGCAACAAGAGCCCCGGGGCCACTCACCAGCCCATCGATCAGGCCCATCCCCAGCCCCGAGGGGCCTCGCTCTAGCTCCACCAGGAAGACGGAGCAAAAGTCTTGGGTGCTGGAGGGGACCAGAGGGGGCTCGTCCTCGGAAGCCACACAGTCTCCTGGGCAGGGAAAGGGGCAGGTAAGGGCCTGTGGCAGCCTGCACCTGTCCCCAGAGTCCGGGACCCTCGGAGAGCGGATCAGCTGCTTCTCCAGAGGAAAAGGGCTCCTAGGTCTCCATCAGGTGATGGAGATCGGGGGTTATTTGTGGGTGACACCCCCATGTGCCAGGAAGGAGCACCTGGGACCCCCTGTGGCTGCCCCAGAACACCAGCCTCTATCAGAGACCAGCTCGTCCCAGGGGGCTATCAGGGGGCTATGCTGAGGTCACACCCCAGTCTCCCCCATCCCCCGCCCTCCCTCTTCCATCCACAGAGCCCTCTTGACCCCCCTTCCCTCTCCTGTCGCACCTCTGGGTGGTGACTGCACTTCTGTCCCTCCCCCAAGTGTCTGACCCTGCTGATGGAAAGTTCTGGGCCCCTCGCCCAGCACAAGGCCCCCAGGGAGCCTGCCCCCTACAGACCTGGGTTCTTCTCATCCCTGAAGCCCCAACTCCCCACCCTGAGAGCCCTGTGCTTTCTCCACAAGGTCAGTTGTCATGCCCCCCCATCCCCACCACACGCCCAGGTGACCACTGCTCTCAGAACATACCCCCAGCTCCACAGGAGCACCAAGGACTCAGGTCAGGACGCATGCTGAGCTCTGGCCTGGGGCCAGACCTGGCCAAAGGGAAAGGGGAGGAGGGGGGAACTGCCCTCTGCTGCCCTCAGGCACTGTTCCCTCACCTGTGCCTGAAGCCCCGCCTCCCTGCACTCTGTCCCTCCCCCTGCCCCAGATCCCTGGCCCTCGCATCCCTGACGCCCAGCACACATCGCCTGCACAGTCCCTTCCTCTACCCCGTGGGGAGCAGCAGCTCTGAGTGCCCCGGAGCCTGTGTGAGGCCGGTTGCCCTGGCTTCCCTGTTGGCCCCCAGAGCCTTCCCAGCATCTAGGGCTGCAGGCGTCCACGGGCAGGAACGGAAAGCCCACGGCAGAGCACGTGCCACCAGGACCTGGGGCTGGTGCAGGTGGGAACTGGGGAACAGCTCTCACCTTCTGGAGTCGCCCCTTGGAGGCCACTTGCTCCGTCCCTCCTCCCGTCCAGGGGTGCTTTCCCACAGGAGCCGCCGGGGTGGGGCCAGTCAGGGAGGGCGGGCTCGAGTGGGGTGCTGGGAGGCGTGAGCAGGCAGGAGGAGTCTGTGTGCAGGGGGCCCCCGCGGCTCCCCCGGCCCGGCTGCCTTTCTGGAGGGCCCTGTGCCCGGGGAGCCCTGGGTGAGGGGAGAGGGTGCACTGGGCCGCCTTCACGAGCTCCCCTGCTGGGGCCCCGGGGAGCGAAGGGGCAGCTCTGGCCCTCAGGGTGCCCCTCCGGGGTGGGGTGGTGCTGGCCCTGCAGGAGAGAGAGAGCTCAGGCACCAAGCTCCTGTCATGGTGGGGGAGGCAAGGGGCGCCCAGCTGTCCCTCCCGCTTCTTTCACAGGGCGAGCAGCTGGGCCCTGGGTCCACCCTACCATCCAAGCCAGAGCCACGGACCAGCGGCTCAGCAGTACCTCAGGGCGCTGGGGCTGGGGGTTCCCGCCACCGGGGCCGGGCTTGCTCCGAAGACCCCACAGGAAGTGACGCAGGTAGAGAAGGTGCCGGTAGATGGTGTCGTCCAGGCAGTCCGCCTCCAGGTCCACCTGGAAGCCCTCACTCGGCAAGACGATGGGTGGGGGGTTTTCATAGGACTCCAGGACGTCCTCTGCGGGCGGGGACAAGGATTGCTTGGCCTTCTGGCCAGGAGGCCACCCACCCCTCCCAACACTGGGGGACCAGGGAACAAGCAGACTCACCTGCCAAGGACAATGGAGGGGGACCCAGACCAGGGAGACCAGCCAAAACTGCACTCTGGTCCCTTCTGGGACCTGCCATCCTGTCTGGGAGCTGAGCCACTCAGCCCAAAACCAAAAAAGTCTGCAGCCCTGAGCTGACACCTGGTCTCCCCCAGCCCACGCTGACCACACCCCCACAGCACCCAGGTCCAGACCGCCCGTGTGCATCATGGCCTCTGTACTTGAAGGTGGGTGCCCTCCAGCCGGCAGGAAGGCTCTTCTCCCAGCACGGACCTCGGCAGTGAGCCGGAAAACGGGAGGGCAGACGCTGTTCCGTGGGGCCTGTGGCTCTGCTTGGAGGGGTCTCTGTGCCCTGCCAGCACCTGAGTGAGCAGCCCCATGGTGCCCATGACCTCCGCCACCCTTTCATTCCCACTGCTGTGTGTGCTGTGACATGCTGTGCATAATTCTAATGGAGAGAGGTGCAGGTCTGACCCATGACAATACATATGTGTGCATCCACACCCACGTGTGTGTGTGTGTGTGTGTATGTGTGTGTGTGTGAATATATATGGGCATGGTGTTGGGAACGTTTCCCGTGGACAGCACAGTGGTTCCCAGCAGGCAGACTCTGCTCTCCTGGTGGGTGGTGCACTGGGTGAGGCCCCATCCTCAGGCTTCATGAGGGGCAGGGAATACCTCCGACCTAAGCCCAGAGCTTAGAAGTTGGCCATGAACTGTGGGCTCCTTGACCTCCGCCTGTGGCTGTCCCCAGATGGGGGGCAGGGCAGGGCACCCGAGGAGGAAGAGGGCCCAGGGCGGAGGTACCAGATACTCTGCGGGCTCCTCCAAGGATTAGACCCCGGGGAGGTTACCCTGCCCCCAGCATGGTCCTGCCCAAAGAGGGGGCCTACCTGACTTGAAGGCATCGGGGCAGTCCTGGGCGGCCGGCTCCCAGGCACTCATGGGGCCCACCGCGCAGGCCAGCTGGTGCTGAGTCAGGAGCCGGTGCAGCTGCGCGGGGCTCAGGGCGGGGAATGCGGCCCGCAGGTCTGCCCAGCTCATCTGGGGGACAAGGAGGCACTCTTACTGTCATTTTTAGTGTCCGCCCATTTTACTGAGACAGAATTATTACGAGTAATTTTTAACATGGGATCTGAGTGAGTCCCCTTCTGCATTCTTTATACTGGCAATTTGCATTTCCCCCTTTTAGTAAATTTCTCAAAGAACCAGATCTTGGCCTTATTGCTTTTATCAAACATTCATCCAACCGTTCAAATAACTCTGCAAAGAACTGACTTGGCTTTTGGCTTTCCTCTGTTATATGTCTGCCTGCTCTTTTACTGATTTTGGCTCTCCTCTATCGTGTCCTTCTTTCTACTTGTTTTGGGTTCGATTTGCTTTCTTTTTCTTGCTCCGTGATCGTCACTTTCAGCCTTCTCCGTTCCCCAACACCTACACGGGAGCCTATCGTTTTGCCTGTTAGCACTGCTGTAGCTGCACCCGAGTTTGGTGCGTACATGCTCATTGTCACCAACTGCTCTGGCCCAGCGGCGGTCAAATTCCTACCAATTCCAGCCTGGTTTTCAGAGCCTTTGCTCAGTTTTAAAGTCCTTCCTGTCCCATGCCGTGGAGCTTCAAAACTGTGTCAAATGTCACGAGGGGAAACCACCCAGCATTTCAGACGCCTCAAATACCTCACGTCTGTCTGCCTAGTCTGTGAGACGGCCGCGGCTGCCTGGTCTCTCCTCCCCAGCACTGGCCCCGTCCGGACGAAGCCTGGACTTCCAGTCACAGACCCGGCCTCCAGGTGAAGCAGACGCCCCCAGAGGGAAAGCAGCAGCAGAGCAGCCTCGTGGTCACATCTGCCACCCTCGGTGCCCACTGCCTTAGCAGCTCTCTGGGGCCTGTAAGCAGATGCCTCCGTGCGGTGTTCTCAGCACAAGGTAGGCTCATCCTGAGCTGTCACACCTGCCAGGGAGCCCCCACTGCTCTTCCTCCACCGTCACCCGCCTGGGCTCAGTTTCCAGGGGCACCCGGTGTCCTGGGCTCCTGAGCCTCCCAGCGGCTTCTTGGTAAGCTGGACCACGTCTCAGGGGTCACTTGTCTCAGGTCTGTGAAGGCAGTTCCCACTCACCCCCTGCTTCCAGCTTCCAAAGTATTGTCTTTTATCTCCTCTGCGTTTTCTGTATTCATACGGCTTGGGTCGGTCAAAAGCACTGTTTGCTTCTGTTTAGTCACACACTCGGCTATGGTCCGTCCCCACATCTTCATGGTCTGAGTTTTCTCAAGTGAACCCGTGTTTCATCTTTACAATAAATGAAGTAAAATAACTTTTGAAAGAGCACTTGAGGAAGTTGTAGACCCCGACACGGGGTGGGTTCTCAGCATGTGCTGAGAGACCAGTGGCTCCCGGACTGGCAGGGAATCTTGGCTCCAGGACACACTGGCTGCGTGACCTCAGCCGGGCTGTCACAAAGAAGAGGTCACAGCCGGCTCTCCCGTAGTGGCATGCCATGGGGCAGAAACGGGAGGCCCATGCAAAGCCATCCACACTCCACAGGTGCTCAGGAGGCAGCAGCTGTGCCGTTGCTAATGGCAGCAGCGGTGGGCGCACCCTCGAGGCTTTCTGGGTAGAGGCGGAAATGCTCCACTTTTTATACCAAACTGAAAGGTCCACTGTCCCCTCGGGATTATCATGCCATGCTGGCCACACTGCCAACGTGGCCCGCAGGTCCCCCTCCCCAGACTGCCCTGTAAACGCTCTCCCAGTCACTCCTGGGGCACGGTCGGGTTATGCCAAGCAGGAAGGGAACACTGCTGGTCCGGTTTCATTAGATATCTGTGACAATTGTGCTGGCAGCTGGTGAGGGAGGGGTGAGGTGGCGTATTAGTCCCCGTAGCTGTGGTGACAGATGACCATAACGCAGCAGCTGGAGCACAGGGATGCACTCCTGACAGTTCCGGGGTCACACCCAACCAGAACCCAGGCCAGCAGGGCCACACCCCTCCCAAGGCCCCAGGCAGGGCCCACCCTGTCCATCTGCACAGCCAGAGTGCAGCCTCTCGTGGGTGCAGGGCCGCCCACATTTCTGGGCTGGCCCCCAGCTGAGGGCCGACCCCGGCTCCCAGAGGCCACCGCAGCCCTTGGCCCACAGCATCTGGCTCCGTCTTCACAGCCAGCCACAGTGGGCCAGGTCCCTCTTTTCCCTTCTGTCCCATCTCTCTGATCCTCTTCCACTTTGAAGGACTCGTGTGGCCACACCGAGCCTGTGGCTGCCCCAGGGCAATCTCCCCATCTCGGGCTTTTAGGTCCAATTGCCTCTGCACAGCCCCCGCCACACTGCGTCACATGTCACATACGCGGACACTGGGGGCATTTCCCTGCCTACAGGCAGGAATGACTCCACAAGCCCTCTGAGGCCCGACAGCCAGTCCCCCACTGCCAGCCTGTGGTCCCCCACCCCACCGATGTGCCGCCTTCGCAGCCTCCCCACGCCTCTCCTACCTGGACGAGCTGGGCTCGGGGAGTGGCCAGTAGGCTGAGCGTGCAGGAAAGCTTCCGGAAGAAGCGCTCCCCAGCATCCCCGAAGCCGGCGCTCCTGGTCCACTCCAGGAGCTGCTGCAGGCGGGCGCAGGCCTGGACGCCTCGGGGCCAGTGAAAGCAGCTCAGAGAGGGGCCTGGGGAAGGGTGGGGCCGTGAGGCCCAGGCTGCTCCCCTAGAGCAGGTCTGCCTCCCGTGCAAGGCCCCAGCTGGTTCCCTGTGCCTTTCCTCCCCTACTGCGGGCCTCAGAGGGACAGATGAGAGACCTCACATGGGTTCTAAGGCACTCACCTGCTTGTGGGCCCCACTCTGGGAAGGGGTGGGGTGAGCCTGGGAGGCGGGGCTGAAGGCGGCAGGGAGATGCTACGATAGCCACTGAATCCCAAGTACACAGGGACATGGTCCAAGCCAACAGCCGAGCCCCCTTGCTCCCACCCCGATCCTGCCCTGTGGCCTCCGCCCCAGCCTGGGAAGTCCACGGCAGTGACATGCGTGTGCTGGGGGCTCATCCCTGTGTTTATGTGCTCGTGCCCCAGCAGTGCCCTGGAGCTGCTGGGCAGGACAGTAGGGGAACATCTGCAGTGCCAGGTTTGGGAAGCAGGGAGGTGGGGTCAAAGGTCACATCACTTCTCTAAGCCTATTCCCTTCTCTCCCACAGGGACTGTGGGGACCACGGGGACCAGGAGAGGCTTAAGGGGCCCTGTGCTGACACTGGCCGAGCTTCTGCCCCTACGGGGACATGCTCTGTGACATCCCTACTCCCTGAGTCTCTGCCTACAGCCCCCATAACACCCCCATAGGCGGACCCCCGTGGCTGGGAATCCCCGGCCATGGCCCAGCGCCCAGCATCTTTGGGAGCCAGCGAGAGGGCTCCACCTGCCGCCTCTGGCGAGGACACCCGCGGCCCGGCCCCAGCCCTCACCCTTGTCCAGGAGCTGGTTGAGCAGCAGCGTGCTGGAGAAGAAGAAGAGGTAGGCCAGCACCTGGGAGGCAACCTCAGGGTGCACCTGAGACTGCCGCAGGAGGTCCAGGGTGCTCTGGTAGACGCACACGACACGGCGCAGCTCCTCAGGAAGCTGAGGGGCTGGGCACCAGCTCTCCCGGGGCTCGGTCTGGAAGGGGGGACACTCCAGCAGGGCCGGGAGGCAGATGTACAGGGACTGGGGGCGAGAGGGAGACACAGCAGCGGTTGATGAGGCCTGGGGCATAGGCTTCGGGGCTCTTGTGAACACAGTGAGCTCAGGGGCTCCCACGACAGCTGCCTGGGGGCCAGGGGACTCCATATAAGCTCCTGTGAAAGGGGCAGGTGACTCGGAAGGCACACGGGGTCCAGCAAAGGGCTCCACAGACCCCTGAGCATCTTGAGCAGGAGGGGAGGACTGGGCACGGGGCTGCTACCCTCTGGAGTGTGGCGGGGCGGGGGAAAGTGTGCGGCTCTGTCCAGGCCCCCGGGGCACAGCCAGAGGAGCAGGTGTGCGGCGCACCTTGGAGACACGGTACACGCACCTTGGAGACGCAGTACACGCACCTTGGAGACGCGGTACACGCACCTTGGAGACACGGTACACGCACCTTGGAGACGCGGTACACGCACCTTGGAGATGCGGTACACGCACCTTGGAGACGCAGTACACGCACCTTGGAGATGTAGTACACGCACCTTGGAGACGTGGTACACGCACTGCTGGAAGGCGTGCAGCACCACCTCCTCCAGCTCCGCCATGGCCTCCTCGCTGGCCGACAGCGCGCAGGAGAACAGGGACTCCTTCGAGCCTGCGGAGGGCAGAGGCGCCGGGTGAGCGAGGGGATGGTCGGGCCTCCTGAGAGCAGGGTGAAGACTCCAGTCTGCCTGCCCATCCGCTGCTGCCCTGTGCTGGACATCCGGCGCTGCCCCGCTGGAGGGCCTCAGCTGGGCCTCCCAGGAGCCAGACCCGCCTCCCCACTGCTGGAAAAGCCCCGCCCCACCAACATCTGGACAGCTGCTGTCTCCCTGTCTTGCTGTCCAAGGCTCTTCCTTTGGAGCACTGGAGCAGGGCCTCACTCCCCAGGAACCGTCTGACCCGGAGGCCAGATGCCTGTCTGAGCACATAGACCAGATGTATGGACATGACCAAGAAGCCCAGCTGCACCCTCTCAGCCCAGGGGCTAGGTAGGGTGTGGGGCGGGGCGCCAACCCACAGGCCTGCTATGGGGCCACTTGGCCAAAAGCAGACCGACACCCTCCAGTGGGCCTGGGGCCCTGGTGGGAAAAGACGGCATGAAGAGGGGACAGTGGGATTCCACTGCGCACAGCATGGCAGGCTCCCAGAAGATGCCACCCAGCCTTCCTGACGTCCTTTAAAACCTCCTAGAACAGCTCACCTGCACGGCTGGGGCTTCCAACAGAGCCAAACCCCACTGAGCCTTTGCGAGCCTTTGCCTGCACCCTCCCTCCTCCCTCCCATGCTGGCTCCCAAGGCCAGGCACCTGAGACCCCAAAATCTACGTGGCTGAGACAGGCCCTCAGAGGACTTTAAATGAGTAAAATAAACCCCACCCTTGGACGGGCCAACCTTTCATCTGCCTGCATGAACGAGGTCTCCTGGATGAGAGCTTCAGACAAAAAGAGTGTTTGGGGAACAAAAAAGCAGTTTTTCCAGCTTTCAGGACGTGACATCTCTGGTTTTAGAATTTTCCCACAGATATTTCCTGCTGAAGGTCAGGAGGCCGCATGCTGGCCCCAGCTTCCCCTTCGCCCTCTGGCTGACGAGATTTTTCCTCTGAGCTCTCCAGCGCCTGCCCCGCACACTGTCTCTGCCTACTCAGCTCCTGCCGGCCAGCGTGGTCCTGGGGTCGACAGATGCGGGGCCCCCTCCCAGCATCCACTGAGCGACACGGCATCCGGGCTCCCCGACCAAAAATAACTTCCTCCTAAGACCGGAGGCAGCAGCTAAGCGAGCAGTGCTGCTTTCCCAGGAAAACCAGCCAGACACTGGTGCCCACACAGCATGCTCAGCCGCGCAGAGGGGTCTCTGGGACCGCCACCTCTCCAGGAGGTGACCCTCCCATGTACACTGGGCCTGAAGTCACAGGGGGTGTCTCCTGGCTGGCTCTGCTGGATCCAGAATAAATGGGGCTCCCTGAGACCACGCCCCAGCTCCCAACATCACGCAGGACAACGTGCACGTGGAAACAGGCCAGAGGCCCCAGAGCTCACTGGCCAAGGCCGAGTCCAGCAGAGCCTCGCCCCTCCGGAGCCGCTGCAGTGCCTGCAGCAACATTGGCCCTGGGGCTGGAGGCCTTCAAGGGGCCTCGAGGGGTCTGGAGAGGGAGGTGACATGAGACCTTGTGGGAGGTGCCCTGGCTCCGCAGACTCGGCAGGGCAGGTGCAGGCGTCCCAGGCGGGGGAGCCAGAAAACAGGCTGCCTTGGACGCAGGCCTCGTGGACAGCGAGGGCAGTGGCTCTGTCCTGGGAGGTGTGACACCTCTCACAGCATCCACCCGGGGAAATGGGCTGGAGCCGCAGACCTGTAGCTGTTCTGTCAGGTTCTTTCCTCTCAGGAGACACAGCCCAGCACACGCAGACGGCGTCCAGCTGACCCAGCCCATGTGGAGCCTTGGGCAACCCCTACCCCCACAGCTTCTGGCTGCCTGCCTTCCCTCCCTGCCCTGAGTGCCCCTCATGGCTGCAGCCCAGGCCCCCAGAGGCAGGGCCACCAGGCGCCATCTACTGGGGACCCCAGAACAAGCTGAGGTCCCACCAACAGGAGGGAAGGACGTGAGAGGCTTTGTCTTTGCCACGGCGGAGCGACGGGCTGTGCGGGCCAAGCCAAGCTCGTCCACGTGCGGTTGTGGACCCTGCCCCTGGGTACCCAGGTGTCACATCTGGTCTCACTGCAGGACGGTCCTGCTGCTCCTTCCTGACTCCATCCCAGGAGTCATCACGCCTCTCCAGACCCCGCACAGTCCTTGTCGGGCGGCTGCTGGAGGCCCACATGGGCCTCAGGGCACAGCCAAATGCCACCTTCTACCAGAAGCCCTCCCAGACGGCCCTGCCGTCACTCCCTCGCTGAGCATCCCGCACTCTGCACAAATGCAGACGTGCGCCATCGTGCGTTCTGGCCCCTGAAATCACACGCCTGTACTGTTCCACAGTGCTCCTGGGCAACCTGCCTTCTTCCTGAAATGGCAGAGTGTCTCATAGGGACGATGGCTTAGGGCCTCTGCGCTGCGTTCCCTCCACGGATGCTCACGAGTGACCTGTGTCCCCAGGCCCCCCAGCAGAACAGTGGGGCAACCCACTGTGAAACAACAGGGGCAGAGTGCCGCCGCGCACAGGCCCCAGGTGAGCCCAAAGGTCAGTGTCACTTCCGCTCAGAGGAAGCCCCGCCCTGACATGGGGAGGGGGGTCCCTCTCACCCTTCTCTGCCCACCAGGAGCGCCAGCTCGAGCCCCACCTGTGACGTCCAGCTCCTGTTCCAAGCTCTGCATGTAGACAGGGCCCTGCTGCTGGATGAAGTACAGGAGCTCGATGGCGTTCGCCATCCAGACCAGGATGTGCTGCAGGTCGGGGAGCAGGCCGGCCAGGGTGAAGCTAGTCGGGGAGAGGGGCTCCTGGCTGCCGAGACAGAGAGGCAGGTGGTTACTTGGGGACCCCCATCTCACGGAGGACGCCCGTCTCAGTGGGACGCCAAGGGAACCTCGCTGTGGCAGCCCACCCGGTGCGGCCGGGCAGTGGGAGGAAGCGGCGGCACCTGTCTGTCGCTGACGGAGAGAGGCACGTTCACAGACCTCCGTGGGAAGGGCTACCAAGGGCCAAGCCAGCTGTTCTCCCACCTGCCAATGTTGTTAGAGCACGTGTGCAAGTGGGTGTGCACGTGTGGGTGCCCAGATCAGGGACCCTGGTGACAGGGTGACCGGGGTCCTGGAGAACAAGGTCCTGGGGGACCTGTCTAGGGTGGGCCAGGCCCCACCGTCCTCCGTGTCTTTCCCCGGCTGAGCAGCAGCGGGGCCGAGGGGGACGTCAGGTCCCCTGCTAAGCACACCCTTCCTGTGCCACAGCCTTGTGGTGCTGACGTGACTTCACTCTGTCCGCACCGGCTGCACACCGCCCTCCCCTGCGGAGAGGACTGGCTTCAGAGCGCGGCGCCTCGTTCTCTCTGCTCGGCGGGCCTGCAGGCAGTGCAGCCACCTGCTCCCCCTGCACAGGCCCAAGGCACAGGCCGCCTCGCCCCTGCTCCCACTGCTGGAATGGCATGCGTGTGCCCAGGGGCATAAAGTGCGATGTCACTGAAACAGCGCTGACCCGCCCTTCAAGTCTGATTCCATTCTGTCCTCAGCACTGCGCCCTCCGTGGTGCCACCCACAGCTCGCCGGCACAGGTAGGCCTCTGCGAAACGAGACCCCAGGTCTTGCCGGCTGGAGTTCCGGGGTCGGCCCCAGTGAGTGTGCAGCACACTCCGCGGGGCACAGACCGGGTGCAGCGGGCCATACCACCCCTTCAGGTGCGCGCCGAGTGGGGACAATGATTTCATGCAGAGGCACCAAAGGCACAGGTGACGACACGGAAAAAGACAAATGGGACTGATTCCACCTGAAAGCTTCTGCCCGGCTGAGAAAACCATCGACGGGGACGGGCCCCTGTGGAACAGGCGGCCATATCTGCCAACCACGTGTCAGGTCAGGGGTCAGTTTCCAAACTGTAAAGGGAATCCTTGAACTCAAAGCAAAGAAACCACTAATCCAGTTAAACAATGGGCAGAGGATCTAAACAGACGTGTCTCCCACGACGGCGTACAGATGCTCCACATCCCTAATCATCAGGGAAACGCAAACCAAAACCACAAAGAGACATCACCTCATGCCTGTCAGAGGGGCTGTCGTCACAGGGACAGGAGAGGACAGGCTGGGAGGACGGGGCTAGAGGAGGGGAGCCTCACACTCAGCAGGAGTGCCAACTGGCACAGCCACCGTGGAGTGTGAAAGGTCCTCAAAAACTAAAAACAGAGCCACCTTGTCATCCAGCAATCCCACCTCTGGGTATTTGTCCAAAAGCACTGAAATCGGGACCTCGAAGACGTGCTAGCGCCTCATGTTCACGGCAGTGCTGTTCCCAGTAGCCGAGGTGTGGGGTCAGACTACCTGCCCACCAACAGGTGAACGGGTGCAGGAGGCCTGAGTGATGGGGTCTCCAACCAGGAGGACCTCCCACAGTACTCAGCAACGGGGCGAGCCCGGGGGCAGGACGCTACGTGAGGTCAGCCCATCATAGAAGGGCGAGTCTTGCGATGCCACCGACAAAATCAAATGCTAATAACAATTAAATGAAAATTGGAAAGACATCGGAAACCATGAATCAAAAGAGAAATTAAAATACAAATTATACAAGAATAAGGAAATAATGAAGAGGTTAATAAAAAGTAAAGTAAACAGAAACAATAAAATTGGTTCTTTTAAACAGGAAATAACAGACCGGTACCTGGAAAGACCCGTCAAAGGAGGGAGAGCAGAGAAAAGCTATAAACACAATAGGGATTAAATGGAGGGATATTACCTCAAATATACTACAGAAGAAAAAAGCCACAAAAGAATAGAACGGATCATTTTATCCCAATAACTTTGAAAAACATAGGTAATAGATAATCCCCTAAGAAAGTAAAAATGACCAAAATCAACACAGGAAGGAACTGAAACAAAATGGAGAAGCACAAAGAAGCGGACAGAGCATGCACAGGTCTCGGTCAGCGGGCAGCGCCCGGACCTGGTGACAGCCCACTTCTCCAGCCTCCAGCCGCAGCCCGAGCCCCCGCTCCGCCTCAGCAAACCAGCCCCGAGAACGGGGACAGGCAAGGAGGCCCACGTCACCCTCTGGCGGCCGTGTCATTAGACTCAGACGAGGACGACACAGACAATGAATCTGCTGCCTGTGACTTCAGGTGGGTACTCCTCACCGAAATGCCCACCGGCCGTCTCTGGCTGTGTACAAGCAGATGTGGGGGGCCCCTCACACCGTCGAGGTTGTGGTCGTCCCTGGGGGGGTCAGTTCTCTCCATCGGGAGCAATGAGGGTGCGTGGCGGGGAGAGGGTCTTCCAAGGGGGCCCAGCCCGATTGCCCCACGCACGACGCTCAGGAAACCTCGCAAACACAGCGCTTCCCGGACGGTGATTAGAGAACTGACAACGGCCACTCGGAGACGGAAGGACAGTGTGACAGAGCACAGTGCCGACCCAGAGGCGAATGCGCCCATGGGTGCTGCTCTGTGGGAACTCAGGGACGAGCTGCGAGCATGAGGGGCAAGGGCAGTGACGGGAATACTTACAGGTGCGCCTGCTTCTCTGCTAGCTCTTTGGTTTTCTCCTAAGGTTGTGAAGGAGAAAAGCAAGTATGAGAAAAACAGGAAACCATGGGGAGAACACCAGCAGACGAGTGTGACAGCGTCTCCACGGAAACACTCGGCTCCGCACTGCGCTCCGGTCGGCTGTGCCGGGCCGGGATGCGCAGGGTCCCCTGGGTCGCGGTCTCCCCGTGCCGCCGTGGAAGGCAACCGCCTGCTTCCTGCCGTGGGACTAGGTCACACAACATCCAGCCACCTCAGAAATGTACGGATCGGCCGACGCTTACGAAGGCCAGAGTGGAGGTTCTGCTGACACTCTTATCGCAAACGTCACCACAGTGAAATCAAGCCAGGGACTGCCTGCGTATTTGCAAAGGCGTTTACACGTCCCCACAGGGCTCAGTGTCCTGTGGTGCTCGGGGGCTGCGGTCTAGGGGCCCAGTCCTGGAGGCAAGGTTTGCAACGTACAGGAGTTGACCGTCCGTCCTGGGCCCCAGCAACAACTTGACATGGGCTCTGCCGTGGGGTCTACCTGCTCCTGGTGGGAAGCAGAGGGTGCCCAGGCCACACAGGGGCTCGGGCCCCGGGCACTGTGTTCCTGGTCACGTGGCAGGGCCAGGCTGGGCCATGGGGAGGACACAGGGCCAGAGCTCACAAAGCCACCACCCAGCGGCACCCCAGGCTGGAGGTGTGCACAGCCCCAGAAGGCAGGCTCTCAGCCGGAGGAGAGACTCAGAACCTGCCCCCTGCGGCCACAGCCCCACCGTGCCCCCAGCCTGAGGCTGAGACTGACCCAGACGGTCTCACGGATCATCCGGGCGATCTTGAGCAGGAGCTGCCCGAAGGAGCCCTGCGGGAGGCGCGTGGCCGAATGCTGGATGCACAGGCAGAGCAGGAAGGCGGGCGTCAGCTTGTGGTCGTCGCCGCCCGGCTCGATCAGCGTCATGATGCGCCGCAGCAGCGCGTCCTCCGCGTCTGGCTCAAACTCCAGACGCAGCGGCCGAGGCCGGCAGGCGCCCGGGGCCTGGAGCGGGGCCCCGCACATCCGGCAGCTGTGTGGCAGGGCCCGGAGGCGGGCCAGGGCCTGGGCGGGCAGCGGCTGGGCCTGCGCCGGGTCCTTGAAAAGCAGCAGGTAGTAGAGGCCCAGGGACAGCAGGTCCCCGTGGCGAAGCACCACCGTCTGGCCGTCCACCTCCGAGAAGTTGACTGCGATGGGAGCCCCAGGGATGGGCTCCAGCACCAGCAGGCCCCGCGGCTGCTCACGGCCCGAGGGCTGCAGCCGGCGGAGGGTACAGTGCAGGGGCAGGATGTCAGGGGCTGCGAGGCTGATGCTGGGCTTACTGGAGGGGGTCCTCTGGCCCACCGTGTGCCGCTCCCGGTTGAGCACGTACACCAGGCTGTCCTGGAAGGCAGATTTGACCTCAGGGGCGGACACCACTGGCGAGCGGCAGAGGCAGTGTCCACGGTGCCCACGCATGGGACCTAGGACCCCTGACTCTCCCTGTCCTGGGACACGCCCTTCCCAACTGGCTGCGCACCCCAGCCTGCCCCACATGGGGTGACCACCCTGTCCTGGGAGGAGCCTTCCCAGGGCAGCCGGGTGGCCCGCCAGAAACCCAGGGAGGCCCCAGCGTGAGATGCGAGAGGCCAGACGCAGGCCGAGCCCCGCCCCCAGGCTCGGTGATGAGGTGTGGAAGCACCTCCCCAGCTGCCCCTCACAGCCAGGACAGGGCCACCTCAGACACGAGCCCCAGAGGCCCCATGTCACCAAGTGTGCCCTGAAGCTGGCTCGGAGTGGGGGCACTCGGTGAGGACAGGCGTGAATGAGACATTGGGGTTGTGGGAGGCAGTGGGTGTGTGTGGGGCAGCCACCAGGCGCCGTGGCTCAGACTAGACCCTTCCAGCCAAGACGTCTCTAGGGTGGGGCAGGTGGCCTTCCCTGTGTCCGAGAGGGGCAGCCCTCCACCAGGCATCCGCTGTCACTGGGAGAGGACACAGACCTGTGCCCCAGCCCCCAAAGCCAGGGCAGGAAGTGGCCTAAGACACAGTGAGGATGGTGACGGACAGTCCCCTGCGAAGGGCGCCCAGTACCTGGCTGGGGTGAGTAGTGAGAAGCTGGGTGACCCTCCTTACAAAGCCCTTTCCCTGGGCCTCCTCCCATAAGCTGGACGGAGAAGGCTCTGGAAGCCAAGGACGGAAGAGCCCTTCCCCAGAGTCTAGGACAGGCCCAACACGGTGGCCTCCACCCACCCCACTGCTGTGGCCCATCATAGCCAGATCGACAGGAGCTCATAGCTGACTTAGCTGATGGCAAGAGGCCTTTACTCTGAGGACACCTGCAGGCCTCCTGCTCAGGTCCTCGGGTGTGTGTGGAAGGGGGACAGGCACTGGGATGGGGGCGCGGCTCACATGTTGCTGGCTATAGCCCTGCAGAAGGAGCAGGTGGGGCGACTCGTAGAGGGAGTAGCGCATGGTGTCCGGGCCAGGCTCCTGGGTGGCGGCAGGGCTCAAGCTGGTCTCGCTGGCCGAGCGGCGCAGCCGGGGTTCAGGGGGACTCCGGGCACCCTCCAAGGCCAGGGCTGGCGTTCCCTTTGCACGGCTCCGCTGCAGCCTCCGGGCTTGGGCGTTTATCCCTGAAACAGGAGGCACACAGGGTAAATAGCCAGAGCCCATGGAGGCCCATCTCCAGGGCCCTTCGGCATCTGGATCTCAGGAAGCTCCTCTCACACCAGCTCAGGGGCAGCGGGCCTGCTTGGGAGAAACTGCAGGGTCCACCCACCGACCCCATCCTTCCAGGCCGGGCACTTCCAACAGCCCCAGAGACTGGCAGCAGGGCAGCAGCCAGGCTGGCTGGTCCAGAGGCACCTGCGGGAGCCCCAGGGCACACCCTGCCAGTCCCACAGCCCTCCCCTCAGGACAGCAAACCCGCCACAGCATCGATGACTGCCGGGTCACCGTGCAGGCACCACCTCACCCCAGCACCCTTCCCAGCCACCTGTCCCATCCTGCCAGCCCGCTGGTACGTGCACTCGTGTGTGCGTGCATGGTGCTGTGACTGATGTGGTGGGAGCTGTCCTCTGCATCCCCGTTCTCCAAGGAGGAAGCAGGGAAGCAGCCCTCTGAGCCAGCGGTCGCCTAGGACAGCTTGCTGCTCCTTCCCAAGGCCTTGCCAGCTCAGAGCACACGCACACACAAATCATGCACACACAAACCACCCACACAGACACACATGCACATACACAAACGCACCCCAGGAAAGATGGTCTTATCCATCCAAGAAGCGCCCTTTTGCACTAACTCTGCTGGAAAGCTGAGAAGCCAAGAGCGCCAGTCTCCCACCACCAGCCCCTGCTGACCCCAGCGCTTTCCTCCTGAGCCCCCTCCTCTCGCCCCCGTGTCCCCCTCTGCAGCATCCCTCCCTACAACTGCTCCAAAGGAAACCAAATCGAAGCCAGAGGACATGCGTGGGGCGGGCGAGCGGGGGCCCAGGCGCTGCCTTACCAGGCGCTTGATGAGCCCAGCAAGTGCTACGATTGACCTGCCCTTCCAGAAGGAAGCCTGCTCCTCTGCAGCCCACAGGGGCCGGGCTGCAGGAGGCAGGAGGCTGAGCCGCAGTGCAAGTGCGCGCAGCTGCCGCTCTCTGCCTGCTGCAGAGCAGGCCAGCAACCAGCGGGAGGGGAGCAGGCCAGGCAGGGGGGCACGCAGAAAGAGGGGTGGGCAGGCAGGCCCTGAGGCGAGCAGGGGGGCAAGGAGCAGGAGGGGCAGGTGGGGGCCTGAGGGAGGATGGGGGGGCCGGGGAGGAAGCAGGAGGTGGGGAAATGACGGGTTGGGTGGAGCAGGCAGGGCGGGAGGAGCAGGGAAGGCAGGGGAATAAGCCCTGTCCTACTGCCACTCTCCTAAGAAGGGTACATCCCAGGGCTTCCGGCACCATTGCACAAACATGAGGCCACACCAAATGATGTTCTAGTGCCCAGGCTTTTCCTGTACCAGGGACACGGCTGCAGGACAGGATGCACCTCAGACCCACTTTCTGGAAGTCCTGGGGCCCCCGGGCAGCCACACTGCCCAAGAAGATCCCCTTCCCTCCTGGATTCCCAGGGGCTCCCAGAGGCCAGATGAGAGCAGACCGACTGAGGCTGGTATAGCCTGGGGCTGCAGCCACTGGACCCCACTCCTGCAGCTGGGGTCCCTCCCCACTCGCTATGGCAGAGAACACCCCCCCAGGGCCCATGTCTCTGACCCCACTGCCCACAGCAGTGGTTCTCACCCCTGTCCTTGCTCAGAACCGCCTGGGGAGTTTCAGAGGCCGCTCCCAGGGCTCTTTAGTGGGTCCTGGGGTGGCCACACCAGCGTCGAAGGGCCAGGGCTGAGGAGCTACAAGAGGATGTATTTTATATGTAAATTTATTGTATGTTTCACTCATTTTGTTTTTAGAAACTCTAAATAAATATACATTATTCTTTGTACTTTAGGGAATCAGAGTTAAATGCAGGCCTGACACTCCAGGACGGGCTGTTTCGGACTCTGGAGCCAGGACAGAGGCCCCGCCCATGTGGGCCCCGCAGGACATCCCTTCCCCAGCGCTGCTACCTCACCGCCCAGAATCATACCCTCCAAGCACGAGGCTGGGGCAGGGATCCAGGGTTCCTTTTCCACTGGGTCACACCCTCCTGGAAGGGGGGAGTGGCACCCCATCACCCGGCTTTCCACGGGCAACCCTCCCTTCTCCTCCACAAGAAGTTGGTGCCGAGGTCCCCTCTGTGGGCCAAGGGAAGGCCTCTGTGCACACGAGGGGTGGCAAAGCCATCCCGAAGACGGCTGGTGACTGTCATCCGAGCCTCGTCCTGGGCTTGGTGCTGGCTGCGGAGCAGCCCTGGAAAGGAAAACAACTGTCTTCCTGGACGTCACCAAGCGCAGGACCATAAATCCAGCCTGTAGGTGTGCGGGCCCATCTGCTTCCGCTGTCCCGAGACTGAAAGCTTCGAAACTGCCCGCACACAACGGGCGAGTTTCTGTGGCTCACATCCCCTTCAGGTGGCGGAGGCCCCCGAGCCGGGCCAAGACTGGTGGCTGAAGCAGCTGTGACTCGTCCCTGTGTTCCAGACTGGACCCTGACTGACCCCATAGCTGCCCCAAGAACTTCTCTCCCAGAGAACATAGGGCTGGCTGCACGGACCCCGGGGGAGATTCGTGAAAACCTGGAGGGAGCAAAGTCCCCCCGGCATCATGCCACCTCCAGCGTCATGTGCCTTAGCTGGGTCACAGTGCACAAGTAACCCTGACATTGTTCTGCCTCTGCTTCTCCTATGCCTGAAGGGTCCCAGAACCAAGACGTGGGAAGGAGAGACGGTCACAGAATGAGAAATACAAACCTGTTCAACCCGCCCTGGCTGTAAAGGTCGCGAGTTCTACTCCCGGTCAGGGCACATACCAAGGATGCAGGTTTGATCCCCGGACGGGCGTGTATGAGAGGCGACTGTGTCTCTCCCTCTCCCTCCCTCTCTCTCCCTCCCCACCCCTCACTCTAAAACCGACAAGCATGTCCTCGGTGAGAATAAAAAAAAAATCTCACACACAGTAAAGGAAACACACACTAGAGCAATGAGATACGTTTCTCTCCCGTCAAAATGGCAGAGATTTTTAATGACAGAATCCCATGACACCCAGGACAGGGAGAGTGGACAGTCTCCACAACCACTGGCGAGACTGAACTGGACGCGGTGCGCCCCCAACTTTACAGCAGCTGTCGGGGCGCTGCCAGCCACATCAGGGTCGCAATGCAGACACGCCCATGTCTAAAACCATCTCCACCCTTCCACAGAGGAGTTCCGCTTTTAAATTCGTGCCCTGCAGAAATAACCAAAGAGGAATTCAACGTTTTTGTGCACGACTGTTAGTATAATAGGCACTATTTAGAAATAGAGAAAAATGGGAACCAGTCTAAAAGGCCAGTAGGGACATGGTTAGGGACACGCATTCACCAGCTCACAGTGCGAGGAAATAAAACACATTAAGGGGAAAAACGGGCCGGACTACTGTGTGTGTGGGTTGGTTTAGCGAAGAAGGAAATCCAGGCAACACCACGACAAGACCGCATTCAAAGGCACCGGACGCCGACAGCGACCCGCTCCGGGAGGTGGCTGTGCGGGCAGTTCCCTTTGTTTCCCGCATTTCCAACCGCAGACGTTGCAACGTGGGAAAATGACATTTTAAAGTGCTGAGGAGCCCTGTCTCCTCGGCAAAACTCGGAACTTCTTGTACTACTTAGAGTCTTAATCAGGGAATAGCATCCCTCTCTAGAAGGAACTAATAACCTAATTAAGATAATGGGTAAACCGAGTAGATAAAATGCTTAAGCCATTTGTCAGTGGCAGGTGGAAGCAGAGCCTTCCGGGGCTGGGCAGTGCAGCGTGACGGGGAGTTTTCTTCGGCTGAAACCCAAGGCCAAGTCTGGTCCCGGAGGTGCCTCCCTGACCGAGGATCGAGGGAGCACAGACCTGGTGCTGCTGCCTGCAGACGCCACAAGGCCCACTCTCACCCATCCCGGCCGGCCAGGCGGCCCCAGGGCTCCCTGTTCCCCACCTTTGCAAAGGATGTTGGTTCCCTGTCCCCCCACCCCCACCCCCACCGGGAACCAGCCACCACTGTTTTCAGATGAGCTCCCTCCACCCCCACTCATTTCAGGCGGGAAGAGAGAGCCGAGGAAACAGCCCTGGAAGTGCAGCCCAGAGGCCCAGAAGAGAAAGTAGGGGAGAAAAACATCAGAGCAGCACGGGTCAGCCCAGCAAACCCAGGACCCGGGGAGCAGGAGAGCCAGGAGACACCACCGACGGAGTGATGGAGTGACGACAGTCCTCCAGCACCGAGGGCCACGCGCTTTGGCCGCGATGGCCCGTTTCAGTCTGACACCCACGGGGGAAAGGGACGTATTTTAAGGACCTTAATAAAAACAAGAATTACGGAAAGTAGAACATAAATATGATGATGAGTACAACCATAATTTTTTTAATAAAGAAGTGAAAGCCCAACACTAGTGTGGAAACACACCAAGACACACACTGAATTTTCAGAGTGAGGCTGGGGAGGCAGCCGGGGAGAGAAACCGAGTGTGTTTCCAGGGGCGGCTGGAGAGTCGGAAGGGTTGCAGCTTCTCACGGGGGCGCCGGATGCTAAAGGAACGGACCCAGCCTTCCAAGTTCTGGGCAAGGAAACCACTTCGTTCTGAACTCTACGCCCAGCTAAGCCGTCACTGAAGCTTTAGTGCAGAACACGGGTCTTTCGAGACGCACACGGTTTGAAGCAGCTTTAACTCCCCTGTACCCTTTCCTGGGAAGCCACTCCGAGGAGACACTCCACCCAAACGAGGGCGTGGCCTAGACCTCGGAGGAAGGGAGGAAGGGACAACCAGGGGTTCCTCCTGGGGAGAGGCGACAGGGGAGGGTTCTCAGAGCAGCCAGCTGATGAAGCAGGCAGAAGGGTCTGGAACACTGCAGCGGATAAAAGACACCACCCGCCTACCCGCGCACCATGATAACAGGTAAGATAACTGGCGGAGAGTTGGGGACACTGAATCAGCACCAAGTATCAAGAAAAAGAGCAAACGAATAAGCGACAATGGCAATACCTCACGTCAAAGAAACTGAGAGTTGAGCAAGAAGAATAAGTAGTCTTTGTGTGCACCAGGCTTCAGGTGTGAAGCTAGCCCTGCTCATCAAAATGTGAACCCTCCCCGGCTGGTGTGGCTCAGGGGATTGGGCGCTGTCCTTCGAACTGAGAGGTCACTGGTTCAATTCCTGGTCAGGACACAGGCCTGGATTACGGGCCAGGTCCCCAGTTGGGGGCGCATGAGAGGCAACCAATTGACATATCTCTCGCACATCAATGTTTCTCTCCCTCTCTTAAGAAAAGAAGTGTGAGCCCTGACCACTGATCTAACCGAAATGATGAGTCTGGGACAGGGTAGGGGTGGGGTGGGGGTGCGGGCGGGGGTGTGGGTGGGGATGGGCAGGGGACTGGGCATTTAATAGAGGGTTGCTGAGAAGAGCCAAATCTCCTGGCAGGAAGTCACCAGATAATGCTCGAAATTTAAAAAACCAAGTAGAGTAGGATAAGTTGGTTATTTTAAGATGTGGAATTAAACACCAAAAAAGAAATAGCTCACAGCTGAAAGGGATTCCCTCTGGGAAGAGCAAAATTGGGAAGAGGGGAAGGCTGGGCAGGGAACAGAGCTTGGCGTTCGGTTTGGTTTGGGTTTAATTCGCAGCGAGAAAACAGGGCTTTCACTGCGCGCGCGTGTCCGCTCAGTGAGGTGAGTACGAGTTTCTGAATATACGCAGTTCTCAGCCTCCTACATGAACGAAGGGATGACGACACACACACTTGTGGGGTACGTCTCACCAGTTCCTAGACATGCTTTTTTTTCTTTACATTTTAGCATCTTTGAAACCGAAAAGCATCCCACATTCATGCGGACTGTTAGACTGTTAGCCAGGCAGCAGCTGAGATGTGAGAACCTGATGTTACCCTGGGGTGGGGGGACAAGACTCTGCAATGTCTCAGTCACTTCAGGACCATTTGAAGAATGAATGTGAGTTCTGGTTGTTCTGCACAGACTCGGAGAATTTCACGCCAACAGCTCAGAAGAAAGTCCCAGGGACGACGGTGGGGCCCGTGAACGTGAGAGCGGCCCTGGCCGGCGCACAGCCGCACCGCAGCCAGGCGAAACTCCTGAGCCTCGGGAACTAAGGTGACCGAAGGCTGCTGCTTCATGCCACTACGCGTGTGGCTGTTCGTTGAGCAGCCATAGAAACAAGGCCGGATCTCTGTCCCTGGAGGGGCGCTCTGGGACCGGGCAGCGGGCGGAGGCTGGAAGGGCTCTGAGGACCAGGACAGGGAGTCTGGACGGCCGTGCCCAGGCCGTGAGGAGGGAGGTGGGCAGGAACAAGGGTGCTGGCGGTGGAAGGGCGCGGAGGGTGAGCAGCACGGCCCTAACCCGCCCAGGAAAGCCCAAGCTGCCCTGAACAGCTGTCCGCAGGGATCTGACTTGGAGAGAGCTGCGGTGCCGGTGACAGGTGACAGCAAGAGGAAGCGAGGGTCGTGGGTCGGAGTTGCAGGAGGAGGGTCCTGGCTGCGCCGCCACCGTGGGAAGTGCCGAACCTGAACCCGACACACCTGAGGAAACTGTCCCCAGGGAAGGGCAGAAGGCACTGCCACTGCCGGGTTTCCCCCACGGCCTAGACTGAGAGGGAGCAGGTGGGGACCTAGTGAGGGACGAAGTGGTGAGCAGGAAGGAACCCCTGACTGGATGACTTTGAACAATCTCAACCCTTCCAGATGACAAAAGACACAAGTCAGGGCTGCTGAAAAAGTGGGACTCGGAGAAAAGGCTGAGTGTGTCCCATGCAACCCTTTCCTGCACCCCAGAGAGATCAAAAGGTCCAGTGCTCGGCCACAAAAGACCCTTCCAAGAGGTTAAGGGTGTTCCTGGAGGTTTTCTTACTCAAACCAGAGGCCCCAGGAAAGGCCACTCCCACCCACTGGCAGAGGCAAGGCGGCAGCAGGGCGGTTCAGGCGCTCTGCGGAGGGGGCTTCCTGGAGTGGAGAGAATGCCCCGGGGCCATGTACAGCCCTAGGTTCCTGAGAAAATCATGTAGCAGAAAGAAACAGTGCCGGCTTCGACTGAAGGGACAGAGAGTACAAGACCACAGAGGCTCCAGACGGGAGGCGCCAGAGGGAACCCCAACTGCCCACACATGCCCCTGCAGGAAAGGGAAGGGCGGCCGAATCTACCCAAGCAGCTGCCACCGGGTGGCCTCAGCCCAGCGGCGGCTCCTCACCATCATTTCCCCTTGAGACCCAAGCGCCTGACTGGTGCCTGTGCCTGCCCAGCTGTGGGGCGGGGCTGCACCGAATGGATCACACCCAGGGCCCTCCTCACCAGACAGTATTCAGATGGCGAGGTTGGGGACTTGAAGAACCCTCTCGTGGGAAGAGGCTCTACTGGGGAACCGGGAGGGGGGGGCGGGCAGGGGGACCAGGGGGACCGGGGGGGAGCGTGTGGTTGCAGATGGTGGTCACTGGTACCAGATCAACCCCTCCGAGTGTGGGTGGCATCTGTGAGCCATCACTGTGTGTTCTGCCACGTGGCAAAACAGGATTTTGCAGATGTGACTCATTTCACTCAGCCCACCTTTGGGTCCCCATTATCCAGGTGGGCCTCGTTTAAGCTCAGGAGCCTTTAAAAGCAGAGAGGATGGATGGCTCCTGAGCAGGAGGGAGCGCTGCTGCCCCCCGCTGAGCCCAAGGGCGCAGGGCTAGGAGGAATGAAGGGCGGGAGGGCACCCCAAGAGGGCCACCGGCAGGGGGACAGAACCCAAGTCCGGCAGCCCCGGGACACTGGATTCTGCCAACAGTAAGAGTGAGCTCCGGACTGGATTCTTCCCCAGAGCCTCCTGACAAGGACTCGGCCTAAAGGTAGGAGTATTTTGAGCACTTTTGTCTTGAAAGCATTTGCCGGTTTCAGGGGAGAATAGTGGTGTGGACAGAAATCCCAGCCCAGGGCCCACCCACTTCGGAGAGCTGGCCGCCCCCGAGAGGAAGGCCAGAAGCGGAAGCAAGCTGAGTTAGGGACGCGAGTCCTTGGCATGGAGAGAGCAGGCAGGTCCCCACAGTCAGGACAGGGGCGCACGCGGACAGCTAGGGGTGACCGAACAGGGCTGCAGCACCGTGGCTTTGCTGTCTCCGGCCCAGTGACGTTCCTCGGGGGCCGCTTGGCCGCTGCTCAGTCAGCTGTTGGTGGATGTCTTCTCCCCTTCCCTGTGCAGGGGAGACGGTTCGCAGGGTCCATGGCGCTGGCATTTCAGTTACTTTTCTCTCCATATTTTTATGTCTGGTTCACGTTCTTGAAGATGCACAACTGTTGTTACATAATCAGGAGAGAGGGTGACGGCGAGATTCCCACGGCCTGGTGCCCTGCACAGCGGGCTCTTCCCACAGGCACCCCAGCATGCCTGGTGTCCCCAGTCCTGCCTGGGTCCCGCCCCATGAGCCCGCTGTCTGTCCTCAGGCTCCCAAACCCACCTCCCCCTCATAACTTCTGTGCAGTTACGAGACATGCCAGGTACACGGAAAGGTTCGGATCAGGCAAGACAGGAGTCGGGCTGAGGAAATACAGAAGGAAATGGCAGGCACAGATGAGATTCCCTCTCCGCCGAGAAGCAGGAGCGGTGCTGAGAGGGGCACACCCCACACGTGCACTCACATCTTGTCACATAGCAAGCATGACTAAGGTATCACGTATGCACATCTTCAGCATCTGTGAGAAACATCTTGTTCATTTGGAAACTTCTAAAAACCTGGATGAAGTGGCCCCGCGTGGCATGTCTCCTCGCCAGCTTGCTTCTCTGGTCAGCACCGTGCCAGTGACACCAGTGCTCCGTTTGCTGCATCTCTCTGGTCCCTTCCTTTCCGTCGCTGTGCGGCACCCACTGCACGCACTAGGCCGGCAGAGACAGCGCGTGGCTTGCACTGGTGGACTATGGAAGCCCTTGCAGCTTGTGCTCTCTGTGTGCACTGGGAGTGCATCGCCTGCCACATCGTGAGGGTGCTCAGCCACCCAAGGGTTCGGCTTGCGTTCGGTTTGCGTTCGGTTTTCATGCCCACAGTCGTGAGTGCAGTTGGCTGGTCACTTTTCTCTTGCACTTCCCCTCTCCGGGTTTGGTGTGAAGGCCGCATGGCGCTGGGCAGAGGTAGGTTTGCCGCTGTGAAACAAGAGAGTTTATTCTTACGCTCTTACTTACCTATTAATTGTTGTATTATATCACAGGGAACACCTGTGAACCGGCCTTTGCCCACCTCGTATTTGTTTTGTAAAATGTCTCTTCTTCTGTTATCTGGACTAGGGCGATGTAAACACTGGAATCGTCTTGTCCTTGACCATTAGGAAGAACTAGCCTGCACAGCCTCCCGGGGCTCAGGTGTCCGCGGTTTCTCTGACTGCGGGCGGCACGTTGTCACACTGCCCGCGCAGTTTCTTTCAGGGCGGCAGGTCTGTTCAGGTTTCCTGTCCTTGAGTGAGGTTTGGCAGGGTCTGTTTCTAGGGGATTGTCCACTTCCTCTGAGTCTTCAGACTGACTGGCCTCGAGCTATCTGTCAGACCCTTAAAAAGTCTGCGCCTATTTGCAGCTGTACCCCTTTCGTATCCCTGAACTTGTGTGTGCGAACTGCCCTATTCGCCCTCATCCACCTTCCCTGCCTTCTCACTCTCTTCAGAGAACCTACTCTCGGCCCTGGCTGGGCAGCTCAGAGGGTCAGAGCGTCGTCCCAGTTCACCCCTGTTGTGGGTTTGATCCCCGTCAGGGCACAGGCAAGAACACCAGTGAGCACGTGGACAAGTGGGGTAACAAACTGATGTCTCTCTCTCTCGCTCTCTCTCAAAGAAAAAAAACCTACTCTTCACCTCGCCGACCTCTCCACTACATGTTCATTTTCCATTCCTTTACTTCCTGCTCTGTATTATTTCCTTTCTTCACTCATCGGATTTATTATATTCCTTTTTACTTAATTATGTAGACGAGTCACTCACCGCTTTCTAGAATATGAATTGAAAGCTGCAACCCTCCTGGTCACCCACACTGGCCGCACCCCTCCCACAGCATGTCCATTACCGTCCAGCTCTGACTCACACCATCCGAGTCGCCATGATTTGGAAATGTTGGAACACGTAGGTATCCGAGCGCCCTGTCCAACACCGCTGTCACTGCCTCCCCTTCCCTCCCCTTCTTCCCAGAGCACAGTGGTAAGGAACGATGATGTAATGTTCCCAGCAGGGAGACACAGCCTTGTGACGAAAGTCCCACCAGTGAAAGATGAGGGAGTGGCACTGTTGGGACTTCTGGGAAAGCTCCATGCAAGGAGGACAGGGTCTGCAGGGACACCTTTGCCCATGTCCCTTCTTCCTGCTTAAAGTGACAATGTGATGGTCCTGCAGTCATCCCGCACCCAGAG
Organism: Macrotus californicus; assembly: GCA_007922815.1. Lineage (NCBI taxonomy): Eukaryota > Metazoa > Chordata > Mammalia > Chiroptera > Phyllostomidae > Macrotus > Macrotus californicus. The sequence goes on from VMDR010000597.1 coordinate 74,295, forward strand.
GTGACCTTGACGGAAGGCGTGAACTAGGACGGCGGGGCTGAACGTGGAAGAAGGTAAACCAAGTGTGTCCAGCTGCCACCACCTGGCCAGATGCGATTCCTAACCAATAAAACCACTTACAGGCACGGAAGCCTTGTAACTCAGGCTAAGGATGGATGCACCCACTTCAGCACCGCCGTCTGACAACGGTGGGCCTCTGCAGTCTCACTGGGTGCTCCCGGCCCACCGCTACCTTCTCCGCACCTGTCGCCCCACCAGAGGGACCTGCTGCTCTGGTCAGAATCTGCTCCACGGCCCCTCGTCTCCCACTTATACCCACAGTGCACATTTTGGTCGCCCTAAACTGTCCTGCCCTCCTCTGCCTGGTTTTAAACCACAGACAAGTTATGTCATGCTGTGTGGCTGTCTGCAGTTTTCCCTCAACACTGTGAGCTGGATCTGCAAGGATGCAAGAGCTGCGGCCCATTCAATCTTGCAGCTGTGCGCCATCTGCTGCGCAACCGCACCGCTAAGTCTCTGTCCCGCCCTCATGGACGTGGGGGTCATCTCAAGCTTCAGACGTGTAGGGCACGCGGCTACAGACGCTCCTGGGGACCTTCACGCCATGACATGCAGAGAGAACCATGACTACATGGCGCACTGGGTGGTGTGGAGAGCTCTGGACACAGCTGCACAGGTGACCGCAGGCCCTGGTCGCCTTGGGCTGTAAAGGGACCCGTCGGAAGGAGCACTCAGCGCTACGCAGCATGGTGACAGAGACCGGCTTGCAGAATAAGTGGGACACGGTGCGGGCCGGTCAACGGTACCAGATGAGAGCCTAGAGATCAGAGCACTTGCACTTCCGTCGTGGCTGTGCGGGCGTCCCCTCTGCTCCTCATCCTCACCAAACACTGTGAACTTCATTTTCATAGAAGTTTCTCTGTGGTCCTCACCTGTAGTTCACTTACTGCTAATGAGGCTCAGCAACTTTTCCTATTTATTGTCCATCCCTAGCTCCTCTTCTGTGAAACGCACTTTTTTTGCCCATTTTTATTGGGTGTTTGATCTTTTTAAACAGATCTTTTGGGGCATCCTCAGTATAACCGGGCTGGTCATCATGTCAGTTCTACGAGTTACGAAGTCTTCTCCCTGCTTATGACCCGCTTTTCCTTTTCGCTGTTCATAATCTCATGCAACGAGGAGACTGTCCACCAGTCACCCTGTTTGTGGTCCGAGCTTTCTCTGTCTCCTTCTGGAAAGTCTCCTCTGTGTTCTTTGTTACTGACCTCTGACTGCCGTTCTGTGAGTCCGATACTGTGAGAGATGCTGTCTCACTTTCTGCTCTAGCGGGGGGAATTTCTGCATGTGCTCAATGCTTATTCAAGGGCACTATGCACTTCCAGCTGTTAGGTGGGGGCTCTACAACAAACCTCTGACAGATGAGGGACGACAGACACCAGCCAGCAGGGGTGGGCGACAAGTCCAGTCCCAGCCATCTGTCTACATATCACCCGGGGCTGCTTTCGCCCCGCAAAGGCAGTTCAGCAGCTGAGACCGCGGCCGTACGACCCCACAGAGCAGGAGTGTGTGCTGCCAGGCCCTCTGCAGGAGAGGCTTGACGACCAGTGCTGGGCTCCAAACTGTTTCCCTTCCTTTTTGGTATCGTCGATGGAAGAGCTGTTTCAGTCTTCTATGGCGATGACACCTTTGGTAATTTCTGTTCATCTCTCCTTTGTTACTTTGCATTGGGGCCAATGAGGTGCAAAGCAGTTTCCCATTGATCCGTTTTAGAAATAGCGCACCAGGAAAACGGACCACTGGAAAACAGGTCCGCACCTGATTGGTTCCTAGTAGTTATCTTTAAGAAGCCCCTTTTGTTCCTAGTAATTATTTTTGCTCTGAAATGTTTGGATGACATTTTTATGGAACAGCTTCTTTGCATTAGCATTTCTTTTTTCCATTCTTTTATGTCTTACATTTCGGGTGTGTCTCTCACAAATAAAATAGCATACAGCTGGGCTTAATTTTTCCATGGACTCTGACAATCTCTGTTAGCAGGAAGTCTGGTCCATTTATTATACACAGCGACAGATATATTTGGTTTTGCTTCCACCATCTTAGATTGTGTCTTCTTTTTACAGTGTTTTCCTATGCCCCCTTTCCTTCCTGACTTCTTTCGAATTAGGTTTTTAAACTCCATTTTTTCCCCTTAATGATTTGAAGGTTTAGCCTTTTCATAATTTCCCCTAATATTATAACATGAATTCCAGATTTAAGGAAGTAAAACAGTTTATCGGCATCTGTACCCTCCTCCGGAACAATGTAAGAACATCCAAACTGTTAATGTCAGATCGAGACCCCTTTACTCACTTCTTTGCCGTTCATTTTATTGTGCTTTAAATGGGGAAATACATCATCTGTTTTCAAAATAGTGCTTGAACAACACAAGGAGGACAGATACTATAAGACAAAGCAAACTCCAGCCACGAGACACTGCGTACATCACATAAAAAGGGTCTGATATTCAGGTAATGAAAACTAGAATTCAGAAGGTCCCAGTCTCCAGCTTGGCAGAGCAGTGATGGGACAAACCCTGTGCTGGCGATTTCAGCCTGACACCACGGCCATCGCAGGGTGGACTTCGCCTGTCTCGTGACTGCAGGGGGAGAATGGGAGACTGCCCAGGACGAGCTGTGGGAAGCAGGACCACTGGGCACTAGACATCAGAAAGCAGCACTGAAAGGAAAGTCTCAATTACTGCAGAGCCCAAAAAGAAAGAAATTACATCTCAGCTTTGGAAAAATTAATGCAGAAGGCTGGAGAAGGGGTTTAAGAAACTGCAGCTCAACAGTGTGTGCGTGAAAATGCACACGCGGGAGAAAGGAACAGAGCAGAGGGACGGGAGGAATCGGGACCAGGCTACCTGGACAGCCCGTGCTGGGTGCTGTGTCCGGATTCGGAAGACTGGCCCCACTCACCCACGTGTGTCGTCGTTCATGTTTCCTAGACACGGATTTTGTGCTGCTTCATCACAACCATTTTTATTTTAAAGAAAGGTATTCCCAGTAGTTTGCAGGGCAAAACAAAAGAGTAGAAAGCTGACTAGATGTTAGGTGCTTGCTAGAAAAATTTTTTTTCCAGATGTAAAATTTACTGATGAATTTTAGTAAGCCATCTAAAAGCAAAAACTGGCATAAACTTCTTGGAGAAAAGATCTTTCTGCTTACCTGTTTGAATTGGCCATTAACTTTCCTATAAACAGGTATTCTGCAGAGGACACGCAATTTCTCATGTGCAGAGATCAAATGGCCATCCGAGATGGATAGCATGCTTCACGGGCATCACTTCCAGTGGAGTTTTACTCAAACATCAGCCATGGGATCAGAGCCTGGTGTTCCACACCAGGTGGCCACCGGATTGTGGTTTGACAGCATGGCGAAGAAAACACCAGCATCCCAGGTGTGTAGGAGATACAAGCGTGCCATGTGCGTACACGCCAAGAGAAGAGGTAGGAAGCCAACGGCTATTTTGTTTGAGGACAAATGACAAGGACGAGAGAGCATGGAGCTGTGTTAGCACCGAGATCGTCAGCTGTACACACGGCACCAACAATTCTACCGAATAAAGACAACACATCATTTCTCGACCATGTCCCATCCAAAGCAAAGATTTACTAATTACTCTTTCGACGTCAAATAGATGTCCTAAGAGTTGACATTTCATTGTAAAAGGTAACAGCTACCTCACAGGGAGTGAGCTAGATGTATTTTTACACTTTTTCTGAAGTACAATATACCACTGCAAAATGGTATCCGACTTGGAGACTGATAATGGAGGAAAACTCTTTAGGAAAAAACTAAAATTCATCAAAGCTTAAATATCTAAAATTAGTTCTACTTTCTAATAATAATATATACACAGTACATCAATGTACGATATCAGATACCAATTTGTACTGCAAAGTTCCCCAACCACGCATCAAACACAAATCCAGTCCAGATGTCAGCCAGGGGTGCGCGCATAGCTGGAGGGCTTTCTTTTCTCTTTAAGGGAAGTGATCCTTTGAAATGGTTAATATAACTGTTGCTGACACATTAACAACAGTACATCTAGCTTCGTGTACTAACCTAGACTTCTGGCCAAGATTAGCCCAGCAAAGGAAGTTACCAAATAAGCCTAAATCTACTTTGAGTCTTATCTAGGTTGGTACCCTTCATTCTCCTCCTTTTGCGTTTGAAGACAACAGATCGAGCTGGCAGATATTATTTACAGACCCTTGAGGTTGTTTTTATCAGTTCAATCTGTTTTATTGAATTCTTGATAACAGGAATAGGATTTGCAGAGAGGGCAGGGATATTGGAAAGGTCTGTACTGGATGTTTCCTGCCAGGCCAACAGAGAAGCTGCTGTCTGAATAGTTCAAAGTGAGTTGTACTGTCTCTTTTCAAGATGGTTCCTCTTCTCTTCTGGCTTCCTTGGTCCTTCTTCTTTATCAGGTGAGAATGTCCTCTAGACTCCTACTATAGGATTAGCTATGTTTGTTGCTGCGCTCCCTGAAGGCCTGGGTGGATGGTTTACCAAAAGTGTTGAAGAAACAACTCTAGTGATCGAGGGCTTCGGTGGTGGAGAAATGGCTGCTTGCGGGGCAGTCTGAGGAATGCTTTCACTCGGTGCACCCCGTGAGTCCTCACTGGGATTCACTTGCTGCAAGGAAACTTCAGTAACTTGTACGTTGGTCACAGACGCTGCCATTACAGCCAGTGTAGGACTGTTTCTGCCCTGACAGGTGCCCGTTACAGCGCCAGTCTTCACGGCAGACATGCTGTTTTCACTGGCTGCAGACAAGTCGAGACTGCTGTCACTCAAAGCTGTCAACCTGACGTCTTCCGTAGAATGTGTTTTCTTTTTCTGAAGCACATGATTAGGTAGTAGCTGATGAAGTTCCTTTTTCCTTAAATGCATTGCATCGATTTTCATATCCATCTCAAACATCTTACTGTTTATTGCTTGCCTATAAACTGTGTCCGTGAAAGACTGGATATCATAGGTGAGATCAATACTGAGCACTTCAGAATTTTCTGGCTTTTTTAGCACTAAGCCAATCACCCACATTGTACAAAATTCTTCCTTGTCAGGACTTTCTTCGGGTGCCGGAAATGACTGAGGATTCACATGAGCCAGTGTGATCAATTCATTCTTCTCCAAACTTCCAACCAGGATTCGGATTTTTGATTCCACCAAGCCCACCCATCCTAGGTGTTGTTTCTCTGTTGGTGCACTTGCTAGAAGCACAATGTAATGCTTGTACTTCTGAAAGAAGCTTGGAGCTTCAAAAAGTTTGGACCACTCTGCCTTACTCAGCAGAATCTCGTGTGTGATAGCAAGCCCTTGTCTAAACTCCTCGACCATGACCATCCGTGTGGAGACGGACACATTGTACGTGGAGTTCTGCTGCGGGTACGCCGGCGTGATTATGGGCATGAGGTGGTACCTATCACTGGGGTTTACTCTTGGGTCCCATACAGGCAAATTAAGATTTCGTTCTTCAGGTTCTTTCAGTAGCACTGGATTTGGCCACTCCCATTCAGAAAATACCAAGAAAAATTTACGTACAAGAGTTGACGCTACCGCGTTTGGGTAGAGCTGGCAAGTTCTTGCTACTAGCATGGCCCAGGAAACACCTCCTAGGAAACCTAGTATATTGGAATAGATGTTGTGGCACTTGGCCCACAATTTGATAGCTCTGAGAGTTAACCTGAAGTTGTCAATGTTTGGTACCAGGTGTAATATTTCATCCGTTACCCGGCAACCATTAAGGCTTCTTATGCATCTAATATCTAAATTTTTAAGCAGGCTGTCATCTCTTAGGTCCAGATCTTCTGGAACAGTCTGCAGTGCTAATCTTGCAAACAAAATATCAATCTCTATCCCATCAAAACACAGTCTGATAACTGGTACAAATGCCTCCTCAACAGCCCTTAAATCTTTCACTTCTCCGTGTAGTTTCAGTTTCTCATAGAAGGAGGTGAAAAAGTCACTTCGGTCAACATGCCTCGGTGCGACGCACAGCGCATCTATGTCAGCACCTTTTGTGTGCACTCCTAATCGGTAAGAGCCGAACGTAAAGATTCTGCCTCCAACATTTTCAATTATAGCTGGTGGAAGACTTTTGCTTTCGCTGATTTCTCGTATCCATTCCTTTACCAGATTATTTAATTTTTCCAAAATTAAAATCCTGCGCTGCAGTTCCTCTTCCTCTTCCAAAACCCCGAAGGGCTTCAGGGTTTCAATTAATTTCTGAGTAAGTATGCAGTCTGTCTCCTTGGGGGCAGCTAAACTGATGGGGGAGGAGATGCCATAGAGCTTGGGGGACGGCGGGGTCTGTTGTGATCCCGGGGTTGTCACCGGAAACGGCATCATCTCTAGCGCTGGCCCAGCCACGCCACGTTCCCCGCCACCGCGACCTCCTTGGCCGCTGCCCGGGTCATGATCCGCCGAGGCGGGAGGGGCGGGGCCGGTTCAAGCGTCTCTCCGCTGTCCCCTGGGCCCCAACATGGCGCCCAGCCCCTCGACGCGGCGTTCTAGAACGGCCACGCACACCATGCACGCAAAGGCGCATGCGTGCCGCACAGAGCCTCTCGGGAGTTGTAATTTCTGGGGCCTGCCACGGGCTTAGCGTTTCAGGCTTCAGGCTTGGGGAGGTGGGCTTTGGTTCTTGGGTTTTTTACTGTTTTCTGCATTTACCTTGACCTATCATCTGTTTCTTTGCTCACCATTTCTTCTTACACCTCAGACTACTTCCGCTCCAGGGGCATCTTCAGTTGGCCTTCCACCTGAGGCCCATCTTTTAGAAATGCCTTTGCAGCAAGAGTCTGCTGGTGAGCAGGCCGAGCCCTCTGTGGCTGGTGCCTGGGTGAAAGTTTAGCCAGGCTGGCGCCTCCAGCTGGGCAGTTTTGTTCTCTTCTTGCTCTCAAGGTCTCAGCTGATGTCTGCTGGTTTCTACATTCCTGTTGCAAAGTCTGCAATCAGGCTAACCTGCTGTTCACCTGTCTTTTATTTTTGGCAGCTGTAAAAACCTTCTCTGTCCTCAGTGTCCTGTATCAATGTTAAAAATAAAATAGCCAGTTATTTCGCCCACAAAAATGACTTTATTCGGGCTGGCAGAGGAAATACAATTCCGGATGTCCAAGCCATAGCAAACCATAGGCAAGACTGCAGAACAAACGAGGGGAACTCTAGGAGAGAAAAAGGAGGAGTTGGGAGGGATTGTTATAAACAGAGTGGCCATTGGAGGTAGCCAGGAATGGCAGTTGGAAGTGTCGTGACTTCCCATTGGCTGAGTCATGGCTGTTTCTCATTGGCTGGGTCTGTTGCTAGGCAAGGGGAAAACCTTCCTTTGTCCTGTTGTGGTGGAGTAAGCTTCTTGCTGTCCTGAAGTGCAGAGGCAGCTTCCTCCTACCAGAGGAAGATATGCAAAATAGGGTGAGTGGTAGTGTGGGAGAGCTCCCCCAGGACTTCCCAACTCCATTTTAAGTGTGGCTTCCTTTATTTATTTTCACACCTGCAATACCACCACTAGGTGTCAAGGGGTAAATTCCTTTTTATTTATCTTACACAGGATATCCTGAGTTTCATGCTTTTCATTTCATGACGTCTGTAACATTTTCAGGCGTGTCCTTGGCATATGTTCTCCCGACCATTCTCTTGATTCTTCAGGCAGACATGGGACAGGCCTTCTCATTCTGGTCTCCATGTCTCTCCACCCACATTTCTCTCAGGATGACGGCAAATCTGCCTGTCAGTCCTCTGATGTCTCCTCAGTCACTGCTGAAGCCATCACTGAAATACCCAGTTAAATGCTTATATTTCTAGTACTAGAAGCATTATCTTGTTCTTTTCCAAACTTTCCCTGCCTTTTTAGGTGACATTCTTACATGTTTTTTTACCTCCCTCTTATTTCTTTAAACATTTTAAACACGTTTAGTTACTCAATATTATATAGTGGTCACAGTTCCTAATGTTCTTGAGCATCTGATTCAATCTGATTTGTTGTTTTCTGCTGACTCATTTAGAGTAGCATCATTTCGTGGGTCTTGTAATTTTGGACTGTGAGCTCATCTCTAGTACTGCTTGGGATGCCTGTGTGAAGGTGTGTCCTTCCAAAGAGGATGTGCTTCGTCCCTCACAGGTGTCCTTGGACACCATCAAATTATGTACACTGCAATTTCATTTCTTACCCAGGGTTACCCAGACCACAGAAGTAGTCCAGTTCTAAACCCCAAACACACACGAGAGGAAGAGCGGTTTTCAATCCTTGGGAAGAGTCTCTAGCTTTCCCCACCCAGAGCCCCGGGTCAGGAAGATAAGTCTTCGTCATCTCCTTGGACCAGGTAGCAGATTCTTCTGACTCCATCCTTACGTTCCATGTGCCGCCCTCAAGGGTCCCAGCTTATTTGGGGGTCTCGGTTCCAACTCCCTACCCCTTTAGGTCCAAGGTTCTGTGTCTCTTTCTTACACAGCTATCAGTACTAAACAGGTTTCATGGTTACAAGGAGCAGAAAGTGTGTCCAGCTATGACCTCCCCCTGTGTTCTCCATGTTAAGCACTGAGCGTCTCCCTCCGGAGGCTCATTATGTACCACCATGGCCAGAAGTCTCCCAGGGGAGGGAGGTGCTGCCAGCCAGGCCCCCGTGGGCACCACCCACCTCGGGAGAGCAGGCTGTTAGGCCTCCTTCTGACTCTGCATGTCTATGTGAAACCAGAGGCTATGAATTTTTTTTTAATCTAAGCAGTGAATCGAAGGATAAAACTGGCTGTGAGCAACTAACCATTCAACTTCATGTCCTTGTTGAATTAAAAATTCTTAAATGGCTTGAAGTTCAATTTCTTTTCCAGTGTTAGACTGGTAGAAAGGCAGGTCCGCATAAAGCGGACCTTCTCCACAGCGACTGTCACTGAGTCGTGGTGAAAGAAGGCTTACTCAAGGCTCGGCAGGGCGCTACTCCCAAATAAAAGGAGAAAACAGCTCAGATCGCCTCCCCCAACCTGACATAAGTTGTTAAAACTCAGATTCGTGGCGAGAAAAAAATGTCGGAAGAAATTGACCACAGCAAGATCAGGGGATAGGGGAGAACAGATATCGCGGCGCACTATTAGCAATGGAGCCTGAACATCCCTGTCTGTCGCCAGAGCTCAGGCCCCATCTGCCCGTCTGTGGATGACAAGGTAGGAAGACAAACACACGCCCAGAGGTGGGTGCTCAGAGACGACACCTTTGCCACCGTCAGCCACTCAGCTGGACTTAGAAGAGAGGCGAAGCTGCCGGGTGCCAGACGGCGCATTCCCAGTTGCCGAAGCCACGACAAGCAAAAGTGGACAGCCATGCCATTGGCTTGCCACCCTCCTCCCCGTCCCAGACCCACTGCAAAGAAAACAGACTCCAACTCCGGAGTCCTGGATGCACAGGGAAGCGGAGAGGGGCCTACTCTTCCACGCAGCATCAGCCCTTCACCGGGCTTTCAATGAGCACCTACTATATGCCAGACACCACACAGACATTTGAAGGGCAGTGAGTCCCAGCCTTCAGTGGCTGATGCCAAGGCGTCCCTGGAACTGTGTGACCTGCAGCGAGAGCCTCAAGCTGCAGTGGCTTTTGAAGCCCTGTAAGCTGACCTTTCCCCAAAGAGGGCACCTGAAGTGAAGCCTCCCAGGAGCCTCCGACACACCCTCCGAAGCCCAAGCAGGCCACACAGGAAGGCACCCGCAGGTGCAAAAGAAGCTCCACATGTCACCCTCCTCAGGACACTGGGCTTCTCGAACCCTCAGAGAGGACCACAGGCATGGCAGCGTGGCCTGACAGTCACAGAGCACATGACCACTGGCCCCAAAGGGGAGGCACTCAGTGTGGCTGAAACTGAGCTCATCCAAACTGAGTCCAGCCCACTGGGTCCAAACCCGTGGTTCCCAGTCCAGGGCGAGGGCCCTCCCCAGAACTCTGCCCTCAGAAACTATTGGCTGCCACGACTGGTAGGGGTGCATGGGCATCTAGGGGTAGAGGCGGAAGGGGGAACTGCTCAATATCGTTTGCCCCGCAGCAAAGAACTACTGGCCCAAATGGGCCAAGGCTGAGAAATGCAGCCTCCACCCACTCTTCCATCCTGGAAGCACAGTGAACCCTTCCTCCGCCCTCCCCCAGCTGCTGACGAAAACCACGTGGCCTGGCTGGTATCGCCTTTATCTCAGTGACAGGACCCAGAGCCCTCTCCCTGCGGCACCAGCCCAGAACCCGCCTCCTGGGAAAAGGCAGTAGGAGCCACTTTGCAGCCCCACCTACACTGGCCTCGGCCCTCCCAGAGCTGATGCACAATATTTTGATCCTCTGGAAATCAGGGCAAGTGGCAGCTGCAAAAAGGTAATATTTATGGAAAACAAACGCCAAAGCGCCTGAGCGCACAACAATGGCCCAAATGGTGAAAGGGGATGGGCTGGATCCCGCTGGCAGAGCCCTCGGAAGTGTCTGGCAAACCTCCTCTCCCACTTGAGTCTCCCAGGGAATCCCAGGCTGTGTGCAGGAGACCCGGCTGCGGGGGTTCCTGGCGCCCACACCCAGCTGCTCCTCAGATGCGCACACAGGCTTTGGCTAAAGGCCACCCAGCGAACCCCACTCACTAACAAGCAGTGAGTCCTTTGCTGTGGAGACAATGACTGGAATAGTGAAAATTACCGAGCCAGTGTTCAGGAAGGCTGGCATTAATTCACATACACACTCACTCGTGCGTGCACACACAGACAAGGCACACACATGCAGTCCCTTCCCCTTGCCACAGCTTGCTCACTAGGGAACAAGTGTTAGAAAGAAAGTGGGACCGGAGGCCCCTCCCAGGGCACACAGATGAGCCCGAGACCCTTTCTCGTGACACTTAACGCCCAGCCACCAGCCCTCTTCACTCATCGCCTCCACAGCGACTTTGAGTCTCTCCGTGGCCCCCACTGTGGTGAAGATGGCACGGGGGACCCTGGGCCGAGTATCTGCCCTGAGTGGGTCTCAGGCAGAAGGGACAGAGGAGGGGTCGGCTCCCTTGGGGCAGGACTTGTGTGAGACGGTGAGGAGGTGTCAGAAGTGGCGTCAAGAGCCGCATGATGGCCACCTGCAAATCCACAGACGCTGCAGCAGAGCGGCTGCTGCTCGGAGGGCCGTTCAGAGTATGTGCGGGCTGTGTGCCACACGTGTGAGTGTGCACGCACACCCCTGCGTCACTGATCCACGCATCACAGGAACAACCCAGCAAAGGCGCTGACTCCGAGGTCCCAGATCCGGCCAGGCCTTGGAGCAGGGCTCCACGCCGTGGGCATCCGTCCTGCACGGCCTCGGCTGCCACTGGGCTGGCCCATCCATGTTTCTAATGACAGGATCAAGCGTGCCCACCCTGGAACACCGTCTCAATCACCACACCGTCTTCACTGTCACCGGCAAGGGGGTTGGCAAGACCAGGAGGCACGGACTATCCCAGACTACACCCCGAGTGGCAGGCCAGCAAGGAAGGCCGCCTCCCTGGGGTCCAGGAGGCCTGCTCCGGGCAGGTAACCCAACCCGCTTTCCGCTAGAGAAGTGTGTCAGCGAGGCCAGGCTGGCTCAATGGACTCTTTTATTTGAAAGGGTTTCGCAAAACCACCACCAGGCTGAATAGGCTGTGAGCATCAGGCCTTCTTTTGCCTCAACTGCTGTAAAAGGAACGGGAGTAAAAGGGGCTGGTGAGCAGAAGACCAAGCCCCACTCCGCACAGGTGGTGTCTGGCCCCCAGGGTCCCCGTCCAGGAATCAGCCCTGCAGCACAGAGTAGGCTTTCCCAGTCCCCGCCCAGGTGCCCAGGGCCCAGTGACCTTCGGGAGAGGCAGGGCTGGTCCTGGCCCACGTGCTCTTTGCAGCAGAGAAAACACGGGGCAGGACAATGGCCTCACGCAGAACGCCAGCCCCTCACCCACACCCCACAGCTGGCCTCCCAAGATATCTACTACAACGAGGGGTCGGGACAAGATGGCAAACCTGTGCCACTGGGGTCCGTGGGGTGCGGGCGTCGGGGGGCTGCTCTGAAGGACTTCAAACAACATCCACGTCGGCTTACTTTTTATCACCCCATATGCCAGAACCGGAACACGCCAGCGATAAAACCCTGCTCCCTGCCAGAGGCCCCACCCCACCCCGGGCCAGGCACCCACGGCCTGTGAGACCCCGAGCACCCTGCTCACCAGTGCGGGAGGGCCTAGCAGTAACACCGCCACCACCGGGGGCACTTCCCGAGCGCTGTGCTGGTGCTGTGCCGAGCGCTGTACCTACGCTGCTGATGAACCACATTCTCCAGATCGGGGAACTGGCCGAGGCCCAAAGAAGCGAAGCAATCTGCCTGTGGTGACAGTGGGCCACCGCAGCGTGGCACCACTGTCTCTGTGTGATGCGGTGGTCCCACCAGGCCCAGGGGAAACCAGCCCCTGGGAGTCCCACCCACCTGCCACACCACTGTCTTCACACCCCAAAGGGGCCAGGTGGGCTCCGCGCTCGCCCCAGAGGCAAAACTAGAGGAAAGGCAATCACAACACCTCAGGGACACGCAGAGCTCGGGGACACACACAGCTCATCTGTGAAAGCTCAAAGGCCCCTTTCCACCCTGGAGAAGTACAAAACCAAGTGACAGTGCTCCTGAGACCATTTAAAGTCCCTCCACTCTGGGCCACATAAGATGAGGCCACTTGTGCACAAAAGCCACCATTTTCTAGGGGACACTAAGAAAAAGTCAAACATGATCTGAGATACTGCTAAGAGTCTTTTGACATTTGAAAAGTTATTTTTGTTTCATTTACCTATTAAGATAATCAATTCTTTCCACCAACTGAATAACAGCCAGATCCAGAGCAGTGGCCACGGCCCCGGAGTCCCCCCGCCCCAGGGCTAGGCCCAGAGCGGCCGCCACTGCCTACACGCCCCACATGGACAACGGCTGGGCCTCCCTCCAGCACAGCCCCCACTGCCCGGCACCCACAGGCCTGTGCATACCCAAATGCACCCCGCAGCCCTGGAGACCTGGCTTCTTCACCTCGTTGGGTTGCTGCTAAGAGTCACCCAGGGCCTCGGGCACGGGACTTCCTTTAATGTGCCCGCACCACACTGGACACAGTGTCTCTGCAGCTGATGGCGAGGTAGCCAGACAGGGACAATGATCCTGACTTAGGAGGAAGAGTCTGCCTGCAGAACCCTCGGTGTTTCAGCCACCAGGCATGCCGGCGGCCTCCAGAAGGCCACCGTGAAAGTGGGGAGTGTAAGATCACATCCTCAAACACGTGACAGAGGCCCCATCTGAGCTGAGCAGGCACACCTCCATCCCCCCACTGGCCACTCCTTTGCCTCTCTGCCCTCCCCTGACCAGCCACTGCACCCCAAGTCTCCTGCCCACCTGCCGTCATGGTGTCCACATCCTTGGCTGCCAGCTCTTCCACGTCTGACCTCTTTCTCAGCTCAAACCTCCGGGACAAGCCTTCTCGGGGTTTCCATAATTCCTGAATCAAGAGGGGCTTCTCGTTGTCCCCGAACACCCGAAAGCATTCAGCCTGCCACTGCCGCCCGGAGTCACCGGCTTGGCCCACCACGTCACACAGCACGTACTGGCTGGCACACTCGGGGCTCAGGGCGTAGCGCTCCAGGGCCTCTTTCACCAGTTCCTGGGCACTGGATGTGCCTGTGGCCAGAACACTCTTGTAGTGGGTGCCTGTGCAGACACTGTCCCCAAACACCTTCAAGACCCCGGGGGCTGAGAGCTGGGTGGAGAGCTCCGAGGGGTCGTCGCTGGCACCCAAGCTGGTGAAGGTGGTATCCAGGTCGCGGTACTTGTAGCTCAGCGTCCGAGACAGCACGCTGGACAGCAGCTGGCCCTGCCGCTTCAGCTTGCTCTTGGTGGGTGGAGACATGACGAAGTGGGCGCCATAGAACATGGTGGGCTCTTCCTCATGGGTGAGGGTGTGGGCTCAGCCAGCGGCGGGGAAATGGCCGTGTCCTGGGGGAGAGACAAGGCGGGTCAGCCCTGAGCCAGGAGCAGCAAAAGCAAACAAGGTGCACATGTACGGTAAGCGACTTCGTGGCCATCCGGGGCCTGGTGCCCCAACAGAGCTGCAGATCTGCTACCCTCAGCCAAGTGGGGACCACAGGGCACAATGCAGGTGCGAATGGGCTCAAGTGCCCTTCAAGCCAAGCCACTACTAGAAAGCATGATGAAGTCACCACAAGGAAGACAGACTCCACTGTCCGGTTCCAACATCCTTCCGCCCAGCGCGAGGCTCAGGCGCGCTGCGGGGCACGGCCAGAAAGCAGCAGGGCCATGGCCAGGGCTGCATTTGCAGAGTCCTGGCAGGGTGGCCTACCTCCCCGAGGCAACCCACCACCTACCACGTCGCACCCACGGAGAAGTCGTGAGCAAGGAGCCTGGGAAATGCCTGATCTCCTCGCATCCGACCTCTCCCCCACCACAGCCTGTGACAGGAGACTCATCGCAAACACGCGTGGGACAAGGAAAGCGGCGATGGCCGGTCCCAGCTTAGAGGTGCCGCGTCTCTGGGACAGCAGCGCTAGAATGTCCACACGGCGACAGTGGACACAAAGGGCTCTTCCAGGACTGGGAAAGGCGTGCCTGGAATGTGCGCACTCCACCCACCACGTCCGCCTGGCACTCAGGCCCTGTCCAGCCCAGACGCTGTCTTGGTGGGGAAGGGCGGAAACAGCTCCTGGGCGCCTTGGTGTGTCACTCAGCCATCATCCCAGCGCACTTAGTGCTCCGCAGGCCTTGACTCTGAAGAGGCAGTTTATCAGGCTCCCCTGGGCTCTGTGGGAGCAGGAGGCGTGACAACGGGAGCCGTCTCTGCTCTACACCCAGTCGGCGGAGGACTAAGCACCCCCATGTCTGTCTGTCCTCACCAATGGTGAGAGCAGGCAGACCCAAGAAGAAAAGCCCATTCTCTAGAAGCCTCTGGAAACAGTGCCCAGGTCCCAGTGAAGACCTGGCAGCGTTGGGCAACTGCCACCTGCCACTCTGACAAATGTCAGCACCCACAGTCCTGGCCCACTCATGGCTCCACCGGCTAGAAAAGGCTTTGGGGGGTGGGGTGGGGATGCTCCCCGGTCTGACAGCCCGCTGCTCATGCTTGACCATGGCAAAGCCTTGAACCACCTTCTGAGGACGTGATCCTGCTGATGGCAGTCAAGTGTCCTGAGCAGAACGAGAGCACTGAGGTTTTCTCTGGCCTCTGGTGAGGCTATAAAGGAATGCATGTGTCAAAGGCTTCATTTCTCCGCCCCCATTGTCGAATCCTAGGGAGGCCAGAGCGAACAAGGCCTCACCTCACGTGCCCGTCAAAGGCTTTGATTTCATTTACAGCAAAGCATTTCTGAGAGCACGCGCGTGACAAGCATACGGCCTCGCACGCCACATGAGCAGCTCCAGACCTGCCTTCTGAAAGGCGCGAGCCAGCCTCCGACACTGCCAGCGCGCACCGCCTTGTCCTGCCCCAAACACTTGCCTTACAGGGCCCCTCCTCCAGGCAGAGCCCTAGAATCCCAACCCAAACCCAGAGCAGCAGCTCATGACTCTAGCCTCTGCCTTTCAAGATAGTGTCTGAATACAAATTCAAGGAAGAGGCTAAAAACTGCAGAAACCATCACAGAAAAGCCTGACGTGGACACAGGAGCTTAAAAGGCCCCAGATACAATGGGGAAGAGAATTGCTATTTTGCACCAAGGTGGATCTAGGTTCGGTAACATCTAAAGCTCATACAATTCTGCTTTAATAAAAAAGGAATTAAAAATTACAGATACAGGACTGCTCGTCCACCCCCAGGGCCCAGGAAGCGAGCGCCCCACCTTCCTTCCAGCGGTCCCCAGTGCGGGATTTTGAGGCAAAGCCAGCCAAATCAGGAAGAGAGGGCAAAAAACGTTGGGAGGAGGGGATCTGAACCTCTTCGCTAGCTCCTCCTTAAGCCTCAAGAAGCCGCGGTAAACACAGACCCTGATCTGCTTTATCAGGAAGCTTATTCCCCTCGTGGTCGCTCTCTGCAGCCATTTTCAGAGAATAACCACAGACGGTCACTTGTCCACTCATCACCTTCCCCCACGATCACCGAGTGCAGATACAGCCTGTCTGTCAAAATGGGGAGACTCGTTTTGTAGAAAGGGCGAGAGTGGGGGAACACCCTACAGAGTGGGGTGTGCTCCAGGACCCGGATCTGGTCTGGGGAGGCGTGACCCGCCTTTTCCTTTTCTGCTCAGTTCCCCTCTTTCACATTAATACTTGAGGGAACACAGGCCCGAGGGTGTAGGACGCTGGCTGTTGCTTCTCTCAGAGACTGTTTTCGGTCTCATTCTCAGGGAAGAGTCCAAGTTCTGATGAAAACAAGCTCAAGTCACACCAGCGGGTGCCGAGAGCGAGGTCAGAGCGAGGCTGACGAAATGGGTGGAGGACGTGGCCGGTCCAGCACCGCAATGTGGGATCCATTAGCGTTTCCACCAGGATGGGGAAGGATGAGGGGAGGCGTGCAGGCTCTGCTTTATCTCCACTGTCCGTAAATCCTGCCCTGACAGCTCCAGCCAGTGCGATGCTTTTCAATACGAAATAATTTAATCAGATTTAATCTGACATGCTAGCCTCTTGAGACGGGACTGACGCTTTTCTGCCAATGGGATTAAGGACCGGCTCCTCTCTGGAATGCACAAGAGGTGGCCCGTGCTAACCGGAGACACCTGTAATCACCGGGGACTTGGAAAATTCTTTTCGGCCATTCAGATTAACCAAACACTTGACAGGGTGCTGGGGACTGAGCTGTCGGGTCTGCCGCTCTGCCGGGGCGCACCAAGGGCTCCCTGATGGGACATAAGCTGGCTCCTTCCACGGGCCCGGGAGCTCCAGCTCAGCATCAGTTTGCTTAGATGCAGAATTTGTCCAGGGGCTGGAAACGGCACAGAAGTAGCTGGGAGACAGTGCTTTCAGCTGGCACGGGAGTGGGGAACGCGCTGCTGTGTGCACAGGGAAACCAGAGCAGGCTGAGGGAGGGAGGAATGGGGGGATGTCAGCAGACCCTGGAGAGAGGGTGTGGACCCCTGTGCCCTGCTCCCCGCTTCGCCCACGCTGCCAAACTCCCCTCCAAGGGGACCGGCCGAGACTAAGGCCGGGGGGTCCTCTGCGTTGGAGGGCCAAGGTCCAGGAGGCAGTGGCCACAGCAGACGCCTCTAACCCAAAGACTGGGCAGCCCTCACCCGAGTGGCCGGCCTTCAGGTCCCGACCCCAAATGTCGCACTGGGCCCCAAGAGCCGGCCTGTTTCCATGGCAACAGGACAAGCCTTGCCTAGGAGGCCCGGGAGATGCCCCGTGAGGGCCCTGCTGCCCGAGCTCGCGTCCCACGGCCTCCCCGCTCGCTCGGCCTCCGCGCCCCGGAGCTCCGGCTGCCGCGAAGCGCCCCGCGTCCGTCGCCTCTCCTCGCGCACCCAGCACTCACCTCCAGCCCAACCCGCCGCCGCAGCGATCCCGCGTGGCTCCCACACCCGCCGTTACCCTGAGCCCCTGCGGTGACCCGCGAGGCGCCTCCTGCCGGCAGCTCAACGGATGGGTGGGGCGGGGCCTCAAAGCGGTGGGCCCTGGGGCGGGGCTTCTCTGGGACGGGGCCTCAAGGGGAGGGGCCGGCCTCGAGAGGAGTAGGCCAGGGTGCTGGCTCTTTCTGCCGGCCACCCAATAGACAGGGCCGAGCCCTCCGGGGGGCGGGCCTCAAGGGAAAGGGTGGAGCTGGTGAGGTGTTGGGCTGGGCACTGGCGCCACTTGCCAGCCAATTAATTGTGTGGGCGTGGCCTGGAAAGCAGGGGCGGGGTTTCCAGAACAGGGGCGGAGCTAGCTCTAGAGAGGCGGGGCTGTGCAGTGCACCCCTTGCTTCAGTTCAAGGGACTGGACCTCCAAAGGAGGGGCGAGGCCAGGGCTAAGCTCAGGTGCCAAGTGCTAGCCTGGGCTCTGGGAGGACAAGTGGGCTGGCTGTGTTTTATCCCCACCTATTAGTCCTGCATTGGACAGGGCCAAGCGAAGAAGGGAGCAGGCTAAGGCAAGCACTTACCAGAAGCAGGCAGCCCAACATGCACACATCTAAGGCCTGAGAAGGGGAGGAGGCCGGCTGGTTCTGTCTCCCACCCAGCAGCCAGAGTGTTAAGTGACAGATCAGATCATGGCACTGTTCTGCTGAAAACGACGCAAGACTGGGCTGGGCCGGGTCAGCCCCAGGGCTCTGGCCCAACTACCCGCCTTGGGTGACTGTGTTTCCAAAGAAGCTGGTGTCCTTAGAGTTCACTTTGGCACTAGCCCTCTGGCTGGGGTTTCACCTTGGAGAAAGACTCCTCACAGAAAGGCCCCTTTGTCCCACTATGGTCACCGTCTGGACCTAGGGGCATCACGTGGCCTCGGATATAAAGATGCAGGATTCTGACCCTTTGGGTTGGAAGCTATGGCAGTATAACCCCATATTTGCTAAGGGAAAGTGGGGGCATTTATTGGTCACCTACTGTATGCTAGACCCCATGCTAGGGGCTTTCCCTAGGTCATCTCATTTACATATAGCTCACATCAACCCTGTGAGGCAGATGGTCACTCCCTATTATTACAGCTGAGGAAACAGGCTAGAGAGGTCAGGTAGAGATAGAGCTGAGAACTGAGCCTGGGACTGTGTGATTAAATAATTCCCATTAGAAGCCTCCCCACATGCACACAGGAACCTTTGTGGGGCTCCCTATATCCATACACGGCCCCCCCCTCACCCAGACGCTGAAGAGGCAAATATCGGAGGGAGGGAGGAAAGCCTGGGTTTAGGTCTGTGTTTTCCTTGTGAGGTGTAACATTTCTCGCCCTGATTCAGGCTCATCAGCCCTCCCTCCCCACAGCCTTCTTAAGCAGGGGTGGGCAAACTGGCCTGTGGACCAAACCTGAGCTGCTGCTTTTATAGATAAAGTTTTGCTGGCTGGAGCACACAGCTACATCCATTTGTTTCCGTGTCGCCTACAACTGTTTTCATGCGACAGACTTGACAGGCCACACGGGTTAAAGGTTTACTCCATGGCCCTTTACAGAGAACGTTTGCTCCCCCATCCACCCCAACCTTTAGGGTCTAGTCACGCCAGCTCTCTGGCGTTACCCCACGGCTTCACTCCTCTGCATCTTTGCTCAGGCCATTCCCTTGGCCTTGAAACTCCTTTACCAGCTGTGCCAGTTGGCTCAAGCTGTCATAACAAAATACCACACACCAGGTGGCTTTAGCAACGGGACTTGGCTGCAGAGTCTCGGAGGCTAGAAGTTTAAGATCAAGGTGCCAGCAGGGTTGGTTTCTCCTGAGGCCTCTCTCCTTGGCTCGTAGACAGCTGTCTTTTCCCTGTGTCCACACAGGGGCGTCCCTCTGTGTCCTAATCTCTTCTTCTTATAAGGGCACACTGTTGGGTCAGCATCCGCCCTAATGACCTCAGTCTAACGTAATCCTTCTTTAAAGGCCCCATCTCCAGACACAGTTGCATCCTGAGTTATTGGGGGTTGGGACTTCAACGTGCAGGTTTTGGGAGGATGCAGTTCAGCCCATCACACCAACTTCATCACCTGGCCAATTTCTACTCATTGACACTCAGATTAAGTGTTACTTATGAGGCAGCCAGTCTCCAACATAGTCGCCAGGGTTCACGCCTTCTGGTTTTCACACCCTGTGGGGTCCCTTGCCTTGTTCACTGGGGCTGAACGGTGCAGCCAGTAAGATGCTGTCAAAATGGCAGTGCAACTTCTGGAGCCAAATTATAAAGATGTGGCTTCCACCCTTGCTCTCTCCTGGATCATTCACTTGGGGGAAGCCACTCACCCTAGAGAGAAACGAAGCCCTCCCATCGGCAGCCAGCCCCAGCTCACCATCCCTGTGGGCGGGAGACTTCTTCATAGGATGCAGCCCTGATCGCCATCCCATCTGCATCTCATGAAGGAGACTGTGCCAGAACCATCCAGCCACGCGGCCCCCAAATTCCCAGCCCTCAGAAACTGTTCGAGAGGATAAATGTTCATTGTTGACTTAAGCCACTGCCCTTCAAGGCAGTTTGTTCCGCAGCGATCGATACCTGATACACCTGATTCAGGAAGGTCTCTCCGACCCTCACCTGAGCTCCACGCCCCTCTTCTGGGCTGCCACAGCCTGTTATTTTGAATCTCTTTACTGAACCAAGTCCACATTATATCAAACTATGTTGCTTACATACACATCAGATGTCGTCACTCGTCCCTATAATCCTGTCTTATTGCACTTGGAATAAAGTGGAGCTCGCAAACCTCCCCACCCCCGCACCACCCCGGCCCCCGCTGACCGTTCCACCTGCTCGCTGGCCTGGAGCTCCAGCCCTGGACTCTGCTTTCAAACACTAAGCCCATCCCGTCCTCTGAAGCACCTCTTCTTGCTGCCTCCTCTCTCTAGAACGCTTACCTTGTGGGGTTTGGCTGCTGGTACCACCCTCTGCTCAACACCCACCTCCACTGCTGCCCCTGCCCATCATCTGGACGGCCACCTCTGTGGCTCCACTCTACCTCATTACCTCGTTGTTACTGTTTGTGCGTTTAACACACATTAGGATTCATGCCCCACAAAGTAGGTGCTCAGTAAATATTCATTAAAGGAATAAACAAAGAAATGAATAGATTTCCACACCTCTCCCTCAACTATAAGCTGCTCAGGGGCAAGAGCTGACTTTTATTCATTTTTGTGTCCAGCGCTAGGCCCTTGGGCAGGTGAGCAAAACACATTTTGAACTGCAGGGTTCAATAGCTTTGGACAATCACTGGACAAAAAGGAAGTGTTGAGCTGCCCTCCGTGGCCACCAGAGGGCGGCAGGGTCCTGGGACTCTTTCCTGGCAAAAGCCCAAATGAGCCCAAAGGAAAACTCAAAGCTTAAGTTCCCAGGAATGGTGGGCCCAGGGACAGAGACGGGGCATTGGGGACCAGAAGAGAGGAAGGGTAGGGGACCACAGGCACAGATACAGCTGTAGGTCCCAGCCTTTCTTTCAGAGATTGTTCTGTCCGCATCCCTAGAGGGTCCGCAAAACAAGTGATTTTACCCTCAGATTCCATCCTCAGCACCAAGACCTATAAATAGATGTGCTCTGGGTTCCGCCGTCCCCTGTGGACTCGTCAGCCGAAAACAGCGATTATTTTTCTTCCCACATCATACACTGAGTAACTTCCAGTCAACAGTTTAGTACCTCCCGGCGCCGGTCACGGGTGGGGTGCCAGCGTCAGACCAGGCGGACGACAGAGCGGTGACACTGGACATGAGTCGATGTGAGGTTACGTGCATGTTCTGTGGCAGACAGGCAGTGGGCGGGCCGCTCCAGGAGTCTGGGGCTCAGGTGAGACATTTGACGGGAAGATGTGGATTCCACGTCACGCGCACATAGCTGGGGAATGGAGCCTGGGCAGTGGCCGTGTTAATTGAAGCCGACAAAGGTGTCAACACTATTCCAATAGGGCGTGTCAGATTGTTTCACTCTCAACTGTTTGGCCTGTTCTCAAGAAACTTGAACTACGTTCATGTAACTGTCAAACATTTTAGGTTTCCAGGAGGCGGGGCTGGGGAGAGGCGCAGGAGGGTGTCGTGGGGGCATACCTGGTGATGGAAAGAGACTTGGGGTGGTGAGCACACAGCGCCGTGGACAGTTGACGTGTTACGGAATTGAGCACCAGAAATCTGTATAATTTTGTTAACCGGTGTTGCCGTGATAAATGCGATAAAGAGGAAGAAGATTTAGGCTGGGTGAGACTTAAGAAATCACCCACCGCAGTGGTCGCTAGACTGTTTGCATGGAAATTCTAGTGCTCTCGAGACAGGGAACATGTTCAAAAGTTGTATACCAGCCCTCGTAGGAGCTAGGATCGACGCCACTACCCACAACGCGAGCATGCAGGACAGCCACGACACACACGGGCACGCGTGCCCGAGGACGACACACTGCCGAAGAGCCGGACGTGTAGGGCCGGGTCTCACATGTCCATGACCCCCACTCGTTTGTGTGTTTACTCGATGTGCTGCCTGTGGGCGGTGCTTAGATGGCGCCACTCAGCGGCTGATGTCTAGGCAGGAGAAAAATAATTAAGAGTGAGAACACGCGATGTGTTAACTGCTTTTTAAACTGAGAATTGGGAGCGGGTGTCTACTTTTCAAATTCAGGGTGGAAGAGCTCGGTCCAGCCGGAGAGCTTCTTTCTGGTTTGTGAGGAAAGAAATGTGCGGGAGCCCCTAACTTAACTTGAACCGAGAGAGGCTGAAGGGCTTGTCCACGGTCATAACATTTCATTAATGACAGGTCGCCTTGTTTTTGCAGAATCACACTCAAAAGGTGTGCAAGCAGCACAGGTAGGGAATGCTAACTGATTATTTCTCGAGGAGGGGGATTGTGGCAGATCCTAATTTGCAAAGATACCCGTCTCGATCCGAGTTCTGTTCCCGGCTCTTCTCACACCGCCACGCTCCTTCCTCTGGTGATGGAGGGAGGCCTGCATCTCCTCCTCTTGACCTTGGGAGACCTCCTTAGCTGTGTTGATCAGAATGTGGCAGAAGTGATGACTCATGTCTTCTGTATCTCTGCCTCGCTCTCTCTTTCTCTTGGGACCCGGCCACTGTGTCATAAGAAAGCCCAGGCCACATGGAGAAGTCACTTACAGCCTGGGCTTCTGTTGTTTTGTCCTCCGAGGCCTGACCGAGCATGGGGAGACTGTCCCTCCCAGGGTCAGCCAATCCCGAGAGATGTAAACAATTCACCTATGAGCCCACTTTTCGCACACACACCTACCAATCTGGAGGCCAGCCCGCCGCCTCCTTTACGGGGTTCTCATACTCCAGGCCACTCGCCCCTGCCCTCCTCACCCTAGGACAAAGTGCCACAAAACTATGAACGGTTCCTGTATCCCTGAGACCTGACGTCACCCAAACCAACCAGCCTGCTCACCTTGCCTCGCTTGTTCCTTCCCTCAGAAACTGCAATAACATGCTCGTCCTCATTTCCCCCTGGGCCCCTCTGCCCGCTGCTGCACCCCTAATGCTTCCCCAAGCGAGCGACCCTGTGTCACTTCTCGTTGCCTGAGTTGTGAGCCCTGCCATACCTGAATCGTAATAAAATCTCCATTTTTGTTTGTTTTTTAAGATTTTATTTACTTATTTTTAGAGAAAGGGATGGAGAAAGAGAGGGAGAGAAACATCAATGTGTGGTTGCCTCTCTTGCACCCCCTACTGGGGACCTGGCCCACAATCCAGGCATGTGCCCTGACTGGGAATTGAACTGGCGACCCTTTGGTTCACAGGCCAGCACTCAATCCACTGAGCCACACCAGCCGGGGCTAAAATCTACATTTTAAAACAGAGTATTTGGCCAGCTTTGCCAGCGAGGGTGTGAGCCAGCTGCCAGCATCAGCCACCAGACCCGCGAGCACACGACCCTTCGGTTGTCCCGTGGAGGCCCGGACTCCAAATGCCTGCTGGGAGGAAGATATGACGGCAGTGGGTGCTGCGTGACACCCTGAAATTTAGAGTCATTTCTTACACAGCCACCCCAGCATCGTTCACTTATGTGTGCTTTTTGACATAGCCCAGGTTTTCTACAATGAACAGAGACTGGTTTTAGGGAAGAGAATCGACAACTGTTGTTTTTAAAAAGACAACTGGGCAAGAGGGACGCCTCTTGAAGTTTTGTTTATTGAAGTTCTTTCTACTCCAGCACAGACAGCACCGTGTACTGGGGGAGTTATTCTTCATACAAATGTTTACCAAATGCTGTGTTAATAGTACAAAATAGTAATTTCACAAACACAGGAAGGGTCCAATGCCAGCAGGACACTTTTGGAACATCATGCCACCAATGCCATTGTCAAGCACTGGAGACGTGACAGATCTATAAAAGCGAGTATCAAAGATGACGAGAGCCCCTGTGTCCCCCAGGGAAGGCCTTCCGGGCAGCAGGGGCCGGCCTGCACGACATGGGCAGACCCCCAGGACGCCGGGCCAGGGGAGCAGGACTGGTGGCCGTTCATTCAGACTCAGAGGCTAGAATTTGAAATTTCTCACAGAGGCAGAGCCGCAATCTCCAAACCAGGGCCGTTCCCTTCCCGAATGGATCTGCTCTGTCCCTCTTGCCCTCCTGGCCCTGGCCGGCCTGAGCTGATGCTCACACGCATCCCAGCATGCTGCCGCCTGAAAGGAACCCAGTATGACCACCCAGCCCCCAGGTCCCCAGAGCATGGAACCATCACCAGGCCGAGAGACCCAGAAGGCTGGTCTTGCACTCCTCAGCGGGGCCAGGGCTCAGCGGATCCTTGAAAGCTCTGAATTTCTTTCTCCTAAACTGTCCCCACAGGGCTTCAGGGCACCCAGGCTCCCAAGGATGGCACCATGCTGACCTCACCAGTCAGTAGGCACTGAGCACCCGGTACCAGGGTCCATGGCTTTCCAGGAGAGTCCCAGCAAGAGTGGTTTCTAGAGCAGAGGATTCAGACCCACCCATGGGTCTTAACATCAATTTAAGGGCTGCAACCAGCAACTTGAAAAAATGACATGGGGAAGGACAGGATGAGATCGGACAGATAGGCGGAGTTGGCAGAGTCTCGCCAGGCGGCGCGCAGTAGGTCTTGTCTCCGGTTGGCTGTATAAACTGGAATCACGGTGCAACGTGAGGGCTATTAATCAAAAAGGCTTGGAAAACACTGGTATCTGGGGATAAACAGAGGATGACAGCACACCCATGACCTGGAGCCTGGTCTCAGGTGACGGGATGGGCAGGTCCCAGGGCTCCCGGGTACCGTCCCACATAGGCCACCAGGTCACAGCTGGGAGGGGGCCCCATCCCTTTGAACCCACAACGAGGGCGAAAGTCAGCTGGAAAGCCCGTCACGAAGCCAGGTTTGCCAGGACCTGTGCCAGAGGAGGGCGTGTGGGCAGAGAACCACGCAGACCTGAGGTCATCAGTCAAGGCTGTGCCTGGCCCAGCGGGCCCCAAATCCTCACCCCAAAATGTCACATGGAGGAAAACAGCCACTTCTCTTTGTTCAGACCCATCGTCCTTTTTTCAAATAGCGTCTTATTAAGGTATCTGAATACCCCCTCATCCTGCAGATGCGGGTGGGGAAGCTGTCTGTACGAATGTGGACACCACACGGGACAGGCCTGTGGCCTTCTCCCTGTCCAGCGACAAAGGGCGTCCCCAGAGCTCAGGGCCCAAGGGCTGCTGAGCCCTACGAAAGGCTTTGGGCACATGTGTCCTTGCCCCCTGAAGAGAGTCCATCCCTGACCAGTTCCCTGGGTGACCTACCCACAGGCAGCTGCAGAGAACACCAGCAGTGTCATCCTCAGGCCACACAAGTCTCAGGCAACACCGACCAAGTTCAGGGATTCAGCCACCAAGATGTGGGGTTGCTGACGTCAGGAGCCACAAGGCCCCAAAAGGACATTAAGGAGATGCCATCACCTGCTGCCCCAGAGCTCAGCTCTCAGGGAGCAGGACATGGTGCCATGGAAGGAGGAAGGATGTGACAACCAAGGACCATGACTGGGATCC
The DNA here is from genome assembly GCA_007922815.1 of Macrotus californicus. Classification (NCBI taxonomy): domain Eukaryota; kingdom Metazoa; phylum Chordata; class Mammalia; order Chiroptera; family Phyllostomidae; genus Macrotus; species Macrotus californicus. The sequence continues at coordinate 99,896 of VMDR010000597.1, forward strand.
TGGACTCTGCCCTGCGCTTACGGACGGCTCCGAACTAGTCACTTACTTAGTCTCTCTGAGTGGTCTCAGTCTCCCACGTAACATGGAGACAACCATTTCATCTTGCAGATGTCGTGGGAGAAACACACGAGAATGTGGACATGAGCACGCACACGCTTATGTCTGTTCACACCCTGCGTGCCACGCTGATGGAGAGGGCCGGCCGCAGACAGGTGGACATGGCGCGCAGGCAAGCTGTCTCTCCAAAACTAGCAAGCTCCGACCTGTGGCCTCTGCCAGTTTCCCTGGTGTAAATACTCCCACCACGGCTAGGCTCACACTACCAGTGGTTTAACGACTAGCCGGTCCCCAAAAGTTCACGATCCATGTCCAGGGCACTATCACATGTGAACACACTGACTCCCTCAACAAGGGCTCCTGTCCCACCCCGAGGGGACAGCCTCAGACTGCTGAGGTCCTATCATCACAAAGGCCCACGGCCACACCTCCCTCATCTGCCCATCCAACCAGACCACCTGCAGAGCAGGCACCTGGTTCATGCCTCATGCTGGGGTTCACTGTTCTGAGTCTTCCAGATAAACCCTGCTCCTTGGCAGGACCCAGGCTCCCCCAAGGACAGAGACAGGGGCCCATTGTAGGGAGTGATCTGTCCAATGACGGCAGGCAAGCCGTGACAATGGCATGAACAGCTGACTGCTTTGTGCAGCCTCAAGAAAATGTGTGAAATTTGGCGGGAAGTTACATCAAAAAATTCTCATCACAAGTAGCTAGATAGAGACGCACGTCTCCTGAGGGAAAGATGGTTCAGTAAACTGTGGGGCACCCACTCAATGCAGACTTTAAAACAGCGCTCACGAAGGGCTCAAGATAACGAGGACAGAGGCTTGAGGAGAATGAGCGGGGTGAAAAAGCGCACACGGCCTCGGGCGGGCTGTAGCCAAGGTGGCTTCAGACCTTCCCATCCAGGCCGACTTGCAGTTCCCATCTCTGCACCCCCATCCCCACCCCAGGCTTTCCTAGGGTTCCCCACCCCCACCCCGCCCCCTCATCCTGCTGGGGAGAAGGGCGCCAGCCTTGCTCCCACCATCCACACAATTCCCAGCCAGGCAGAAAGGCAGCTCAGCTCCAAGGCATTGGTTTAGATCCCTCCCAGGACAGCCCCAGGCAAGCTCTGGCTTGCCCAGATGCTCAGCAAGGGACGAACAAAGCCAGCCATCAACTCCAGGCCTGTCCAGCCGTGCAGTGCACAGCGGGCGCTGGGAGACGAAGCTGGGGTGTGAGCCTGCTGGGTGGGCCCCTGCCCTCACCTCCCATACTGCCCCACCTACCTCAGAAGCAGTCGCCCAAGTGCCCAGAGTGTCACACAGACCATCTGCTGCCAACTGCCCCACCCACCGCCTCGGTTCCCTGGGGCCCGACAGCGGCTTTGTTGGAGCCCCCAGCACGTGACAGCCTCAGGAAGGACAGAAAGAGGAAGGTGGTATCTGAACCTCAGTGCCACGCCCTCTCCAGCCCACACGCCCAGTGCACAGCCCAGCATGCTCCTGAGCAGGACTTTGAAACGTGAAAAGGAGTTGAGTGGATGAGGAAGCAAACCAGCCCCTCCTCAAAAGATTCAGGGGCATAAAGGGGGAGCTCAGGGAAAATGCCAGATCAAAGGCCCAGAAGAGGGGGCACAAAAGATGCAGGTGTCAGACAAGGAGCTCAGTAGTGGCCACTAGGAAAGCCCCAGGTCAGGGTCCCCAGCTCCCAGCACTGGGCTTTGATTCCCCTCAGCACACGGGTGGCAGGACTTTCAGCTCCGCCCAACAAGGTGCCATGCCTTGGGGGGTCTCCTAAACATCATCCCAGGGACCACCCCCACTCAGGCCTGAGAGGCCCAGAGGTCAAGTCAGTGTCCCCTCCCCGATCTCCAACCTGACCCCACTCATGGGAACTACTTGGTGAGCCTGCAGGGCGGGTGTACCGAATGAAAGCAGCTTCCGGGGGCTGGGCGTGCCAGTGTGGCCGAGTGTATGCACAAACACATGCAAACACACATGTACACACGCACACATGGGTAAGAGGATATAGCTTATTCCCCAAGCCTCTGCCCACTCAGGACCCGCCTGTCTGTGGACCAGGTCAGGTGATTTAATACTGGCTGGACACTTGGGAGTCAGAGGCCGGAGCTCCGAAATACCCTGGAATGTACCAGAACTAAGCATAAGGTGTCCTGTCTTTGCCCACCCAGCTCTCGCTGGGAGCCATAGACTGAGGCTTGTCTGACCTGACACAGATCCTTGATGTGGGGGTTTGAGGTTCCTGTTCAGACCTGGCGCTGGGCCTGGGGCCATGTCCATGTGCCAGGCACAGAGGGCTGGCTCCACCCCTGCCTGCAGCAGGGCTACTAGGGGCTCCAGAGGTCAGGGCATCAGACACTCACCCGGGGCCTGTCAGATGAGCGAGGCCTTCCTCCCGCAGGGCCACTCTTTGGCACTGAGCGAGAATCTGAATGTCAGCATCACAAACCCTGAGTCTGGAGCAGGCAAGCAAGCTCCCGGGATGTGCTCGCCCCTCGAATGAGTGGCTCTCAGAGTTTCCCTGGATTTTTTCAGCGTGAGAAGAAATGGCCAAGAAATAGCTTCTCATCCCCAACTGCTCCCTCCTCTGGACCAAGGACCAGAGCAGGTCAGGGGCTGCTCTAGGTGTACACCTGCCATCCCTCTATGGCCCCCACTCTGCCCACTCCAGGAGCTTCCCAAAAAGGAAAAGAGAGTGGAGATAAACACTCCCACACACGGGGACATTAACCTGGCCTGGTCACTTTCCAACCACAGGGCACACCAGTAGGTGAGGGGAATTGGTGCCATCATGAGTACCAAGTTGATGGGTCATGTCTGCCCAGAGCACCAGCCTGAGAATTCTGACACCGCCCCATGCTGCAGTTGATTGGTGATGTCTGCCACAGTCACGGATCTCCACCATCCCTGATCTACAAACCGGGTGACTTTCCCTGAAGAGGGGGACGTTCCCCAGCCAGGACTTTGGTAGCAGAAAAGGAGGCCCTGGCCACCAGGTAGAAACAACCCACCGGACTCTGCTCGGTTTCTCGGGACCATGAGAAACACGTATTGGCCTGCCATTGCCCAATTTGCAAGACAACGTCTGCTCCCTTTCCTGAAGATGTTAATGTCCGTTGTGTTAGGAGACACTGTCTAGAATAGAAAATGCATTGCAGGGTTAATCTCTCCTCTGTAACAGTGACTACACGCTTTCTCTCTCACCTAGGACACAAGGGACCGTGTGGCTGTCACCAGAAGGAACCCCGGACCCATCTAAAGCTCTCCCTGTGGGAGGGCAGATGGGCCTGGGCCCTGCGCTCTGGGCTAAAGTTCACAGAAACACTTCCCATGATGCTCTGCTCCAAAAGACCAAATGTCCCATGCAGTCTGGGCCACCTCACTTGGACACCTTGGCTTGCAGGGTGCTGGGCAGATAGAGGTACCTCCAGATGGCATAGTAGTGGGTACCAGCACCGAATGCCACAAAGAGATGCCAGATGGCATGGGCGAAGGGGATCCTCCCGTCGCTCTTGAAGAACACTGTGCCCAGGCCGTAGAAGGCCCCTCCAGCCACCAGCTCCCAGACGCCCTCGGTGTTGGGCTGTCGGCAAGGACAAGGGCAGGGCACAGGTGAGAGGAGCAGCCAGCAAGGCCTCCCCCCCCCTCCCCCACCCCACACGAAAAGCCAGCCCGGGCTCCTGGGTGGGGACATCTCAACCCTGTGGAGTCGCCACATCTCCCCAAGTCTATGCTCACGTGGAACGAGTTTCCACCAAACTCTCAAGGAATGTTTTACAGCCTTTTATCTTTTCTAAAAAGTAAAACCCAAAAGAAGCGAAAGTGGGGAGGGAAACAAATCCTACATGCAGGCTCAAGACCGCCCAAGGCGGAAGCGGCCCCAGGGCCACAGATGGACGCAGGGGTGCCGTTCTTGTCATTCATGGGATGACACATTGCTCAGCATTAAAGGAAGACGATGCTGAGCCTTCAGGACACTGCTCAGTGAACTGATCGGTCACCAAAGGACTGGGACTGTGTGACTCACTCATACTGGGTCCCGAGAGGAGCCCAGTTCATGGGGACGAAAGTGGAAGAGAGGTTGGGGGGGGGGGGGCTGAGGGAGGGGGAGGGGTGAGTGTGCCATGGGGGCGGAGTCTCCGGTGGGAAGAAGGGGGCGCTCTGGAGCTGGGCCGGGCGGCTGCACTGCAGCGTGAGCCTGCTAAACGCCACTGCACGGGACCCTTGGTCGAAATCATAAATGTGTGTATATTTTATCATAATTTTTGAAAAGGTACACGTGCCCATGGCGGAAAGTTTTAGAGAAAACAAACAAAAACAAAGTAAGCAAAAAGAAGGCCCTCTGGCCCTCCAAGATGAGCGCTCTTGGTGCCCGAGTTACTGCGTCCATTGGACAGATGGGCCAACTGAGGCTCAGGGAGGCGAGGCCCTCGGGGCCGCCTGCCTAGTCTACTGCCTCCTCAGGCGGGTCACATGGACACACGGGGCCTCAGTTTCCCCTTCTGCCAGAAGAGAGGGTTGTACTTGACAGTCTCTAGAGTCAGGCTGGGTCCTCTCCAGGCAGCCGTGAAGCCCCAACCACGTGGGCAGGACTTACCATTGACAGGATGACCAGGGCGGGGAAGAAGCCCATGACAACGTAGCACAGCAGCTCAACAAGCTTGTACCTGGCGGGGAGAGAAGGCCCCTCAGCCTCAGGACAGCCCCCGGCCTGGGCAGGAAAAGACACCCTGACCTCAAGCGTGAGAGAGCCCCTGAGCTCAGATGTCACCGGGCTACACCCAACAGCTGCTGGCAGAGTTGGGCAACCCTGGGCAGCTCTCTTTCCCTCTCTGAGACAGTGTCCACATCCGTGAAATGACACTCGAGGACTGGAAATGCGGGCACAGCAAGCGTGTGGGCACCACCCACACTCAAGCCGGGCAGACACAACTATCCGATCCCAGCACCCTCGCCCACAGGACCCACACCCTCCACTCCAGGGATCTGAGTGGCTGCATCAGCTGACACCTACTGCCATCCCTGGAGGTCCAAGAGTCTGTCACTGCTTTTGCTTCTACAGCCCCATTTATTCCCTCACTTAATCATTCCCATCATGCCACTGGGCAGGAAGGAAGTAAGCGGGGTACAGAGGGGGGTCCGTACCTGGTGACACTGTTTAGGGAAGGCAGGTAACCCATGACACCGTTGCGTGGGCCTAGGAAGCTGCAGCATCTTGTAAAAAAACTCTTCAAACTGACCCTATGGGCTATGGTCCTGGTGGCCATCCACTGGGACGCTGGGCAGAGCCGTGCCCTCATGCTTCTGGGGTCACCTGGGGTCCCTTGTCCCAATGCTGTCTTACCGCTCGTGGAAGAAGAAGACGTAGACGGTGCCCACAGATGCCATGATCCAGACCAGCCAGCGCATGTGAGAGGCCCAGGGGCCCAGCTCCCGGAGGTTCAGCCTAGGGAGAGCCGAGAGCACAGTCTGAGGGGCACTGGGACCTCACCCTGCAGGGCAGGCCCGTCCCCTGGAAGCTGACCCCAGAGCAGATCCGTCCACTGTGGCTGCTGGCGCGACCTGGGCTCTCGGGGGAAGATGTGAGCAGAGACAAGAAGAAAAACTGGCACAATGAGCAATTATGAAAGGAAAATTAGCCAAATGGCATCCCAGCATGACGGGGAAGGGCATGTGGGGCCAGCAGGTGTCCAAATGGGGAGCCTGTTGGGACTTAGATGTGTGTGCAGCCCGTGACCCCACTGGTCTGGTTCCAGGGTCCAGCCGGGGCCACGCCACTTCGTACCCACACAGGCCACACTCTTGCGACCTGCTGATACAACCAGCGCCCTTTTCTGTAAGTCAAGATTCTATGCAGGAAGCTTCTATGTAAGTCCAATCTGTCAAAAGTAAAAATAAAAACAAAAAAAAAAGTGGGGTTTTTTGATTGAGGAAGAGATGGGGGAGCCCAGACGCCCTCACCCCTTTGGTGGTCCCCAGGACCCTCCAGAGCTCTGCAGAAAGCAGCTGAAAAACCAGAGCAATACAGCAAAAAATAATTCTCCACTGCCTGTCCTGTGTCCCCTTTTCACCACACACTCAGGTGTCCCACCAGGAGGCCGGTCCCCACGGAGCACCTCGGTCTCTCTCTCACCCTCATCCAATCAGCTCCCGGTCCTGCTGAGTCTCCCTCCTGCGTGACTCACACATGTCCCCAGACCCATGTCCCCCCCTCAGCATCCGTCACCAGTGTTTGCTGTGAGTCCCTAAGTCCCAGAGGGAGTTCAGCCATGTCCTCGGCCACCAGCAGAGGGCAACACAGAGCTGCTGCTCCGACCCCACAGCCAGGGATCAAGAATAGAAACTCAGGCTTGAAAGCAGCAAAGGGAAGGACAGTCAGGATTGCTCCAGATCTAAGTCACAGTGGCCGCAGGGGAGCACAAAACCCAGCTTGACTCTTCTCCTCAACATCCAAAAAGAGACCTGAGGTTGCCTGGCTCCTGACACCTGCCGGTGCGGCCTCGTGAGCTTGGGACCATGGAGGAGCGGCCGGTGGGCCGAGCCCCCCAGTGGCCTCCGCTTCTCGCCTCTGCTCTTGGCATGCTCCGGGCCCTCCCGCCTACCCACCCCTCACCTAGGACCTTCTAGACTTCTAGAAGTCTCCGTCTGCCTGCCTACCTGGCACCTGACCCCCTGAAGCGTGTGGGTTTTCAAGAGAGAAGCAAGTCTTGTCCTCTTGAAGCCCAGGCTGGCCCAGTCGGATGCCACCTCCAGGCAGACAGACAGACAGACAATTGGCCAGACTGAGTTCCCCGCACTCCTAAGAGTCACTAATTTCCTGGTGAAGGCCGGCACTTCCCGGGACCCCTGCTGTTCCCTCCTTGTCCCTCTCCCCCACCTTTAGTCAGTCATCAGGGTCCACTCAGTTTCCAGAAATATCTTTCCACCCATCCCTCCTGTCCTGTCGACCTCCGTGGCCACTACTGGGGGCCCGGCCTCCACCACGTCTCTCCTGGGTCCTTGTCCAGCCTCCTCTGCACCTCCCTGTCCCAAGGCAGCCAACAGCTCCTGCAAAGCGGCTGTGAGTCTCACCAGACATTGCGGGAAAGCAGCAACATCCAGGAGAAGGATAATTCCGTTACTACGAAGTTCAGAGTCTGGTGAAACCACTATGTGAAGACAGACATCAAGACCGTGGTCCCCCTTGGGGAGCGATGGTGACTGGAGAGGGGAACACAGGGCACGAGGGGCCGCTCTGTGTCCCCATCTGAGTGCTAGCCACAGGGTGTGAAATGTCGCTGAGAAGCACGCTCACAGCCGCATGTGCTCCTGGGACGCACACCTCCATAAAACGTGTTTAAAAAACAATGATGTTCAAAGTGGTAATGGAAGAAGTACAATTAAAAACAAATTTGGCCCTGGCTGGTGTGGCTCCGTGGATCGAGTGCCCACCTGCAGGTCACATGAGGTCGCCTCCTAGCCATCTCATCAGCTGCCGGCCCGCAGACCCACACACGTGGGTTTGATACATAAGTGAGGACGGACACAAGGCTCTCTTTACAATGGCGGAGCAATGGGGTCTCCCGACGTCGTCAGCACCCACAGACACGGCGTGGCCAGAGAATATTACGCAGCTGTCGACAGGAATGAAGACATCTCCAACGTGCTAGTGTGGAAAGATGTCCCAGCTGCGTCACTGAGAGAACGGAAGCGAGCGGCAGAGCCGTGGCCGAGCGCCCTTCTCGTACTCAAGCGGGAGAAAAGTGGTGCAAACATACACTCACAAATACACGCTGTAAGTGTGCGTGTGTGCGTGGGCGTGCGTGCCCTATGCACAGAGCTATTCCCATACGTACGTGCTTACACGCACTCGCTCTCACATATAAAATAGCTCTGGACAAGCACCAGAAACGTGCTGAGTGCCAGGGGAAGGGCGGCTCCTGATCTTCCCTCCTCCGTGCGGAGTCAGCGTTCCGCCCACCAAACGTAAGAGGCGATTCAAACAAGGAAGAGAAAGAAAGGACGTCAGCCCAGGCGCGGGGCCACGGAGCCACTCACCAGGGCGCGTAGGAGGCCGCTATGAAGAAGTAGATGGCCATCCGGTCACACATGTGCAGACAGTGCTCCACCATCCTGGGACAGAGAGGGCAGCGTCACCCCGCCGGCCAGGACGGCGCTGGCCCGCCTCTATCCAGCCACCACCCGTGGGGCCTCAGTCTCCCCATCTCTGAGTGACCAGAGCTGTGGCTTTCAAACCAGGCACCCTGCCTTCCAAGGGGCTAAACAGAGATGCCCAAGGGTCCCACCCAGGAACCGCCTCTCCTTCCCTCTGCACTCCTATTTTAGATGCTGGGCTTCTTAGCAGATTTCAAATGATGAGAAAATTCTATGGCAAAAACATGCAAAAACTATAAAACTATGTGCCCCCCTAAAGACCCGTGTGGTTTCATATCTAGGCTCTGGAGCCAGGAGGCCTGGGTTCGAATCCCAGCCCCTGTGGGCTAGGTAAAGGAACTATGGCTTCAACCCAGTCCCCTCCCCTCTCTGGGCTCCGTCCCCTCCGCTATACATAGGGAGGTGGTCAGCAAGGCTCCCAGAGCCGCTGTGAGGGCTGAGTGCGTTAGAACCCAGCCGGCGCAGGACAGGCCAGGCTAGGCATCCTCGGGTCAAACTCTGCGTCCAGCCGCCCCCTTGGCCCTGGTCCCCCATGTACATGGCACGTGCCCCACCCCCGAGGGCCAGGCAGCAGGTACCTGAGGTGGCTCTTCTTCCAGGCGACCGTGTGGAACACAGTGGATACCACAAAGAGCCCACAGAGCCCAAGGCCATAAATCCAGGCAGAAATGGTCTCCCAGCTGTCATCTGACAGGAAGTAGAGGTTGGAGCTGCCAAGGACGCTGGGGATGATCCAGAGCTGGAAGCGGAAGGGGGACAGGGGCCGGCCACCTCCGGCTCAGGGTCCAGGGCAGTGCAGAGCCCTCCCTTGCCTCCAGACCCGTGCCGGTCAGCTTGGCGTGGTGGGACTGGCCTTACAACCTGCGCTGTCGCATTTGGGAGCCACCGGGCACATGCGGCTACTGAGCAGTTGAAATGCGCCTTGTGCCACTAAGGAAAGGAACTTTTAATTTTATTTCATTTGAATTGATTTCAGTGTGACTGTCAACGACCACGTGAGGCCGGGGCTACCATGCTGGGCGTGGACTGAGAGAAGCAAAGAGCCAAGACCCTGCTTCAAGGAGCAAGTCTGGCTGCTGCCCTGCACGCTGCGTCCCCAGAGACCCCAGCCTGGAGGTCCCCCGGTACACCGCACTGCCTCGGACCTCTATGCTGTCACACGTGCGGTCCCTCTGAAGAAAACAGACCCCCACCCTGTCTGTGGGGCAAACCCCTCGTACTCCAACTCTGGTTCAGCCATCATCCCCTCTGGGAAGTCTGAGCCGTCCCCAGAGCAGAGAGGCACACTCAGAGCTTTCCCGTCGGCCACACCAAGCTGAGGAGCCGGCGAAGAGGCTGCCTCCCCCAACCTCAACCTGGACATGCCCCCCTCAGCTCTCAGACCCCAGGAGTCGACTCACAGCGTGGGTGGCACAGTTGGCCGCGTGCTCGTACTCCGTAGGCTGGTACCTCTTGTGGGCGGGGACCCGGTGGTTCATGAACCTGGAAGGAGAGGCGTCCTTCCTGGGAGCTCAGCCAGGAAGCCATGGAATCTCCAGGAGGCCTGAAGACCTGGCCCCTGGGGAGGGAAGACAGGGACCCCACTCCCTCCCACCCCTCCCCCTTCTCCCATCCGCCTTCCCCCCTCTATTACATTTTTTGGACTCGCCAATCTTTTCTGCCGGCTCCCCAGTGCTCTTTGCTCAACACTGGGCTGCTGCTCTCTTCATTTCCTATTTTCTTCACTGTAACGGGCATGCAGTCCGGCTCCCCAGGGGCACAGCTGGACCCAGGAGGAGCCACCCCTCACCCTTCTGCCCCTCCCTGGGGGAACCTTCCCCCAAGGAACCCAGCCCCCCACCCTGTCATCATGGACTAGAGGTGCTCTAATTGCCTTTCAGTGGAAACTGAAACACCAAAAACTTTTCCCCCAGGATCCCAATTATTACTATGAAGACCCACAAAAATGAGAAATGAGCACATGGCTCAGAACACAGGGCTCCATGCAGTACAGTGCACAGAACACTTATTGAGCACCTTCTGCATGCTGTGTCCATACAGGACAGTACATGGAGTATTAATTTAGTACCTTCTGTGTGCTGGGTCCATGCAGGGCAGTGCACGGAGCATTTATTGAGCACCTTCTGTGTGGTAGTGTCATACAGTATGTTAGCACTCTCTCAGGAACGTTTGCTGAGCACCCACCATGTGCTGGGTGGCAGTGGGTGCTCTTGGAGTCCAGAAGAAGGACAGACAGAGGTGCGCCTTCTCCCTCAGGGTCCACACATCATGCAGAAGCAGAAATAACGATGGGCTTATGGTCACAGAGAAGGTGGGGGGCCCACCCCTGGAAGCGGGGAGCCCATGGAAACACCGCCTCCTCAGGTGACCCAAACAATCTGTCCATCAGCCCACCCTCTTCACGAGTGGCCCTGGAGGAATGTGGCAGTGGTCCCGGCTGACTTATTTGATATGTATTGACAGCAAAAATACGTGCTGGTTGGATTGTGTCCTCTAAAATTCCGATGTTGGAATCCGAGCCCCCAGAACCCGAACACATGAGCTCACGTGGAAAGAGAGCTGTTTCCGCAGGTGTAATTCATGAAGCTGAGGTCCCACTGCAGGGGTGGGCCCTGCTCCGATAGGACTGGGGTCTGTATTAGAAAAGGGGAGACGCAGAGCGTACAGACCACGGGCTGATGGAGGCAGACAATGGAGTGACTTGTCCACAAGCCAAGGAACACCAGGCGAGGTCAGCAGCCACCAGGGCCGGGAGGGGCCCAGGGAAGCACTCCCTCTGAGCCTCAGAAGGAGCCGGCCCTGCTGGCACCTAGATCTTCTGGCCTCCGGGCTGTGTGAGGACCGCTTTCTGTGGTTTTAAGCCACTACATGTGTGTGGCCATTTGTCACCACAGCCCTGGAGATGCTGACACAGGTGCACACAGTGTTCATTTGGATCCATCCTGCCCGAAGCCTCCAGGGCACTGTGCCAATTGGCGCTCGCTCCGTGGGCTGGGCGGGGACAGAGCTGGGGCCCCTCTCCAAGGTGGGGGCCGGGTCTCACGCGTTACCAGGCGCGGTCTGGCTGTCTCCTCTCTTGCTGGCCCTTTAACAAACACCGTGAAAGCCACCCATCGTGCCAGCCACGCGGGTTCGAGGGTGATGTCACGGTTGCCGTGGCGACCCAGAATGGGCAGTTATTCATTTATTTCTGGGCTCCACAAAACTTTCCTTGTCCCCCCCCCACCCCACCCTGGGCAATGGCAGGTATTGAATGTCCAGCAGTGACAAAGGCAGGCAAGGGAACGCCGGGGGGCGGAGGCGGGGGGGGGCAGGGGGGGGGGACAAGGCCCGGGGCCAGGGCAAATGCCCAAGAAACCAGTTCCCACAACCTGCGAAAACCAAGCACTTCTCTTCAATAGCCTGCAGCCCAATCCTTTCTCCGTGAACCTCTGTGCAGCATTTTAAAAGGACAGTGAATTAATTTGTGTTTTCATTTCCTTTTAATTTACATAAGTAAAGTTTCTCTTTTTCTGCTATAATTTTATGAGTTTTGCTAAATGTAGAGAGCCATGTAACCCTCACCACAGTCAAGACAAATAGCAGATCCTTCACTGCCCCCTCCACACCTCCTCAGGTCCTCTGGCCCCAGGCCCCCTCCGCAGCCCCAGTCACCACAGCTCCGTTCTCCGTCCCCACAGCCTTGCTTCCTCCAGGTCACTTAGTAAGCGGAGCCTTACAGGAGTCCCAAGCCTGTTCTTCTGATGTCTAAAGAGAGTTTCTTGTATAAAGGCCAAGTGCATTCTTAGGCGAAAGGAAACTCTGCTTTGAACACCACACAGGGATGTCCCTACTTTTCTACTCAAGACATGCTGAAGACACACTTGTTTTACACAGTAAGAAAGCGGACCTTCCTAAATGCAGCATGACCAGTTCCAGCAGCAATTGTCGACCTTTGCATCCTGTTTTTTTCTTTCTCCTTGCGGGCTGCCATGTTGGCCTTCTTTCGTGCAGCTCACTGCCCATGAGATTCGTCAAGGCTCTATCGGCAAGCCCTTCCTTTCCATCGTGAGGGGTCGGCTGTGCGGACGTGTAAGGCCTGTTGGTCCGTTCCCCAGCGGAGGGACGCTGGGGCCCTTTTCACCAGCTGAAATGCGTAGGTAAAACTTAGAATGTTCCACAACAGAGCTGGCAGCCAGATAGGCAGCCTTCAAGGGTGTGGGAAATGTCTCCTAACCGGGTGGACCTTTCCAGCAGGCCACAGCGGGTCAAACGTGAGGAGGGACATGGGCCATTCTGTCCCTCTCTGGGGAACAGAATCCCCGTCTGTGGTCAGCTTTTGCTTATTAGGTGACCACGTGGCCACTGTGTGGGATGGGTGGAAGGACAACTCTGCACAACGGGGTCCAAACTTAGCCGGGACCTGGAGCCAGATGCTGGCAGGCAGATGAGGACAGAAGGTCAATTCCCATCCTGAAACGGAGAGGCATGGGCTCTGAGGCAAGGCACAGCTGGCCAAGCTGCTGTGTGACCTATGGGGACTTACTGTACGTCTCTGGGCTGCAGCTCCCTTCTTTGTCAAGGAGGTGATGTTACCTCGCCTGCAGGTGGCATGAAATAAGCCCACAGGGTGCCTGGCACACAGCAGTACTCAAAGGATAGACTCTGTTTTCACCACTCCCTGGGGGCTCCCAGAAAGAGCCCAGGCACCGTGTGCTTCCCGGTATGTGCCCCCTCCGGGCACGTCACAGACAGCGTCCATTTAAAGCCCTTGCAAAGTGGATATTATCATTCTAAGTTGAAGATCAGGCTCTAAGAGGGGCAGCCCGCGGTTCTCCATCTTGGTCACACATTAAGAATCACTTGGAAAACAGACAGATGGGTCGACAAAGCGTGGTCCATCCACACAATAGGATATCACTTGTACAGGCCGCCAGGGCCACCAGGCTCCGTGGAGGCAGCAAACAGGACTCCGCTCGTGTGGCAGCCCACGCCATGGGGTGGCCGAGGTTGCGACCTGCAGGGCTGGGTTGCCAAGGAGCCTGTGCATGCATGAACCTGGGCCCGCCGGGAAGGGATGGGCGGTGAACCAGCGACGTCTGCTGAGGGCACAGGGCAGGCAGGCCCTGGCCTAAGAGGTCCCTGGATGCCTCACTGGCCTCTTCCTCCCGGGAGCTCATGACAGCGCTGTGCCCCGGGGCAGGGCCGAGAGCATGACTGTCATTTCACACGGCGACTCAGGAGCGGAGCCACACGCTGGGAGGTGGTGCGGGGAAGGCAGCCACCCAGACCTTCAGACTCTGGGGCTACAGTCCCAGGGCACCCAGGGCCCCTTCGGCCCTGTCCATGGTTCTGACGGGAGAGGGTCTGCCTCCGTTCTTTACACTCCAGAACAAGGTGTACCTGGGCACCCCTCCAGGGTGGCTGTGCATCTGGCGGCAAAGGAAGGGGAGGGACAGAGCTCTACCCCTGCTCCTGGATTCACTGCCTCGTGGGCCAGTGGTCCATGCAGCCCATGGCCCCGGCCCCCTGCACCCCGCCTTTGCCAGGCCCTCCCACCTTGGCAAGTCCGCACCAGCCTCCCAGGCCTCGTGGGACAAGGAAGGAAAACATTGTTTTTTTCTTTATATTTCTTTTTTCTCTCTGTGTTCTGTGCTTCTCCACTGGCTACCATGTTCATTTATTCCTGCTTCAGTGATTTTTTTTTAAAAAAATCAAATAAAACAAAAACATGTTAAATAGGAAAGTCTGTGTTTGAAACCGGTTTTCGAGACCAAAAGTTCTCATACCTACCCCATCTGCGTTTGGAGAGGGGAGGGGCTGTTCCCCAAGAGGACCCTGGCAGGTCCCCAGATGCCCACACACGCCGGAGTCGAAGTGAACCGTGGATGGGGCAGACGCCAGACCACAGTGGGAACGGGAGGACACACCCGCACACCGACACGGGAAGATGTAACACCGAACGACGGAGCATGCTCTTCGGTTCCATGCGTAGAAACTCACGGCCTTGGAGGATGAGCGCCAGGACAGTGGCTAGCCCCAGGAGCGAGGTAGTAACTGAAGGGGGCATGAAGGGGTTTCTGAGGCGGCCACACTGAGCGTCTTGGCCGGGTGCTGGCTCTACCAGCGAACTGAGTCTGCAAGCTGTGGCGGGAAGGCCCACCCTCCCGGGCGCTCCGTGGACACAAAGCGTGAAAAGGCAGGGTGGAGCCAGGCACCTGCCTGGTGAGGTCTGGGGTTCTGTTATGGTGAGCTTCCCACACCAGTGTCCAGCAGCCTCTGCAAACCTCTGCTGCAGCACTGCGGGCCCAGGCAGGGCCAAACTCTCAGACCCCATTGGTCCACACCTGTTCCTACTGCCTGGCCTCCCTTCGGTCTGGGCTCAGAGCATCCCAGCAGCTCCCCCTCCTGCTCCTTCCCCTTCGGTCTGGAGCAGCCAGGCCCAGCCTCAGAGCTCCTGCAATTTCTCCTGTCCATCTGGCTTGGGCTCAAGGGCCCAAGCCCCCAGAGAGAAGCTGGCCTCCCGTCTTTGATGAGACAGGTCAGGGAAAGCTTCTGAGGCCACTCTTTCCAGGCTGGGCCAGTGCCTGGTGGTGGCAGCCCTATATCCCCAGAACAGAGGACTTGTCCAGAAGACAAAGGGGGTCTGTCTGTCTGTCTCACAGGGGCAAGGACAGCCAGGGCCAAGCTGGCCCCAGCGCTCGGAGCCTCCCCCTCTCCAGCTTGCCCCGGGACGCTCTCTGTGTCCATTCATGAATTCACGACTCCTGGAAGGCAGACAGCATCTTGGCTCAGTCCCTGGGAAACAGAGTGGGAGGAAAAGCAGCCCTTGGGCCCATGCCACCTTGGAATGGAAACCAAAACCCCAGGACAGCGAGCCGGGAACAGGAGGGGGAGACTGAGCAAGGGGCGGAAAGAGCCGGGGCGGGACTCAGTGCCAGGTCGGAAGAACCCTGGTTCAGCTGAGCTGCAAGTGACAAAGCCTATGAAAGGCGCCCCCTGGAGGTGTGCACCTGGCGGGACTGACCAACAAACCAGTGGTCATGTCTGGCGACACCCCTGCTCCAAGCATCTTGAAGTCTGGCTGGGGAACGGTGAGCAAAGGGACAGGACCTGCTCGAGTGTAGGCACTCAGGACACACCTGGAAGAGGGGACTGTGGCTGGAAGGGTCTGCAGGTGCATCCCTGCAAGGCTGCTGAAGGGGGTCCCCTGGAGAGATCTCCTGTTTCTCCTGCATACCTCTCAGCTCAGGTTTGCAGCCGAGGGGGCGAGCGGCAAGCCCAGCACTGCTGCTGCTGCTGGGGTGACAGGTCCCCAGGCATCGACCCCTCCGCACCGGGTCACTTCATGGGCACCCGTGCCCAGTGTACATGCATCTCCTCACACGGCCCTCCCAGCAATCCCACAGAGAAAGCATCGTCTCCCCCGTCGTGCACATTTCTGCACCTTGCACCCTCACCCAGCCACACAGCCACCCAAGGCTCTGGCGTGGAGGTGACGGCCCGCAGTCTGCACCTCACACGAGGATGTGAGCTCTGAGAGGGTGGGGACTCCATCAGCCCTGGGCCCCTAGCACGTAGGTCAGTCCTGGCACCTCTAGTCCGCAACAATTACTGATGACCTAGCGGACGAATGGAAGGCAGATTTGTCTGTGGGGCAGTCAAGGGTCCCAGGTATGGGGGCGCATATTCTCGTGGTTGACCTCCACGTTACTGGACAGCCACCGTCCCCATCAGCCCCACTGCCTCTCCAGCTCCAGCCCCAGCTAAACACTCCACCCGGACAGTAATTCTCAAAATCAGAGCCACAGCATCCCTCAAGCCCACTCTCAGCTTCCAGCGTCCCCACCGTCTGGTTGGTGACAGCTGTGTGAGGGTCCCTGAAAAGTAGGACCTAAGGGAGCAGGTATTTAGCCCCAAGATGAGCCCTTCTCTTGTTGTAACCTGAAACACAGGGCATCTGCCATGACCACTTCGTTCAGGGCTCCGCACTGCCCATGCCATGACCACCCAGGCGGCCAGTGGGCCCATCAGTACATCCCTCATGCAGCCACAGAGGACCCGGCACCCAGGGAACTAAGTAACCGGCTCACGGGCGCCCCCACCGGGGTCAGGATGGACAGCACACCGTTGGCGCACTCACTGTGAGCTCTGGGCCAGGCACGTGCGGTCCTCCAAACCACCACAATGGGATATCTCTCATTCTGCTCGCTTTACAGAATAGGAAACTGAGGCCCAGAGATTCAATCCATGCAGTGAGGTTAGTAACACTGTTATTTCCCATGTTCCAGAAGAGAAAATGAAGGCACAGAGAGGCCACGTGACATGCCCAAGATCACACAGCCAAGGCGGGGGGTGCTGAGGCAAACCCAGGTGTCTGACAGCAGAAGCCACCCACGGTGCACCTCCCTCACCCAGTCCTCTGGAGGAGAAACACCTGCTCCCTCTGCTGCCTCCAGGTTCGCAGGGGCGATGAAAGCACGGTAAACCGGATGCAGATGGAGATGAGGGAGCTGAGGTTAGGAGAGCGCAGATGCTGCAAGGCCGTGGGCGTGAGGGTGAAGTCAGATGGGAGAGCAAGGAGAAGGGGGTGAATGCCCAGAGTCGCCCAGGCAGCAGCCCTGGGGAGGGCAGAGCCATCAACCGCTGCCCGGATCCAGCTCCAGGTCCCACGGAGGCCCCAGCGCATTCGGTTCCAAGTCCCGCAGCCAGTCCAGGCACCCTGCTGTGGAGGGAGTGGTCTCTTCTTCCCCAGGGGCCCTGTCCCCACGTACTTCTCTGGTGAGGCGCTGGCGAGGGCGGCACATCCGTGTCATCCTGAACTTGTGATGCGAACAGGGAGGGACTGCCCTCGTGAAGGCGTGATTCCCAGTCCTCACGTGGGCAACGAGGCAGCCTTCACACTCTCGATGTGTTTTCATAGAATGAGATTCCACCAGAGTTGCAAAAAATCAAGTTAAAACAAAATATTTCTGCCCTGGCTGGTGTGGCTCAGTGGCCTGAGTGTCAGTCTGTGGACTGAAGGGTGGCCAGTTCGATTCCCAGTCAGGGCACATGCCTGGGTCTCTGGCCAGGTGCCCAGTCGGGGGGCATGTGAGGGCCGATCGATGTTTCTCTCCCTCTCTTTCTCCCTACTTTCCCCTCTCTCTAAAAATAAATAAAATATTAACTAAAAAATAAAATCTAAAAAAATATATTTTAGCTTTACTTAAATACTTTTTGACTTTAAATATTATACTTAGTCATATTTAACAAAAATATTTGGATATTTTAGAATAAAAATCACTTAAATTTTTCAATGTTTAACATTTACTTTAATTTACAGTCATAGGGGTTTTTTTAATTATATTTTTTCTTTTAATTCTTTAGTGCTCTTTAGAAGAAATTTCTGAGGGATGGAAATGTTATCTGTCTGTGTTGTCCCATTTGCTCTATGGTAGCCACTGGCTGGTTATTTGTGGCTAATGAGCATTTGAAATGTGGCTGATGTGACCATGGCACAAGCTTTGAAATTTTATTTCATTTTGATAAGTTTACATTAAAATAGCCACAGGTGGCTTGTCTGCAGTTCTGGATGATTACTGTTAACAGAACCCAGATGTAAGTGCAAATCTTGAATCTCAATAACAATGATTCTGCTGCAGTGAAGTCAAGAAGAAATCAACTCCATGCTATACACAATGATTAACATGGAGTGTGCATGTCCATGTTCCACTACTCACCCACGCACTGCTGGCCAGCAACAAATGCCCAAACACTCAAACAACTAACTGGTGTCTCTGACACCAGCTGCTTTCAGTCCTGTGATGGCCTCCATGTCACAGTGTTCAATTTTGTCACTGTGGAAGTATATTTGTCAAGAAGGAAGACAGGGTCCATTCTGTTAAGAAGCTTATTAGCCTGATTTTTAGCTTTAAATATGCAGACACACAGCATGTGGGCTTCTGCTGGGACACCAGCCCTGAGAATGCTCAGGGGTAGGGGAACCCCCACCCCCGCCAGTGAATGAGTGAGTGCACCTGGGCCCAGAGGGTGCGTCCCCAGAGCCTGCCAGCCCCTGAAGGGCGTGGGCAGCTGGGAGGACTCAACGCCTGTCTCCGCGTCCACCTGGTAGGGAGCAGAGGAGGGCATGAGACCCACTCTCTGCAGCCATGGTAACGGTGGTTGTTGTTACCCCCATGGTGTGTGGCAGGCAGAGAGGCCAAGTGCCGACAAATCCAGGTATGAATCCTGCCATTTGCTCTACGACCTCGAGCAAACCCAATGGGGATAAAAGGGTCCCTAACCCTCACAGGCCGGCTGCAGACTAGACGACATGATGTATAAAAATGCTTCCCCAGGGGCCTGGCTCGCAGTCTGGGGTCCTCTTTCCCGACTCCGTGAAGCCCCACAGTAGCCAGCGAGGTAGACGTGCCCCACCACCCCTCCCCCAGCGTGCAGAGACCTGTGGACGGACGGCAGAACAAGCCTTGCGGAGACGCAAGGTGTCTGACAGCCCCGTGCAACTTGAGAAACTTGCCTTTCACAAGTGGCCTCCAACCCTCTCTGGAAAGAGACAAGCTGTAAACAGCAACAACAACCGACATAAATAACCGCCACTGAGGAGCGCCGGCTGTGCGTCCCCCCAGAAGCTTCACAGCCATTATCTGCGTCACCTAAAGAACAAAAATGTTTATGAAACTCGTGCCCTTCAGAATTTCGGGATCCCAGCTGGAGAAGGACCAGCTCTGAGTGGCTCTGCAGGGACGTGAAGCTGCAGGGTGGGGACTCGAAGGGAGAGGAGGCCTACCAGGGCCACCGCGGGCAGTGCCACTCCATTAGCCTTGTTTACCAGGACGAAAGCAAGGCTGGGTGACTAAGGCACTTGCCCAAGAGAACCCAGCAAAAAAGGAAGACAGAATCGAACAAAGCACAAGCCACAAGCTCCCGCCACTTCCCAGGGACGCTGCCACATGGAAGGAGCCGGGACCCACCTTTGTGTGGCCTTAAGAGCAACTCCAAGTCCCCACAGCAAGAACTGCACCAGTGGGTACATTCTTGACCTGGTCAGGGTAAACTGTGAGGTCAGTGACACCACATGGACCTTGTGACCCCCGGGACGTGGCCAGCACCCAGAAATGACAATGGATCAGGTATGTGTCCGCACAGAGAATTCTCCTCTCCCCTCGTGCTTTTCCAGGGGGGGACGTCCCCTCGGCGTTACTTACAGAGACAGAATCTGGGAAACAGCTTCGGTGTCCAAATGTGGGGAGTGGTAAAACACAGCAGGGGACAGCGATGACCGGGACTGTAGGGGCACTTGAAACAGAGGGTGCAGAAAGACAAGGGAAGCGGGGTGACAGTGGGTCGCCTGTTTGGCTTCAGGACAAAAGGCTAGCTGTAGAGCGTACGGAAATGACTGGACAAAACTGGCCAGCAGGTCTCACAGGGGTGATCTCGAGATGGGGGTGAAGGGTGACTGTCTCTGGGCTCTTTTTACATATATTTCCCACGATTTAGAAAGTGTTCTCCAAGGAGCCCGTGCGGCATTTGTAACCACAATGCTGTTTGTAACGACCCGTTTAAAGTCACGTTGCATTAAGCGAGACAGCGGACAAATGTCCTTAGGGGTTGATGTGCCAGTCCAAAGTCACACTGCCAGTGTTCATTCAACAGATTTTTGACTGGTACCTACTCAGAGGCCAGGAGCTGCTTGGGGCATGGGGGAGGCAGGACTGGACACACACAGGTGGCTGGGCCACACTTCCCAGCCTCCCTTGCAGGGAGGTGTGGGCACGTAAGGGAACAAGAGCCTCTGCCACCTTCTCGGGCACTTGGAATCCAGCTTGTTTTTCTTTCTAGGTCAAGAATTAGGATGCTGCCAGGGCCCGGAAGCCCCCTGTGCACCCTTCCTAACCTTGACTTCGTCCCTCCCTCCTCCAGAGGTAACCGCTGTCCTGACTTTGCAATAGCCAGTGCCTGGCTCTTCACCTCCACATTCCCAACAGCACAGCTGCTCTGCCTGTTGTTGGGTGCTCCGTGACCCGTGACCCGAGTCAGGCTGTCTCCAGGGTTTTGCTGTCGCTCACCACGGCTATTCTCCACGTTGTTGGCGGGAACTGGAGTCCCCTTTCCCTGCAGGCTGCTGCTCCCTCCTGTGAGTGCCACCACTCTCCCAAGGACAGCCACCCGGGTTGTCTCCAGGCCTTGCTTGCCAAGAGCAATGCTGCTGAGATCTTTGCCCATTTACCCTGGTGCACCTGCCACGGTTTCTGTAGGACTGACGCCCGGAAGAGGACGGCCGTGCGTTAGGATGCACACGTGTCCGAGTTAGCACGATAACTTCTGTTTCCCAAGCTGCTGCAACAGTATTGTCGCGCTTCAGCCATACCGAATGGTAAGAACAGTCTCTCTGTGCCCTTGTTTTGCGTTTCCTGTCTCACCAGTGGGAGCATGCTGAGCCTGTCTGTTTGTGTTCCTCGCCCGAAAAATGACTGTCTTCACACTTTCTCTTGGCTTACTGGTCTCTTTTTTACTGAGTTCTTCGTATATTCTGGGCCTTCACTACTTGTTGGTTAGACGGGTTGTAAATACATCCCTCAAGTGTGCAGCTTTTCTTCTGTTTTCTTCGTGGCATTTTTTGATGAATAAAAACTCTTAATTTTTAACGTGATCTAGTTTATCCACCTTTTCTTTTACGGTTTGTACTTTTCATGCCTTCGGTAATCTGTACTTACCACAGAGCCCCAAATACATTCTTTCATGTTTTCTAAAAGTTTTCAAGTTTTGTTATTTTTTTTTTTTTAACTTCACTTTCAAGTCTTTAACCCGGCCAAGAGTGCTTTCTCTGCATGGTGTGAGGTAGGGCTCCAGTCTCACTGTTTCCATCTGGATAAACATGTGTCTCCCATTTGCTCAGCAGAGAGTCCTTGCCCCCGTCGATCAGCTACGTCGCCTTTGCCAAAGTCAGAGTTTTTGTCTGCATGGGTCTGTCTCTGGCCCCTCCCTTCCGCCGCGCTGGCCAGTCCGCTGAGCTCTGCACCAACACTGCACTCTCTTTAATTCCTCCGGCTTTACGGTAAGTGTTTTTCTCGATGAAGATAAATCATTCAAGGACTCTAGGTTAGACCCTTAAAGATCAGCTGGCCAGACCATCATCCACTGGGAAACTGAGGCTCAGAGAGGGAAAGCATCTTTTACCGTGAATGTCACACACCATTTAACCAGGAACATTGTTAAGACCTAAATATTTGTGTCCTCCCTCCCAAAACACATTCGTATGTCAAAATCCAGTTCCCAGTAGGACGGTGTTTGAAGGTGGGACCTTCGGGACACAATAAGGTTATGAGGGTGGAGCCCTCACAAGAAGAGGCCAGAGAGCTGGCTCCTTCTCTTCCCGCCACGTGAGGACACGACAGGAAGTCGGCAGTCCGTAACCCTGAATAGGGCCCTCGCCAGACACGGACCCTGCAGGCACCCTGATCTCAGCCCTCCCGCCTCCAGAACTACAAGAAATAATGTTCTGTTGTGTAAAAGCCGCCCAGTCTGTGGAGCTTTGTTTTAGCGGCCAGAACGGACAAAGACAAACACACATCTCTCACCCTGAAGAGTACTGAAGAATATTGAAGAATATGAAGACTCTTGTCCTGGTCGATGTGGCAGCCCCTGGCCACTTGTGGCTGTTGAGCACTTGAAATATAGCTAGTCCAAACTGAGGTGGGCTGTGAGTAAAATGTTCACACCAGACTTTGAAGACTTGCGGGGAAAAAAGGAAGAAGAAATGTAACTCCATTTCCTCACTGGACTCATAATTGATGGAAGGGGCATCAGCCCAGGCGTGGAAGAATGGGTTCAGGTCCAGCTGGGCCGGGGAGCTGGATTCCAGAGCAGGCAGCACCTGTGGCCAACTCTAGGTCATTCAGACCAATCCTCCAGTCTTGACAGGTCAACCAGCTAAGGCCCAGAGAGGCGGAGACATCTACCCGAGACTGCCCAGCAGGTGCAGGGCTGGCGAAGGCCCCTGGCACAGCCTGCAGAGCTCCTTCCCCGCCTGTCCCACCCGAAGCCTCCAGCCTGGGCTTCTCCCTCCCCTTCAGGCAGACACTCCACCAACTCGAATGTCACAACGGCCCACAGGACCCTTGAGGACTTTAAAAGTCCGAGTGTGCACACCTTACAGGACCCCACGGATTTGTGCAGCCAATGCCTCCCACCTTCAGACCAAAAGACAATCTGCAGGAACTCCTCCTCACGTCCTTCCTCTGTGTGGCCCCTCCCCCTAGGGACTCCCCCACTTTATGAAAGAAACACTCAGAACACACCCTCTCCCCGCACCACCAAGAAATGCAGAGTGAGCCTGAGGGGGAAGGACCAGCACTGCCCCCCACTGTCCCTGCCCCTGTGTGTCATGCTCAGCAGGGGCCTCCTGGGTCAGCTGTGCTCAATTTGACCAGAACTTGTAGAAACTTCAGGGCACAGTGGACCCTCAACAAGAAGCCACAGGGATATGGATCTCAAAACATCACCAGCATGGCTCAAGTTCACCTCCTGCCACTCTGGGCTGGGAGGCGGAGACCTGAGTGGGAGGGTAAGAGGAGCAGGTGGCCCAGGATGGGTGT
Organism: Macrotus californicus; assembly: GCA_007922815.1. Taxonomy (NCBI): domain Eukaryota; kingdom Metazoa; phylum Chordata; class Mammalia; order Chiroptera; family Phyllostomidae; genus Macrotus; species Macrotus californicus. The sequence goes on from VMDR010000597.1 coordinate 122,688, forward strand.
CCCCTCCAAGACCCAGCTTCCTGGGAAAGAGGAGAGGTCCAGGCTCCGCTCTCAGGGCAGCTGGTCCTGCCCAGACCCCAGGGGCTGAGGGGCAACGTCAGGAACGGGTTTTCACGCCAGCTCTCGGGTAAGCCCACCACCCCAAACTCTTATAGGAGCTTCATGACTGTGCCCCCCACCCCCGCTGCCCCTTAATTAGGAATCAAAGCCGGGAGCTGGCCTTCCCTCCACAATCCCCTGGGAGTGTCTGTCATCACCATTTAAGGAGAAGAAAGTGAAGCTCAGGGGACTGTGGACCTCACGCTGTGAAAAGGCCACAGCGCACAGCAGCTCTTCCTGGGTCCTCAGCCTCAGTTTCCTCACCTGCAAAGAGCACCTGCCCATCGAAGGGGGGTGGGGGTGTTGGGGTACAAGAGTGGGGGCATGGGAGGAGTGCAGAGGGAAAGGGGTGATGGTGGTGGGAAGGCCAGGGGCCAACGCCTTGAATCATTAACAAAACCGCACCAACAGACATTGAGCGGTTATGGGCGCGGTACAAAGTGCTTTCCAGGGGCCATCTCACTTAATCCTCGCGGGGACCCCAAGTGTGGGAACTCTCATTATCCCCGTTTTGCCCACCTGGAAATGGAGGTTCAGAGCGGTAAAACGACTCGCTTCAGGGCACCTCGCTAAGAGAGGGGCGCTGGGAACCCGCGCTCTCCGGGTCCAGGGCGCAAATCTGGGCACAGAGACGCTGACAAAGACCCCGGTGTCTGGTTTCCGGCTTCTCGCGGCGGGTTAGGGACCCCTTATCGACTGGAGAGCTCTAGGCGGCAGGGGCAGCGACAGAGCCGTGGCCGCGCACCCCCTGCACCCCGCACTCCCCACTCACCTCGCGTACTTGGTCTTCTGGAAATCCAGGAGCCGGGGGGGCGAACATCGCGGCGGTTCCATTGGGGTCCAGCCCGGGCGCAGAGAACGCGAACTTGGCGGCCCGCGGGGAAGGCGAGCGCGCGGCACGGGCGCAGCAGGTAGGCGGGTGTGGAGCGGGGGCGGCGGGGGGCGCGGGGCCCGAGCCCGACCGAGGGTGCCAGGAGCCGCCGACGCAAATCCCGACCAGATGGTGGCGGGGCGGGGCGGGGGGCTCCGGGCCAATCGCCTTAGTCCCCGCGGCCCGGGAGCCCTCCCTGGGCGGGGCGGACCCCTCCAGCACTCGACCGGGGTAAGGGAGCGGTGGGGGCTGGGGGTGGGGAAGGGCAAAGGGGATCGCCTGACTGCTGCCCTTTCTTTCTCTCCCGGTGTCCCTGTCGCCCTCCTCGCCCCCACCCATAGATGTTTAAATAGAGAAGGTGACGGAAGGCAGCGGACACTGCCTGCACGCCTGACCTCGGACCCAGCATGGCCTGTCCCCTAGTGGACTTGTAGCTTGTGCTCTCCCACCGCAGCCTGCCTGGTCCCTATGACGCGCGATGACCCCAAAGGATCCACCCCGAATGGCTGCAGTCCCTGGGAACCCCCACCAGAAGCTGTGATTCCTGGGGACCTTCAGGACCCGGAGATGCAAGCCCTTGCCTTTGGTGGCCAGAACCCAGGGTACCCGGGATCTGCCCACACCCTCTGTGTCTTCTGTGAAATCCAGCTTTCTCCTTTAGGAGACCTTGGCCAGGATTCTGGTTGTGGGAAGCCACCTACTGGAAGGGGTGACACCCTTGGGGGCTGCTGGAGGCAGACAGCCTTCAGCATGTAAGGACAGATCCTAGAGTTAAAGGTCGAGCCCTTCCTTCCCAGGCCCACCCCACCTTCCTCCCCTCTCCATCCCCTGCTTCTGCTCCCCAAGCCCTAGCTCCCTGCTACTTTTTATAACAATGCTTTATTTGAGATCCTGCTGTGTTCAGAAAACCATCCCACTCACACCCTCCACCCAAGGTGCTGCAACAAGATGGAGAAAGACAGAAGCTGCCTTCGTCCCATGGGCACCCACACCTGTTATGGGTGTGGGCTAGTGGGGCCGCAGGTAGATGCAGGGGGGAGGCGTGGCTGGGGAGAGAGGGCTGGAGGTGGAGACCAGAGCAGGGATCCAGGGATGTTTCCAGGGAAAAAGCCACCAGACCCTGTTAATGGATTAGAAGTTGGGGATGAAGGGGACAGAGGAGTCAGGGACGACCCCTGACCCTGCTGGGTGGGGACCACCACCTGGCCCAGTGCAGGGGGAGTGAGAGGAGACCAGAGAAGGCGCAGCTGGGATGGGAGGGAAGGTACCAGGTGAGCTGAGGTCAAGGCTGGCACAAGCAGAAGGTCAAGAGGTAGTGTTGTGGTCCGCCTGGTCTGGCAGGACAGGAAGTCCCCCAGTGAGGAGGGGCTGGAGGGCTGAGCTGCAAGGTCCCTCCGAGCCTTGGGTTTCAAATCATCCCCCTGAACCTACTAGAGCTGTGAGTCCCATACTGCAGCCCCCACCTCACGTGGCTTCCACATGACATGACATACAATTTACAGGGCTGTGCCTGGGTCCCACGGGCCACACTTCAAGTATCCAACAGCCATGTGTGGCCAGTGGCTACTGCAAGGGACCATTTCCAAGATCGCAGGAAGTGCTGTGGGACAGCACTGCAGTGACCCCCAATGATCGGGGTCACACTCAGGAAACTTGTTTCAGTGTCCCAGTCAGGAGGGAACCTGTGTTTCTTACTGGGAGTTGGGGTCAGGAACGGTGACGGTCACAGCTTCAGTGACCACTGCCTCCTGTCCCCTCATTTGGAGGAGGGAAAGTGAGGCTGAGAGGGACCAGGGGCCTCCCAAGGTCACACAGACCACGGGCCAGGACCTGCCCTGGAGCCAAGCTCCTGTGCTCTGAGCTCACAACCAACACATATCCCTCCGGAACAGCGTGTCAGACCTCCAGGAGCGGAAGTCAGCCCAGGGCAGGTAAGGCCAGCCCGTACCCCTAGGTCTCCTCCCTGCCTTGACCTCCGTGGCCGCTCCAGCCCCCACCCCTGTCCCGGGCACGTCTGCCAGCCAAACCAGGACACCCTGGTCTGTCCCGGGTCCCAGCCATACCTCCTCCTTGGCCCCCAGCCTCCATTCCCCAAAACGTCCCTAGTGTCTTTGCAAAGGCGAAAGCCCCTGGAGCCCTGACCTCCAGTGGCCCCTCTTCCCAGGGGGTCCACAGGCCCCCACAAATCCAGGCCTGGACCTCCACGGTCCCCCTACCCTGCCTGCAGTCGACCTTCAAGCAGGCCTTGGCCGTGGACCCAGCAGGGCCCAGAGGAGACCCCTGGAAGGAAACACAAGCCTAGAAATGGATTTTCTTTTTCTCTAAGAGCAGAAGAAGTTGAATAAGAAATAAGTTGCTATTTTTACCGCCAGCATCCAGTTGTTATGGCGACCAAGGGCCTCGCTCCTGCACTAGAGTCAGGGTTGGGTTTGTGTGTACTCAGGAGGAGATGGGTAGGCACCAGGGCAGCAGGGGATGGGCCTCGGGCTCCCCCCACCAACCAGGGGGCCTTCACAGGGCTCCAGGTCTGCCCCAAGGTCAAGAAGTCCAACTCTGCTCCCCACTGAACCCCTGCCCTGGTGGTTGGTCCCTGAGGATGGCTCCCTTTGGTGCAAGCCAGCCTCCTGCCAGCTCTGGGGTCTTGGGCTCCACCCAGCCTTGTCACCAAAGCCTGTCCACCACTCCTGGGAGTGGCCGATATTCCTCCTCTCCAGAGGGGACCTGCACCCCTGGCACAGTGACAGCTCACAGGCAGAGAAGTAACTCGGCCCTTCACCCTTTCCTAGCCAAAGCCCAGCTGGCCATCTTCCCTCTTTCACTGCTGCTCCTCCTCTGGTCCCCCCACCCAAGGTGGCAGCAGTGCCACCTGCAGGGCCAGGCTGGACAGTGGCTGAAAGCTCTGAAAGTGGTCTGTCTGGGACTCAAGGCCTGGGCTCCACCACGGCCCAGCTCTGTCCTCTAGGGCCAGGGGCGTAACACGAGAGCCTCAGTGTCCTCACTTGTAAAGTAGGGCTGACAGTGCCTACCGTGCAGGGTGACTGAAGGAGCAAAGGTGCCCCGGGCCCGACATGACATCATTCCTGAGAGTGTGTTTCACCTTCAACCCCCTTTATAACCCTGCGTGGTGGGCATCGCTGTTCCTCATTTACGGACGAGGAAGTACACCCGGCCTGCCATACAGGTGGGCTGGCACCCCCAACCCTCCTTGTCTCGCCAGCCCTGCACCCCCTCACTCCTGAGCAGACAGGGATCAAGAACTTGCGGAGTTCCTGACTCTGCGGAGGGGCAGAGTGGGAGCAGGTAGGTGGGGTGGAGCCCCCTCCACGGCCCAGGCTTCTCCCCCCCATCCCCGGAGCCCTGTCCACATCATATCAGCAGCTTCTTCCCCACAAGGTCACCTCTGCTCTGTGTCCCTGGGACCCACGGCAGCCTCTGACCTGACTCTCCTCCCCCTCCCTCTTGGTGACTTTAATCCCACAGAGCCACCCACCCTGGAAGGGAGGGCAGGTGCTGCTCAGTGTGCCCTAGTGGATGGTCACAAATCATCCATCACCCCGTCCACTTCTGGAGATGCGGCCGCCCTCTTGACGTCCCCATTGAAGCTGCCATCTCTTCTCCTCGAGTGCCGTCCAGGTCAGTCCCACTGCTGATGGGGTGAGAACTGCGACACAGCACGCGTGCGTGGCCACCCTCTGCGGGCGACTGAAGGGCTTTTAAGGATCATCTAAACCACGAGTCGTGTTGTCCTTCTCAGGTCCCGGGGAGGCACTCAACGATATGATGGATCCAGTACTGGCAGTGAGGAAACCAAGGCTTAGCGGGGCTGGCGGACTCACTCAAGGGCACAGGCTAGTACGGATGAGCCCAAGTTCACAACCACTGTGTCATGTCATCTAACATCACAAGGGTAAAGGTTCCGGGCCCACCAACCTCCTAACAACCACATGGGCTTAAAACAAGAATGAATCCCTTCCTTCTTCTTCTTCTTCTTTTGTTTTTAATTTCATGACGTGTGTTTTCCTTGTCCATTCCTTCTTCATTGCAGTCGTGTGTTCCAGCCCTGAAACTTCCCCGTGGTTCTCAGCCGTGTCTCCATTCCTCTGCTGGGTTCCTTTTCTGTTCGGTGATCACGCGGATGTGTTTCTGTCCATTCTGGGATGTCTTTGTAATCACGGCTTTCAAGTCCTTGCCTGCTGACTGCAGCATCTGGGCCCCTTGGGTTTGATTTCTATTGACTGTTTCTTTTTCTTGTAATAGGCCGCATTTTCCCATTTCTTTGCGAGACTGGTGACTTTTTTATTCGATACTGGCATTATACATAGTACAGTGTGGAGACTCTGAATTTTGGTGTGTTCTTCTGAAGAGGGTTGGTTTGTTTGTTTGGGCAGGAAGTCAGCTTCTGTGGCTCCTTTCCTCCCATAGTCACTCCCCAGAAAACTTGCTGGCTCTTTTGTCAACCTCTAACTCTGATCTCTAACACTCCAAACCAGACAGGGCATACGACTTGGGGAGTGTCCTCGGACACAGAGCCACACACGTGTAAATGTCGCCGCCTTTGAAGGCTCCTTTCCTTTTCTGCTCGCTCTCATTGCTCCGCCGTCCCTTCAAATAACACCTGTGTCTACAACCTCCTTACCTCTTATCTATGTATATGCATGTGCATATGTCTGTAAAGGTAGTTTGTATGCACACATTTATCTCAGACTTTGTGCCATAGATACTTCAGAGTCCATTTTACATACGTGTATGTGTAACTGCTGGAGTGTCAGTCTGACCAGACCCCTCCATCCTCCATCATCACCTGGAGCCGGACTCAGTCCTCCTTCCTTTTTTTTTTTTTTTAAGATTTTATCTATTCATTTTTAGAGAGAGGGAGAAAGAGAGGGAGAGAAACATCAGTGTGTGGTTGCCTCTCACGTGGCCCCCACCAGGGACCCAGCCTGCAACCTAGACATGTGCCCTGACTGGGAATCGAACCGGCGACCCTTTGGTTCACAGGCCCACACTCAATCCACTGAGCCACACCAGCCAAGGCCCAGTCCTCCATTCTTGTTCAGCCTTCTGTGTGCCGGGCCCTGGGCCTGAAGGAACAGGCTTTGTCCAGTCCCTGCTCAGCCAGAGAAGCCATGGGGGACTCTTCCTCCTTCCAGGCTCCACCCTACCCAGCCAGCTTCAGGTCTTCCCAGAAGGAAAGAAGCATTTCCCAGGACCAAACTTGTCACTTCTCTCAGGCTGGGGTCCCAGGAATCAGGCTCTGAGATGAGTTTAGCTTGAAGAAATGTATTAAGGGGCTGTTCTCAGGGTCACAGCAGGGGTGGGGGCTTGTGGGGGGCAGGAATGAGCAGTGGGAGAGGCTGGGCTGCTGGGCTCTGGACAGTGACCTCAGCAGGTCCAGGGGGGAGTTCTGAAGCTGGGGAGACCCCTCAGGGGTGCCTCCAGGGGTGAGTGAGTTGGGCCTTGATGTCCCCATCCATCAGTCAGTAGTTCAGCTATAGGAAAAGAGCGCGGAGTGGGCAAGGCAGTCCCCTGGGGGGCCAACAGCCTGGAAGGGCACTCCTCATTCCCGATCAGAGCTTCCTCTGATTGGGACCTTATTGCTCTGAGCTGTCCGGCAGACTCTTCCCGGGTCCTCTTTCCCAGGCTCCCACCTCCTCCAAACAGAAGGCCCTTCTCACCTCTGCTCCCCTCCTGACTTAGCCAAGGCAGCAGAGGTGAGAGCAGGAAGCAAACTAGGTGAGGTGTGTGGGGGGCCAGATCCTGGGGCTTTGGGTTTTTGTCTTCTAGACATCTCTCATCTCAGCCTGGGAGTCACTGTCCAAGCCTGTAGGAGGAGAGACGGGTACCACATCCTTCAATTCAAAACAGTCTCATTTTCTAAGGGGACCTGGGGCAGGAGCAACCTTAGAGGATGCAGCCAAATTCAATCCAGACTCTCCATCGAGTAGACAGAACAAAACAAACAAAACAGGAGCAAAGGAGGAAAAAAAAACCCAGGCAAGTAGCATCAATAAGAACCTGAGTTGTCATAGGACAATTGCTAGAGAATGAGGTGACTTGCCCACCTCGGGGAAATCCTCCAGATCCGTATTTAAAATCTCCCGTGAGACAAAGACAAAAATAATGTTAATCACAAACTGGTGTGACGCAGGAAGGAGACACCAAAACTTTTGCTTTTGTCCCGAACGCATAAGAAACACAAAATATAAAGTTTATCTCGACGGGTATTAATAAATTGTGCCCAACATTTATGACTTCAGAGCAACCAATCCTGAATTTTTACCAACCCAGGGAGCATGGGAGCCGGGGCCTGGCCCAGCCTCTGACCTCCGTGTTGTCTCAAACTGCTCACACTATCGGGGCCTTGCCTTTTACTTATGGAACGAAGGCACTCCAGCCCCGAAGGCTGTGAGGTTCCAATACACGGTACCAAAGTAAGAACAACAGAGTAATCATACTCCACCAGCTCTGACGACAGGCTCCTCTCTGCCAGGGCCTCTTTAACAGGGCCTGCCCACCCCTGCCCCACCTGCCCACTTACCCACCATCTGGTTCCCGGACATCCCTGATCCCAGGCTCCCCAAGATGAGAGCCAAAGCCCAGGATCCAGCCTGGGAGGGTCCCCTTGGTTCCAATGTGCTGGGCCTTGCTGCTCTCTTGTGGCCAGAAGTAGAATTATCACACGTTAAAAAATTGTTGACAATCTCAGGAATTGGCTCGGACGGGGTGGAGACGGGCGTGCTGGTCCACAATAAGAGCAGGAAGGACGGTTTTCCAATTTGCATTCGAGGAGCTCCAGCCAAGCCCAGACCTGAAACGTGGGTGGGAGGGAAGGGCAGATGCTACACGAAGGGAAAGTCTTTACTGTGGGAAGTGGGGGGAGGACTGGAAGAACAATGGCCTGGAGCAGGTGGTAGAGGGGAGGCGGTCCCAGATGAGATGGAAGAGGTGAGCAGAGGTTGCACAGAACGGGCCCTTGGATTTTATCAGGGGGTGGGTGGGCAGAATGTCCATAATCCATTGCCATTCAGGATTCTTCCAAGCGATGCTTCCCAGAGGTTGAAAGGGGCGAAGAGTGGACTTGTGGAAGCCAGACGGAAGCCTTTTCCCACCCCAAGATTAGAGAGGAGGGTGCCCTGGACACCAATGGGAGTGACGAGGCGGAAGTAGTTGGTTTCTAGCTATATTTTGGAAGTAGAATCTGCGCTGTTTATGTGAGTGTAGAGACGGACTATGCGAACAGACAATGGCCAGTCCACACATCAGGAGAGATCCCACCACCTGCGGCAGCCGGCCAGCATGCCAAACAACCACTCCTGTACCCGTCGGCCCCAAAGGTCGGACTTGATCAATACCTGGCAGCTTGCTTCGTTGTTGTCCTGCTCCCTACTCCGGACCATCTGGAGAAAGTCAAATACGCTCCCATAACCAGTCACATGGGACGTCCTGCTTCCAATGAACCCACCTCAAGCTTCGCCAGGCTCCTGCCTCCAACCAGGGCCCCCTGAAGCCCTGTTTCTCTCCCTATGAAGCTTCCCCTTCCACTGCCTCAGTCTCCCCAGACGCCTGTGATGGCGGGCCACTCCCTTGCTCTAGCAGATGCTGATAGAGAGCCCCTGCTTTTCCTCACTGGGTGGTTTTGGTCAGACCCACAGGTGTGAGAGACGGGAAGGGGCACTGACCGAGATGGTGAAGGCTGAGGAAGGGTTTTTAAGTTAGAGATGCCTGTGAAAGTACCACGTGGAACTCCCTATCGGGGGAAGAGTTGGCTACTACATTTTGGAGCTCAGGGGAGAGGTCTGGACAGGAGAAATGAATCTGGGAGTCAAAAATACAATAGTACAAGAGAAGGTCCAACATTTGCTGAAACAGTGCAAAAGTGGAAGCATTCTAGACGCCCATCAACTGGGAAATGCTGTTTATGTTATGGTAGGAGAGGGAGACAGTGGAATCCGGTGCAACTGGTAGAGAACAGCAAACAATGTGAAGTAGCTTGGAAACGTCCCCAGGGCACATTTGTTAAGAGAAAAGAAGGAATGGCTTTTGGAGATTCTTGCCCCGTTGTTCTAGAAGTGCTTCCTCCTGTCCATTCAATCTTCATTGCACTCTCCTGAGATCGCTTGTTTCAGTCCTTGTTATTACCGAGCAAACTGACGCTCAGTGAGCCTAGGTGACTTCCCGAAGGACACCTGCTCGGTGAGAATCTGACTTCAGGCTTGGCCAGGCCCTGACCGCTCTCCTTCTGCCTCACCTCAGGCACCGTGCACCCCACCACCCTTTCGCTCCAGCCCTTGGGTCCCTCCTAGTTTCTTTAGGAATCTTCCTGTGGAGGGTTGCTCCTCCCTGCATGCTGCACAGAAGAATATCTGAGGAACGTCTCAAGCGCTTGCCAACAATGGCTGTGCTCTAATGTGGAAAGGACGCTCTTCAGGCCAGTCCCCTGGAGGAATTCTGAAGTGATGATAGAAGCTCCTGAGCATTCTTCCCCACTACACACCATCAGGAACGTCCTCAAGGTGAACTGGGACACAGGGCGCATGACTGAGTCACACACAAGTCAAGCTCCCTGGCACAAATCCAGCGTACTCTTCGACAACATTGTCTGTGGTTCGCCTCAAAACTGAGATAATAAAGCAGGGAAACAAAAACTGAGTGGGTGGGCAGAAGCCCTCAGCTCTGGCCCTTTGCAGCCACCATGAATGGAGGCCCAGAGTTCAGGGCTTTGGGCACCAAGTTCCCATTATTCTGGGTGATGGGATCAAAATCCTCCCCTTCGTGGAGCTTATGTTCTAGTTGGAAGGGGACATCACATGGGCTATTGGAAGGTGTAGTAAGTGCTATATAGAAAATAAAGCAGGGAAAGGGATAGGGAATTGAGAGAGTGTGGCGGTCACCATTTTTAATGGGGTTATCAGGTGTCCCTGGCAATTGTCTTCTAACCCAGAAATTCATATGAAGGTGAAGGAAGTCTGACAACGGGTTCATGCCCTTGGAATTCACCTCCTTGTCATGTGCCCTATTACTCAGAAGGACAGTAGAATAGCCTACCGAAGACTCAGCTGGGTCATCAGCTGAGACACCACACCCTATGAGGTTGGGGTGTCATTCTATAACATAGGCAGTGTGTGCCTGCCAACTAGGAATGGTAGTGTGACATCTAATAGTCCACTTAAGACTTAAGAGATGTCTCTTCATCCACATCACCGTAGGTTCACTGAATGCTGAGATTCTAGCACCCAAAGAGTCCCCAAGGAACAGAGTCATGGTTCCAGTAAATTGAAACTCAGTTTACCCTGCAGCTATTTTGAGGTCTTCATTTGTTGAACCAATGGAGAGAGGAGATACTAACTTAGATGGAATAATAGATTCTCATGAACCAAAAGAAGTTGGGTGACTATTCAAAATAAAATCAAGGAGTGTGTTTAGAACCCAGGGGATTCACTTAGGCACCTCTTTCTGTGCCTCCTCTCCATAATAACAGTCCATAGAAAGTGTGCTGCCCTGGCTGGTTTGTCTCAGTGGATTGAGTGCCTGCCTGGGAACCGAAAGGTCACCAGTTCGATTCCTGGTCAGAGCACACACCTGGGTTGCAGGCCAGGTCCCTGGCTGGGGGCATATGAGAGGCAGCCAACTGATATTTCTCTCTCACATTGATGTTTCTCTCCCGCCCTTCCCCTCTCTCTAAAAGTAAATAAATAAAATCGTTTTTAAAAAATTCTGTGCCAACTGGCAACCACAGAACCACTAAGACAGGGCTATCTTGAATTCAGTGGTTGGCTATGTGGCCACTGGCATGTGTGTGTTTGCACATTTACATCCAACTGCCCATACCCTTCTGCTTGCATGGTCCCTGCCCCTTCAGTCCAGGTTACGCGACTTCATTACCTGCCCGTGTTGTACTCCGCTTTGTGTTGTGTTTAAGTACACACACACGCTGTAAGCTCTCTGAGGGAAAGAAGGAGGCCTGTGTAGTTCACATAGAAGGTTCTTTCTAAATATTATTGAACTAATGAATAAATGTAAGGTGGAACCCTCTCCTAGCAACCCAGAAAGCCTGGGCCTTGGAGAAACGGGTTTCTGTTCTCGGATCTAACACTTCCTGAGCCTCAGTTTTCAAATCTGTAACATGGGAATGCGACAGTCTCTACGTAGGGCTGATATAACATCAAGTAAGACAAACGCCTAAGTATTCAGCACAATCACTGGCACATGGCGGGTCTTTCAACACTTAAAATGATGGCAGTGTACCACTCTTTCCCGTGCGCATGCGCGGCCCTCGACGCGCCCACAGGCTCTGTTCAGCGCGCCCCCCGCGCGTCCCCACGCTTGCGCGTGTTCGACCGGAACTCCGGTCCAGGCCAGAGGTGAAAAGGCGGGACCTCCGCAACACGCCTGCGCCGTGAGAGGCCCGTGCGCCGAAGGGGCGGGACGCGCAGGCGCGCAGGGCGCCCCGGCTCCGGAGCATAAACAAGAGCGGGGACGGGATGAGGCGGCGATTGATCCTCGGGCAGCGAGCTGCGGCGACCCAGGTGGCAAGCGGGTCCCGGCGCCGACCCTGAGCGCTCGCGACCCCTGTCCCGCGCGCGAGTCCCCGGCCGGGCCCACCCGCCCGCCGCGCGCCCACCATGAACCTGGCCAGTCAGAGCGGAGAGGCCGGCGCCGGCCAGCTGCTCTTCGCCAACTTCAACCAGGACGTCACGTAAGACCCGGGCCGGGGCCGGAGGGCGGGGGCCGAGAGGGGAACGGCGGGGGGTCAGGGCGAGAGCGGAGCGGGGCGGGCGGGCGCGTCCCTGCCGTGGGCGCGGGGCGTAGCGGCTGGGGCGCCCTCCTCCGGGACCCCCCGGGCTCTGCCCTGGAGCGGCGAGCTCCGGGCAGGAAGAGTGATGGATGATGGGGCTAAGGAGGTATTCGCCCACCGCCTGGAAGGCTTTCTCTTTCTGGACCCCATTCTCACAAAGTTGGGCCGCACTTTGTGGCCTGACCTGTTGCCTCGCCGCCTCTGCCCGTGGTGGGAGTGGGTTCCTTCCTTGTGTCCCGCCCTCCCCGTTCTGCCCCATTCTTTCCCTTCTTCAGGCCCGTCTCCTGGTCTCCTCTTTCTAGGATTCCTTTCCCTGCTTTTATTTCCTTTCCTTCATGTCTTGCTGTTCTTTTTGGCAGGAAGCTTGGATGTTCTCCCCCAGCAAGAAACAAACTTAGCAATAACCCTGGCCTGCGACCCGGGGAGAAACTGAGCCAAGGGGGGTGTGGCAGAACTACCTGCGGAGTCTGGGCCCCTCGGGGAGTGGGCCGGGCTGTCCCTAGGGGACGAGAGACCTCGCTGGGGCCAGCGCATGGGTTAGGAACCCCGTTGTCCAAACCCACGTGGGTCTGATGCCTGTGCCTCGGAGGCGTCTCCGTGGCCTCTGAGGATAGTTACCCGATGAGGCTTGGGGAGCAGGAAGGATGAGTTGTGGGGCTGGAAGGCAGGAGAGCCATCTTGGGCCGTGAGTAAGAGGAAGTGATGTAAGGAGGGGAGGGGAGTGGGCCACTGGCCTGCAGAGGGGTTGGTTGAGGGTTACTAGTTGAGTGTAACTGGCAAAGTAGAAACCAAGAATTTTTTAAAATTAAAACTGGGTGGCAGGCCAAATGTTAGGTGACGAGGACAACTTGACTTTGGGTGGTGGGCACACAATGCAATATACAGGGTCGTGTGTCGTAGAAATGTACACACTTGAAGCCTGTGTAATCATACTAACCAAAGTCGCCCCCAAAATGTAACTTAAAAAATAAGTTAAATGAACAGGAAAAACAAACTTGATTGTAGGCGGGCAAGCCCCAGGTCGGTGGCATGCAGCGGGGCACAGTGGCACCTTCTGCAGACAGCCCCTCGGTGGGGTGTGTGGAGGGTTGGAAGGGAGCAGGTTACCCACTCCCAACCACAGGTGAGTAAGCCCACCTTCGGACAGGTTCCTGGATCTTAGGGCTGCTGAGTGGGGCCGTGGGAGCAGGACTGGCATCTGTTTCCTGGATTCTCTTCCGTGTTCTTTCCTCGCTGCCACGCTGATTACCTGCAGAGTGGGGTTTCGAGGGGAGTGAATTTAGAAATCAGACTGTCACAATCTTTGGAGATGAAATCAACCAAAAGCCGTAGTGGTCTGTGTGACCAGAGCCGGTACTGCAAAAAACAAAACCAGTTTGGACAGCCTGTTGCAGGTGGTTATCGCCGGGATGGGTTGTACCATGTTAGTGAGGGGAGTGGGACCTTTCAGACCAACTGTGACTTCGTTTTTAAGCCCTTAATATTTTGAGGCCAGTAAGAAATGGTAGCTTGATGGGTTTGTGTCTTGTGTAAGTGAGAGATTTCCTACCCTTCTATCAGCTTTTCACTCCCTGTCGTTTATATTGAAAGGAAATGAAGCATGACCAAGCATTCTCCTTGTTATTTCAGTTGGGCACCAAATTCCTCACATAGTAAGTCCTGGCCAGGTAGCTTGGTTCCTTAGAGTGTCATCCCGATACACCAACGTTGTGGATTCGATTCCCCATCAGGGTACATGTAAGAGTTGACCAATGAAGGCATAAATAAGTGGAACAACTAATCAATGTCTCTCTCTCCTCTACTTCCTCTCTCCCTAAAAAAAATCAAAACTTTTTTTTTAAAGTCCTATATGATAGAAGGATGTCACTGTGGCCTGAAATAAGGCCTTTTCACAATTAGAGGTCATGCGCTTCCTTACCCCTCTGGGGGTCCTGAAGTTACTAGTTCAAGAGAAGATTCCTGTTTTATAATGTTAACTTGCCAACGAGGCCTTAATGTGGCATGAATATAAGTTGTAAGGAACAGCAAGTTAGAACTGCACAAGAAGTTTGTTTATTCTGAAACAACGGTGATTGGTTTCAAATCTAGCTTCAAAGAAACACTGAATTTCCTGGGGAACAGTGTGCGGTTTGCACCTTTACCTCCCTTGCCCATCTCCAGGATTGACTGTAACAGAAGAATGTGCGTTTTTGTGAGACAGAGAAAGTCAGTCTGGGCCCCGCACCCGCTGTGCCTTGGGAGCCATGTCACTCAGACACGGGCGTTGTCAGCAGCGCCTAAGCACAGGCTGCTCTCCGGCGCGCAAGCTCGGCCTGCCTTTCTTCTCCCGCTCCCAGTGGCTCCCAACGCGGTGGTGCTCCCCCGATTCTTGTCCTGAAAGTGTGATGAGACTTACCCGTTCTCACCGTTTGTCTCTGGGTCTGTTTCGTTCTGTTCTTTAGTGAGATCGGTGACAAAGGCATGAAGAACAGCTCGTCTCCATCGGCTTGCTCGTACCTGGTCAGTCCCAACCCTAGTTTCTGAAAGTGACACTTTGGAAGGCTTATGTTGGAGGGATTGTTGGCTTTTTGGAATTGAAGGTAACAAACTAATAGGTGACAGAGTATCACATGAATCTCAAATACAAATGTCAGGGACCGATTGATTCCAGTGGACACCATTCATCTGTGGGAAGTGATTGGCAAGGTCTGTTGGAAGCTCCATTACTAAAAGGGGTGGGCTAAGGAAAGAGCCTCATCTTCCAAGTCTCCTGTTCGTAGAACTGATGTGAGTGTCCAGAGAAGTTAAGGGTATGGAGCCAGGAAGCAGATGCTTGTCTGAATGTCTGACTTTCTTCAACCAAGTTTGTCCTAGGCTGCCGTTATTATTCTGGGTAGGTCACTTCTGTCCTCCTTTTCCTCATCAGCGAATTGAGGGACTTCGAAGTAAATGGTTTTTAAAGACCCTTCATCCTGAAAGATGTAGAGGGTGCGTTTGAGGAGGGCAGGGTAGTCTCTGAGGAAGCTGTTGTCTGAAATCAGTGGCCAGTGGAGAGGGGACCGGTTAGCCATCAGGACTTGGTGTGACCCCCTGGACACGTGATGTGCACAGGGGAGAAGTTAAGGTTACCCCCAGGTCTCTGATTCAGGTCCTGGTGAGCAGTGGTGAGTAGCGTCACGGGAGCAGGGCCAGAGAAGGATGCAGTTTCGGAGGAGAGGACCAGCTCTGCTTTGGAAATCCCGCTGGAAGTCAAGACGGCCGGGACGGCTGGCAGGAAGGGCCTGTGTGACGGCCAACGTGAAGTGGGGCTGCAGGGCCCACTGGCTGGATTCCTCTTTATGGGTGGGGACCGTCTCCACTGGACCCTGAAACCTCTAACCTCTTAACACAGCCAGAACGACGGGGAAAGCCTTCACGGACTGATCGTTGGGGCGAGGGCAGAGCAAAGAGAAAGGAGTCAAGCTCAGTGACAAAGACTTGCAGTTTTGGTGGACTGAACACACACACTTATTTTGTGTCCCTTCCAAAACACGAATAAAATGTCAAAAAGATATTTTAAAAGACTTAATCCCCATGGGCTGGGGATGAGGGAGGAGACGCAGCAACAGAATTTTGGAAGCAAGTGGTAAAGGAAAGTGGGCCCAGTGGCTAGTGAGGGAAGCAGAGGGCCAGCCTGGCTGACACGGAGTGCCCCCGGAGGGCTTAGGGTGCAGGGGAGGGGAGAGAGGTGGGGGGCTCGGACTGTGTCTCAGAAGCAGTCACTCTCTGTCCTGGGCCTGTCTCAAGAGGGCACGACAGGGCCTCTGGATTTTGACCCCGGACACAGTTGAAGGCAGGAGTTAGCAGTGACGTGAGGGGTGAAGTGAATAGATCCTTTATTTGTTATGGCTTGCTAGTCTTTCCCTTTGTCAGTGAAAGGTAATTCACTGTATTATCTTAAAAACATTTACCACGTGAACGTTTACTGGGGAGTAAGATTACTTTTGGGGGGAATCTCACACTCACCTGTGACTGTTGCTCCCCCCTCAGTGCGCCATTGGTAGGGTCAGGTGAACCCTGAGGGATTCATTACTAAAAGCAGGATCTCCCAACAGGGGTGTGTGAGCCTAATGATTGGTGTTTGAGCTGAAAAACATCAAAACTATTTGTATGTAACATCATCACCCTTTACCACAGTCTGCCTTTATTGACAGTACATTACTGCACCTTCCATACCTGTCAAGGGGTGACCAGACTGTTTTTGTTTACCTTTCTCACTGATTGGGGTGCACGTTCTAGCTAAGGTGCTTAATGCCCAAATTAGTTCCTGATAGCTGGGAGCACGGCAGAGTTCTCATGTTTGATCAGAGGGCCCAGTTTTGACAAATTCTACCTGATTGGAGCCCGTTCGAGAACCTAGATATATCAAAATTTGGGTTCCCACTAATTAAAGCTCATTATATTGCCCAAGGAAGAGGCTTATTTCTGATGCAATACTAATAAGCTTGGTGATTCGGTTTCTAAGTCAACAAGAAATTAGGGAAAAGAGGGCTGTTCATGATGGCGGGGTCACAAGGAAAAGTGACAACTGTCCACAAACGGCAGAAAGTATTTTTATAAACTCAGGGCTGCAGTGCCGCCCTTTGGTGTAGGCACACAGACCCTGAACGCCTCACGAGGGCCTGAGAGGGCCGCGGGGTCGTGGCAGGGTAGGACGTGGTTTAACGTGGGGTCCGGGCGAAGGTGGGGGCTGTGCCATCCCCTTCTGTTAGGGACACAGGAAAACATGTCATATAAGAATGACTTTTTTCCAAATCAGAAATGGTGAGGGAAGGTTTTGATGCTCACAATAGTAACCCGTAGTTGACTGCAAAACGTGTTCCTAAATACCAACTTCCCAAAAGTTGTGGAGTCCTGAGATTCTGTTTTATTTTTAGCCTTCTTGGTTATTCTTGTATTTTGTTGGTTCCTTTATTACTTTACAAAATATTTACAGGTAACAGTTACTTTGTTGATACTTCAGTATAGTGAAGTATTTTGCAAAAAAAAATGATATAAGCTAGTAGAAAGTTTTATTTATATTTGTAAGACAAACCAATTGCAATTTAAAATTTTAAGGCTACTTACAGCGGCTCTGTTCTTGAAATACAGTTGGCCCTTGGACCACACAGAAATGAACTGCACTGCCCACTTCCATGGGGAGGGTTTTCATCACAGGAAGTGCACAGCTGCCCTCTGTATCCCTGGGTTTCACATCCACAGACTCAAACAACCGTGGGTGTGTGCACTGTTCTACACCCTTTTATGTAAGGGCTTGAGCATCGTGGATTTTGGTACCTGTTCGGGTCCTAGGACCAGTCTCCTCCATCCCCCTCATACCGAGGGACAGCTGAGTTTTGGGAGTCAAAAATTATAAACAGGTTTTTGACTGTGCAGGGATGGGCACCCCTAACCCCTACATTGTTCAGGGGTTAACTGTGTATTTCCTCTGTGTGTGCGGAAGAGAGGTTGGAAATCTTAGGTTTTTAACAGATGAAATACTCACGGTATGAAATGCCAGTCTTCGTTTTTTCCATCTTCTGGTTTATCTTCTGCCTCCACCTGTTTTCATGTTCTCCCAGGTGCTAGGTACACAGACGATCCCAGGATCTGATTCTTTGCATGACCTACACTTGCTGTTCATCCTCTGTTTCCGAAGGCTGTGCTTCCTTCCTTCCCTTGGTCAGTCACATTCTGGAGAGCAGCGATCTGCTGATGAGTTAATGCTGCGTTTAGTGTCGCAGCTCTGCTGTGGGGGGACCTGGAGAGTGCCCGGGGCCCCTCCAAGCCTCTCAGCAGAAGCAGCAGTGTTGGTGTGGGGTGGTGAGTGCGAACCTTCCTGACGAGGCTCTGCAGACAGAGCCCTTGCTTTTTCCTTCTAGGCCAACTGTGTAGTCTTCCGATGCCAGATCCTCAGTTAGCATTTTGGCCCGTTTTATTTCTAGCCCACGGCTCAGCCATACGGAAGTGATTGAGCCGCACTTGCGGCGGCCGTGCGGAAGTGCAGAGCGGCCGGTGTGCTCCCGGGCTGTAGAGATCTGTTCAGCTAGAGTGCTCACTCCCTGCACTTGGACTCTCACAGCCTGTGCGTGTGTGTCCGGCCACCGAGAGCCCCCACTTGTTTGAGGGGATCCTTAGTTTAGGGCCGATTATTTCCTTTTATGTCAAATGTACCTTTAAAGTTTTAAGTTTTAAGTAAGAGTATTGTCTGTCTTTATTTTATAGACCTTCACCTTTTCCTGGCTGTGGGGCATGTCACCTTCCTTTGCCACCTTCCTCTTTTCTGCTCCGCCACCACTCACCTGGTACAAACTACATGAAGTCAATCGCACGCTAATTGTCGGTAGAGATGACGGGCACTCTTTGCGCTAGTTTGTGCATTATCACTGTCTACACGTATCAGCTCTTATTTCTGAATTTGGCTTTTTTGCAGGTCCCTAGCTGTTGGTAGTAAGTCCGGTTATAAATTTTTCTCCCTTTCTTCTGTGGATAAGCTGGAACAGATCTATGAATGCAGTAAGTGTTTGTTTTATTTTTTCCCCTTAAAAAATAGACAAGCTGAACTTGAATTGATATGCATTCTTACATTCAGACCCTGGTTAAAACCCAGGTGCCCCAGCCAGTTCTCTTACTCCACCTCAGTCCCCCGAGAAGTGGCAGCTGGGAACCGTCTGTGTGTGTCCCCAGACCTTTTCTGTTAATTTGCATACTTGTAAATGTACATAGAGAAACATTTGTTTTATGGGTGGTTTTTTCCATACAAGGTATATCATACTATATGTTTTGTTCTGTTATTTCTACCCATTTTCAATGCCATTTGAACCTTTCAGGTTTCTGTCATACAAGACTTCCAGAAAGTTGAAAATTTTACAGCCCCATAGGAATGACTTGTTTTCTTCCCATCGTTATTTCCTGGCATTTGAGTAGCCAGCATGTCAGAGGCAATATGGAATTGCAGGCGGGCCATGAGCCTTGACTTCCCACTACTCTCCGTGTGACTTAGCGCTTCTCCAGGCCCGCGTGGCTTTGCCTCGCTCCTGCGTGAGCACAGCAGCACCTGCCGACCACGCAGGCAGGCACGGACCTGTGCCCCACGCTGAGCCCGTGAGAGCGTCACACTCTTCCCACATGCACAGTGTGTTTTCAGTGTGGTTAGGCATCTCACATAAGTTCTTGGTTTAGTCACTCTGTAAACATTTACTGAGGACCTGCTGTGTGCCAGCCCTGTTTTTCAGTATGGCAATAGTGACAGAATTCCTCCTCTTGTGACAAAACGTGGGGAGGTAGGCTCTGTGCGATGGTAGGCGAGGGACACACAGACATCCAAACACAAACACCACCCCTGTTATATGAGATGAAGACGCTGGGGAAGTCGATTCTTTGTGTCATTTGCTTGAAACTGGGGGTCTCGTGGCCCACCAGGAGGGCAGAGGCTACCCAGGCTCGCTCACAGGCCCTGGCCACCTCCCAGGTCAGCCCTCAGGTGCCCCTTCACCTCCATCAGCAGACTATGTCTGACTTTCCCCTTCTTTGTCGCTGCCTCCGAAGGCAAGCACCCAGGCCCTTTAGAGGAAGACAGCAGGGACGCAAAATCCTCCCAGTGTCTGCCTCCTGGTTCCTGCTAGCTGCCTCCGATTTTCTCTTTCCCCTCCTCAGACTGGCCTCCTGATGCTTACTGAATCTTCTAAAAAAGCCCTTGTTCTGGCATGTAGCTGGAAGATGTGACCTGGGTGATAAAAGAGCTGTGAACGAATGTGCTTGCTCATCTCCGTGGGTGTCAGTGTTTCTGAAATTCCCCAGCTGCCTGCCTGCTCTGGACCCCACACAGGACTGCTCCCTGCGGGGGATTTCCTCAGAGAAGGGTACCCCTGTCTCGGAAAAGGATTCCAGGAAAAGGATTCCATCGGGCTTTTACAGGACTGAACACTTACTAACTCTAATCCAGACGAGGGCCTGGTTGTGCTACTGACTTGTTGCTGGAGTGACTAGTCATCTGTTCTGAAATCTACAGAATTCCCTCCCAATTTGGAGACCCAGGGCTTAGAAAGGGTGTAAGAACACCTGGTCTTCACTCTTCCTCCATTGAATCAGTTTAATGACGAATCTGTCTCCTTGAAATTTGTTTACTGGTTTTTGGTACCTTGTTTTGCAAATGTTTTTGATGGAACAAAACGTGTTGTCTTGATAGCATTATTCAAAGAGTGGGTATTTACTGACCAGCATGGTGATTTCTTTGGTCTTCTTAGTGCACTTGGGCCCTTAAAAAATAAGTGATGGTCGCCCTGGCTGGTGTGGCTCAGTGCATTGAGCGGCAGCTTGTGAAACAAAGGGTCGCAGGTTCGATTCCCAGTCAGGGCACATGCCTGGGCTGCAGGCCGGGTCCCCAGTAGGGGGCGCACAGAGGCAACCACACACTGACGTTTCTCTTTCTCCCTCCCTTCCCCTCTCTCTAAAAATAAATAAATAAAATCTTTAAAAAAAATGGGTGATGAAATAGGCGTAGGAGTTTTTGAGAGTTAATGCTTTAAACCAAAGCTATTAAGTTCTCTCGGTCCTAGAATTTGGTACCCCTTTCCTCTTTCACGTACTTTTATTGAGCTAGAGAAAAGAACTTCTCCTAAAACATTAGCTGCTGAGTCAAGATTGTTTTTTGGCATTTTTCTACAAATAGACGCAGAGCAAAGAATAATCCTGGCTGCCTCAAAATTTAGCCCAGGCTCAGCATTGGCTTGTTCCTCATAACTCGGAGCCGTCATCCTAAAATCAGGTCTCTGCTCTCCGTCCCCGGTGCTGTCGCAGAAGGAAGGAGCCAGAGCTGGGCCTGAGGGAGGCAAGGCTGACAACTGCCTGTTCCCCTTTAGTTTGTTTAAACAAGAAAACCTTTGCCCAGCAGCAGCAGCAGAAGTTGTTTTTTGGGTTTGGTTTGGGGTTTTTTTTGTTGTTTACTATCCATATTGTAATTTCAGACTTAATTAAAAGACATGGTGAGAACTCCCGTTTGCTCTGCCCGGTGTTTGGTTTGTCGTTTGTCGTTCATCTTCCTTTGGCCTTCTGTGTGCGAATCTGTGCCCGCTCTTCCCTGAAACACTACTGCAATGAAGCCCTACCCTGCTAGGCAGCATAGATGAAGGGTGTGGATTTCGTGCTTGTGAAATGTCGGAGTTGAGAAGGGAAGGCTGGCCTTTTCAGGTCTACACTGTGTATCTTGCATTCGGTGCTTTTCTGAGCTGGGAAAGCACTCCTCAGGAAACATGCTGTTCTGACAATAAACATTCGCAGACTGTTCTTGCCTCAGCAGAAGTGACCAGAGGCCACTCCCTGACACACACACCTCCAGAGACACAGCTCCTTTTGTCCAGAAACGAACCGCCGTCACCTTTACAGGCCGTCGTCTTCCTCGCGAGGGTTTGAGGAGCAGTGCTTTCTGACATCATTCTGAGTGGACAGGCCAGGCTCTAGTTGGGCTGTGAGTTTCGGTGAGATTTGTAGGACGGGCCGTGCAGGGGAGATACTGCAGCAGGCTCTCTGCTGAAATCTGTTGTAATGGGAGACCGGGCTGTCAGCACACGTGTCTCTAGAGCCCCGGGCATCCGGCAGCCTGAGTGCTTACTGGCACCGGTGCCCGGTGACGGGCTGCCCTCAGTGATCACAGACGTGCAGCCTCGCCTCCCTGCTCTCATCCAACCGCACTGCCCTCAGTCCCCAGCCTGGTTCAGCGTGCACCGCTGTTCCGCAGGAGGGCCTGGGCTGGGGACGTGGGTTCTGAGGATGTTCGGGTGGTAAAGGTTCCCTTGGGAGGGAGGTGTCATATAAAGAGGTGGAAGAGCTTCTGGAGATAAAGCAGCGGGAAAGTAACGAACCTACACCACTAACGCTGTAGAAGGGGTGCGCTGCTCCGTGAAAGGTGCATTCTGAAGGTCCCAGGCACACTGGCCGGTCGGACTTGAGGGAGTCTGGTGAACCCTTCTGTGTTGTTACTTCTTAAGTAGTGACAAAAATGTGTTAGCTCCGGGTGGCAATGGCCTGGGCCTTTTTATGGTTCCCCGCTCCTTTGGAAATCTGATGAAACTTACAGGTGTCTCCCCAAGAAAGCCCACTAGCTGGTGTTGGTTTTGGCAGAGTGGGAGGCCCCTTGAAGCACACGCGGGCTCCAGGCCTCTCATGGTCTCAGGAGAGCCAAGGTGGGGGGATCCCACCCTGACACCTCGCTTCTGCTCTCCCTCCGTCTCTGTCGCCCATTGGCTGGCCGGTGCACAGCCTGGTATTTGCTGCCCCTGTTCTGCTGCCCTGTGCGTCCTACGTCAGCTCCAGTGTATTGGCCAGGATGTGCATTCTGTAACAGTCTGCCTGTGTGGGGTTTTTTAACAGCTTTGTGAGACATCATTCATATGCTGTAAACATCGCCTGTTTTAAGTGTACAGTTCAGTAAGTTTTAGTGTGTTTTCTAAGTTGTACTGCCTACCACAATCGAATTTTAAAACCTATTTATCATTTCCCCAAAGAAACCCTGGGTCCCTCATTAGTCACTCATGTCCCTCCGGCCCCCTCCTCCCAGGCCAGCTCTAATCTGCCTTCTGTCTCGGTAGATTTCCTGCTCTGGGCCCTTCAGATGGGTGGGGTCGCGCCCGCCTGGCCCCTTCGACTTGGGTGTTGGCTGGGCCACCGTGTGGGAGCGTGTGCCAGCACTTCCTTTCTTTTTACTGCTCAGTAGGGCTCCATGCTTCGTTGGGGGACATTTGGGTGGTGTTGACTTTCTGCCTCTTGTGAGTCCTGCTGCCGTGTGCACCTGTGCACCGTGTGGGCGCCTGTTCCTGTCTCCTAAGCAGGCAGCTAACCGGGGGAGTGCGGTTGCTGGGTGGGCGTCTTTGCTGTGCCCCTGTGAGCACCGCTGTTGGCGAGGAACGTCCACAGGCAAACATTTCACAGCTGGGGGGTCAGGTCGCACTAAAAAGGGTCATTTCTAGTGTTACGAGGTCTGTCTTCTCCCTTCTGCCACTCGGGCGTGGTCAGAAGTTTTGTTTTGCGAGGTGAGTCTGAGAGAAGAAATGCGTTCATTGTCCTTTTCCATTTCTCAAATCGGGACTGAAGTGAACTCTACTGCTTTTTTTTTTTTTTTTATTGTTTCTTTCCTTTGCCTGCTTTCCTGCTGGACTATTTGTCTCTTTCTGACTAAAAGCCAATTAGCCACGTGCCGTGGGTTGCAAGTATTTCTTCTGGGTTGCTATGTGCTTTTTGACCTTGTTCGTGACCTTCTTGTTCTGAGGTCTGGAATCTTTGCACATGCAGATGTGTTTGCCTTCTCTTGTAAGGCTTCCGAGAGCGCTGGGAAGGCTTGTCCTGCCCCAGGGATGCACGGGACAGTCTCCTGTGTCCCCTGCTAGGTCTTCGGGGTTTCATACAGATGCCTCACCCGCCCAGAACGCATTGTGAGGCCAGGTGTCTCCCACTGTCACTCCCCGACTAGAAAACCTGTTTTCCTACACGCTCATTTATGTAGAGGCCTTACCGACATGTTTGCAGGTGAAAAACCAGGGTGATGACCTTCTTTGAAACTTCAGAAAAGAAAAAAATGGTGAAGCTAAAAGGCCAGTGTTTGGTCCGTCCAGGTGCTGGGCATGTGGACATGCGGGTTCGTTCTAACGGACATTTGCAGTTAAAGAGATCTCTGCCGCCTCCACACACACATCCCCTGTTTTTAAAAGTCTAAAAGAACTCTCATCTGCTTTTTTTTTCCATTGAAATGTCAAAAAAAAAAGTTTTCAAACCTACCGTTGGATGGGAAGGTACACAAACACCCTACCCCTTAGTTCTTCACTTTCCATCAGTGGTACACCCGTGAGTACTTCAGCGTGCACATTGCTCCCTGGGGTTCAGTGGTGTAGCCTTTTTCTTCTGGGGTAATATTTACATACAATGGAGTAGACGGATGCTTTCTTTTTTAAGATTTTATTTACTTTTAGAGGGGGGTAAGGGAGGGAGAAAGAGAGGGAGAGAAACAATGATCGTTGCCTCTTGCACACCCCCCAACCGGGGACCTGGCCCACCGCCCAGGCGTGTGCCCTGGCTGGGAATCGAACCAGCGGCCTTTCGGTCTGCAGGCCAGCACTCAACCCACTGAGTCACACCAGCCAGGGTGGAATGGACAGACCTTAAGTGAACATCCTGTGAGTCTGGACAGATGGCATGCATCTGTGTAACCTGAACTCCTATCAAGGTTTGCCATCACTCCAGAAAGTTCCCTTGTACTTCCTCAAACCAGTCCCACCTCCCTCCCGCCCCCTAGGAGGCCAGTGTTTCGTGTTTTCTCTGGTAGAGGCTGAGTTTGCCTGTTCTAGAGTGTCCTACACATGCAGCGTGGACTTTTGTGTAAGGGTTCTTTCAGCGCAGTGTTTCTGAGACTTGTCCCTGTGATCGTATGTCTCCATTGACCCTTGAACAACATGGGGTTGGACCAGTCAGGTCCACATACTTGCAGACTCTGTCTGATAATGCCTGTGCTGTTTTCCATCTGCGGATGCAGGGCAGCCGGCTGTAGTCATCAACGCCATCTTCCAGGGGCTTGAGCACCCGAGAACACTGGTGTCCATAGTGGTCCTGGAACTGACCCCTTGTGGTTACCAAGAGTAATTAAGGTTTTGGACTCAAAGCATACGCTTGGATTTTCTACTCCAAGGGGGGTCGGTGCCCCTAACCACCCCCTGTTCAAGGGTCAACTGTGTATGGCTGAATGACAGCTGGTCCATTCCCTGATCCATGGGCTTTCCACTTTTTCGCTGTTAGGAATAAAGCTGCTGGGAACAGTCTTGCACAGTCCCTTTTGTGGACTCACATGTATTTAACTTGAGTAAATATCTACACGTAAAACATGTGTGGTTCATTTTATAAGGACCACCAGAGTCTCCTAAGTGATTGTCCCATTTCCTGTCCCCTCTGATGCCATATGAGTCTGGTGCTCTACAACCTCGCTGATACGTGGTGTTACCGGTCTTTCTGGTGCTAACCGCCCTGTGTGCGCATGACGGTATCTCAGTGTGGCTTTAATCTGGACGTCCCAGTGACTGATGCTGTCGGGCGTTTCTGTAGCCATTTGTTATCTTTTGTGAAATGTCTGTTCAAATGTTCTGTCCCTTTTTAAATTGGGTTGTTTGTCTTTCATCACTGAGTTGTCAGAGTTCCTTAGATATCCTGGGACCAGTCCTGTGTCAGGTAATGCCTTGTGAACATTTTCCTTGTCTGTGGCTGTCTTGTCTTTCCAGCAAACACAGAGTTTTCATGAAGTCTGATTTCTGGGGGGTTTTTTTTCATTTATGGTTCCTGCTTTCTGTGTCCTTTCTGAGAAACTTTTGCCTGCTGTCACGTCTTGAAGATACCGTCCAGTGTTTTCTTCAACAGCTTTGTGCTTCCAGCGTCTCTGTTTAGTTCAGCGAACCGTCTCCAAGTGGTTTGGTGGGTGGTGTGAGGCGTCAGGGCCAGTTTTTTCCCTGACGGATTCCTGGCCGGCCATTTGTCAACAAGATTTTGTCGACAAGATTTTTCTTCTTCATTGGATTGCTGTGGTGCTTAAAACAGCCCTTTAAGTGTGGGTCTTTCTCTGCTCTTTATTCTTTCTCATTGATTATTTGTCAGTCTTGATATCAGTAGCACACTGTCTAGTTTACTGCAGCTTTCTTTGTGTGCTCAGTTTTGAAGTCACGTGATATAAGCCCTTCAGCTTTGTTCTTTTTCAAGGTAGCCTTGGATATTATAGATCCTCTGGCTAGCTGGGTTGGGTTTTTTTTAAGATTTTATTTATTTTTAGAGAGAGGGGAAGGGAGGGAGAAAGAGAGGGAGAGAAGCATCAGTGTGTGGTTGCCTCTTGCGCGCTCCCTACTGGGGACCTGGCCCGCAACCCAAGCATGTGCCCTGACTGGGAATCAAACCAGCGACCCTTTGGTTTGCAGGCCGGCGCTCGATCCATTGGGCCATACCAGCCAGGGCTGACTAGCTGATTTTAAAATCAATTATTGTCAACAAAAATGTCTGCTGGCATTATGCTTGGGATGGCATCAATGTAGAGACCAATTTGGGGAGCACTGTTGAATGAAGGAGTGGGTGTATGCTCAAAACACCCGGCACCGCTGTCCTTCCCATAGCTCAGACAGATGGACTACAGACGGAGACCGTCTCGACCCTCGGTCTGAGATTTTCTTACATTCCAGAGTTCTCTTTGCGTCCAGATCTGAACTTACCCTGGGGTGATAAGGACAGAGGGAGGGTAGGCAGTCAGTGGGGAGGAGGGGGTGAAGTAGTATCTGTGGAGGGTCCACGGTACCTGCCACTTTCTGCGTAAGGTGCTATCTCCACATCTTGTGTCATCCGGTCTTCTGGGTAGGGGATGTGCCCTCTCTGACAGGGAGCAGGGAGCTAAAGGGAGTAGAGAGCTGGCCCTGGACCATAACAGCCACCCCTCCTAAAGGACTGAAGAGTGGCTGTCGTCCCATCTCACATATGAGGAAGCAAGACTTAGAAAGGAAGTCATTCAAAGACTGTTTGGGGGCCTCTCATATGGCAGGGATTATTGGAAGGGCCCGGGGGACAGCTGTGAGCAGGAAATGTGGCCTCTGTGCTCACGGAGCGCTCAGTCCAGACCGTGTCTGGAGCTCCCAGTGGGCAGACACACAGGTGATGACAGATGACCGCCAGGGAGGAAGTGACCAGGATGATGCGAGAGAGGACTGCGGAGGCCTCCCTTTGATTGTGTGAGAGGCCTCCGCAGAGCTGGCCTCTGAGTGCAGAGCGGCCCTCCGTGCAGGTACGGGGGCTTCCTGGCCAGGAGGCCCTGAGAGCAGCTTCCCTATGGCTCCTGAGCAGTGGATTTGCCTCCAGTCTGCCTGCCCCACAGCTCTGCTGCACACTGGGGTGCTGCTTCGGGATTGTCCCCACAACCTGACCCTGTCACCAGACACCCATTGTGTGGCCCTGTAGTGCTCTGCTTTCTTTTTTTGTACGATTCTTTTTTTTTTTAAGGATTCTATGTATTTTTAGAGAGAGGATAGGAGAGGAAGAGAAACATTGATGTCTGAGAGATACATCAATTGATTACCTTGTGCTCACCCCCTACTGGGCGCCTGGCCCACAACCCAGGCATGTGCCCTGACTGGGCATCGAACTGGCAACCTCTTGGTTCGCAGGCCAGCGCTCAGTCCACTGAGCCACACCAACCAGGGCTGCTCTGCTTTCCATAATTGTCACTTAGACCTGTGTTTGTGTGTGTGAGCAGATTGTGCCTTTTAATATGGATACATAGATATTTCTTCTACTTGCAGCTGACACTGAAGACGTGTGCATCGTAGAAAGACTGTTCTCCAGCAGCTTGGTGGCCATCGTCAGCCTCAAAGCTCCTAGGAAGCTAAAAGTTTGCCACTTTAAGAAAGGCACGGAGATCTGCAACTACAGCTACTCCAACACGATACTGGCGGTGAAGTTGAACAGACAGGTGAGTGACTCTGAAATCAAACGTGAATCAGATGTGAAACCCACGTCCTGGGTTTCCAGGATGACTTTGGCCGGCGCCGCCACCCCAGAGCCCCCCGCATTGTCTCTGGGGCAGAGCCGATGGCCTCCAGCCGCGTGCCTCGTCCGAGCACCTGCTCACCTCACCCCCCTGTGCCCCGTCTCGTCCTTCTCCTCAGCTTGGCTCAGGTCACTGCCGTCCCGGTGAGTGCCCTGCTTTCTGCCACGATGTTTTATTCACCCTTCCCAGGCCTGTGTGACTGTGCAGCAGGTCCTCGCATTGCGTGACTTCATGGGACTGGATGAGCTGCTGTAGGCAGTCACCTCTGTCCCTGCCGGTTGGCCTGGAGTGAAGCTGGTCTTGCACTCCATTTCACTCGAAGTCACAGCTTCTAAGACTTGTCGATGTAGGAGGACGAGCTGTGTGTGCACATACTCACCCTCAGGGTTGAATCATAGTTTATTTAGCTTCTTATTCTAAACAGTTTACTTCTTAAGATGATGTGGTCACCACTTTTTATATCTTCTCCAAAACGCACAAGAGTGGGGTGCAGAGTGCAGACAGGTGACTGGCACTGGGGCTCCTTTCGTGGGCCTGTCACGGCTGTGCTCCCGCCCGATGCATGGCACTGCCTTCGGCCCTCCCGCATGCTCTGCTTACAGTGCAGCACTCTCTGCAGGCACAGCCAAGGGAGCAGTGGGCGTGGGCCGTGCGTGACGCAATGGGCAGCTCCTGAAATGCGGTGACTGGGTGGAGTAGTCGCAGCAGGGCCCGCTGACTTGGCCGAAACTGGGGATTGGTCTAGGAACCGAAAAAGCCAGTTAAAATAGAAAGTTACAAGGCATAGCATCCTGAACCTCTTGTGAACTTAAAACACACGTGTGCCTTCCGGTCGCAGCTGACGTCGAGCGTGTGTGTGCGCTCACGTTGAGTGGTGAGGCGCCACCGCGAGTGCACCCGTCTCAGAACGCAGCGGGCACACAGACGCCTGCAGAGTCATCGGGTGCAGGACACGTTTGACACTTGTAAAAAATTCCTCGGCTTTTACCTTTTCATGCCATGCCTAACATGCCTAACTCAACGACAGGTTTTGAATTACCAAACTCATCCAAGGCACTCCATCTCCTCTCCATGAGGGGCAGCGGGGAGGGATGAGAGACAAAACAAAGCAATGCTTTTCTTAGCAGTAGTTGCCCAGTTTCTGCCACATGGAACCAAATCACGTCATTAGATGTCCTAGTGCAGGTAGCAGAAATCGTCACGGGGCAGGCACCCTGGCTCTGGACACCACCTCACTGGTGGGCGAGGAACAGGGTGCTGTGGAGAGCCGCCTGGTCATGCCAGCGTCCTTTGCATGGTGTCTGGAAGGGACGCAAAGCGTCTGCATCCAAGAGTCCGCTAGGTGAAGATTGGGAGTGTCTGGTGTTCCAGCTTGTACTTTATGTCTGGTGTTTGTCCCCTATCTCTGTCTTCTAGAGGCTCATAGTGTGCCTAGAAGAGTCTCTGTATATACACAACATCCGAGACATGAAGGTACTGCACACCATCAGGGAGACTCCCCCAAACCCAGCAGGTGAGCAAACTGAGAGAGGAGCGCCCTGTTTTTCTGAGTCTCCTGTTTAAAGGTAGCCAGGGTGAGGGCTTTATCTCTCTGGAGGTCCCATGGACAGATTTAAAATGGCCTCACCTTAAACAAAGCTCCCGTTCTTCTGACACTGGTCTCGTGACCACATCAGTCAGGGGCTGGGTGAGCTTCCACTTGGCGGTCACTGATCACTTCCAACCAGGATGCCTCTCGTCTGCCTTAGAACCCTGCTCAGCCGAGGCAGAACCCGAACCCCAGTAATCAGAGATCTAACTTCCGCACTCCCCGTTAAGTCGATGCTCTGTTGTGTCTGACACCGCAGAGGCACCCTCAGACCTAACTCTTGCTGTGCTCGGTGTGTCCTCAGGCCTGTGTGCGCTGTCCATCAACAATGACAACTGCTACCTGGCGTACCCCGGCAGCGCCACCATTGGAGAAGTGCAGGTCTTCGACACCATTAACTTGGTGAGGTCCTCCGGCACGCGCCAGCTCTCACAGCACGCGCATTCCACTGCCACAGCGAGGACTGCGGGTCTCTGGCATCCTGGTGTCTGTGTCACGTGCAGTTCTGCCCGCTGGCCCCTTGCCAGCGTGGCGCTCATCCCTCCGTCAGCTCCCCCGGGGCGAGGGCTGGGAGGGACAAAAGAAAACGTCAGACACCTCGGGGTAGATGGCTTCACGTTTTTAAGGTTTCGAGCACATTTCCTTGGCCCCAGTAAAGTGGGTGGACAGGGTGGTAGTCACATTTGACTGGTTCTCCCTTCCAGAGAGCTGCCAACATGATCCCAGCTCATGACAGTCCTTTGGCTGCACTGGCTTTCGACGCCAGCGGCACCAAGCTCGCCACCGCTTCCGAGAAGGTAAGAGTGCTGGCCCCATGGAGAGCTAGTCCCGAGGTCTCGGCAGACTCCAGTGCCGCTCGCACAGGCAGGCTTCCAGCCGAGCTTCCCTATCTGCTCATGCACAGAGCAGCACAGGAAGCGGGCCGGGCTGTCCCCTGACAAGGGCCGAAGTGCCCTGCGCAGCCACACACTCACCACGAGTGCAAAGTGAGCACGTGGCACGCGCTGGGGTGCGCGGCGGAGGTCGCGAGGTGAACGATGTAACAGAGCAGCAAGACAGGCCTCCCCAGGGCCATCTCCTTCCTTTCCTGTGTGTCCAGCAGGTCATGGTCATGGTCCATGTGTAGGCTCTTTCCACTCCACGTAACACTGCATTTTTCTGAGTTAAAAACACCCTTGTTGGCTGCAAATATTCAGCTCTGATTATTTAAACTTCATTCCTTTGAGACATACATGTTTCCCATATTTAGAATATACTAATGTGCTAATATATAAATGTGTTGATAATATTTAGACTGCAGATTGTGCACCTGAGTCTTACGTAAGTCTTTTATGTGCATCTCTAATCATGAAGGAAGGAGAACCTCTGGGTCCAAAGGATGTGGCCCGTCTGCGCCGAGGCAGGATTATGACATTCCCTTCCACGCGAGCCCCTGCTCGCAGCCTCCCAGATACTGGAGGGTCTGCCTCTATTTCCTTTCTGTTCCTCACTGTCTTCTCTTGGGGATCTCATTTGTTCTCCTGGCTGTTCCTCTCTTCTGAGCACTGGGACCTGCTCCTCAGTCACCTGCAGCCTAATGTCACTTCGATGCTCCTGCACTGAGGGCCTGAAGTAGCCTCCCCTCCAAAGTCTCCCCTTCCCTCAAACCAGCCAACCAAATACAATATACGCCAATGTCCTTGCCCAGCTCCATGTTCGGGGCTCTCCCGCCCAGTCTCCACAATGATGCTACCACTCATGGGGCAGGGATCACTCTAGACCCTTATATTCATCACCTCATTTGATTCCCTAATCAAGGTGAATGTTTTTCCTATTTCATGTGGAGAGCTCAGAGGTGAGGTGATTTGCCCAGGGTCAGCCAGCTGGGGAGAAACAGAGGGATTAGACTCCACGCCAGCTTCATGTTTGAACGCTGTGCTGGGCTGTTACAGTGTCACCTTGTCCTTTCCTTTTCCCCGGGGAGCCTGGAGATAAATGGCCGTGAAGTTCCGTTATCCCTTGATTAATCAGAGTTCTGTTTTTATGGTTTTTATTAGGTCTTAGGAAGGCGCTAAAACACTTTATAGAATTTCAAGGCCAGTAAAAATAGAATAATGTCCTCTGGGCCGTTAAGAGCAAACTCTTGATTCGCATTTAAGCAGAATCCTCCTGTTCGTGGGATTAGACCACCAGTGGCCTTCTCAGCCCTGCTGTGAGCTAGGTGCTGGCCTACCCTGGCAGTGTGGCTTCCTCCTGCCCTCAGGCTGTGACCCCCAATTAGTCCTTCATTAGCATGCACAGCGGGGATGCCATTAGACATAAATGTGTGGCGCTCTGAATAAATGTAAAAGCTTAGACTACAAAAGGCAAAATTTTGCCATGGTGGTTTTTGCATATGAATGCACTATTTTTTCCTCTAATTCTCAAGAATTACAAACTCAGTTGGTGTCCTTCCCACCGGAGGGAACCGCTGTCTTTCCAAGGGCGCTGCTATTAGTGACCTGAAGCCGAATCTCTGGTGGCTGGGCAGCATCCCCAGTCCTGTGTCTTGTCCTTGGTGTTGTGGTGGTGTGATGGCTCATGGGGCTTCCTTTGTGACCTTGGTGGTGGAAGCACCATTCAGTTTCACTTCTGGGGCAGGTCTTTCTCTCTCTGACCCTCCCAGATGTTCACGTCCTGTCTGCCTGCCCCCAGGCCTACACGTTTCAGGAGGCAACAGTCCTGTCCGAGCAGGGAGCTGCCATAGCTCACTGCTTACTCGTGCTTCCTTTTGTCTCCGGAGTTTTCTTAACATGGGCCTTAGTGCTGTGCAGGCTTGGACAGGTCCCTGCCGAAGCAGTTAACGACACTCCAGCTCATCAGCTCCCTCGATCAGTTACTCCAAGTGGCAAGAAAGGGCATCAGTGGGATCTTGAGCTTCTTCAGGCCATCGATTAGGGAATGCATTGCAATGTGGGTACACACCTAAAGGGTTTGTTTTTAATAGTTTAAACTTCAGATGACTTTGAAAGACTTAAACTAGTATATTCCACATTTAACTTCAGGCTGTCTGTGTTTAGAATGAATAGTGCGTTCGTGGTGAGGAGGGGTGTCCTGCTGTGCCCATGGCCAAAAGCCAGTCAGCGGCTGTGCAGAGCGCCCACAGGGGCCGGCTGGGAGGGGCTCCCACACCTGTGCCCCGGCCACGTGGTTCATGTCCAGTCTCAGAGGAAGGAAAGTCTGTTTTTGCTCAGCTAACATCCTTTTTCCTTTTCTTTCTCCCTGTCACAGGGGACCGTGATCAGGGTATTTTCCATTCCAGAGGGACAGAAACTCTTCGAATTCCGGAGAGGAGTTAAGAGGTAAAGTACATAGATCCCAAAGTGGCACATGTGGCTTCTCTTCAGATTTCAGTTCTATGTTCTTTGTAACCAGTGAGTGGGGTGTGGACACTGAGCGTCCAGGGAAACGACAGGCGTTTTCAGGCCAGCTCTGTAGTCATGGGAGGTAAGGGACAATTTTTAAAGCCAGCTGGGCTTTGTTTGCCCATCATCCTGCCTGGACATGAGTGGAGGGTCCCTGAGAGCCAGGGCCCTGGACCACGTGCTGTCCTCTGTGGCAGCTGAGGACTTCCAACCTGCTTAGCAGGCTCTGTCCTCACTCTCTGCTCTGAAAACTGTGACCAGCTCTCCTTCCACTCCAGCAAAAGGCTTTGGCTCTTTTCTTTTTTAAAGATTTTATTTATTTACTTTTAGAGAGGGGAAGAGAAGGAGGGAAACATCCATGAGAGATACACCAGTCAGTTGCCTCCCACACGCCCTAACTGGGAACCTGAGCTCCGACCTGTGGACCGAAAGGTCACCAGTTCAATTCCTGGTCAGGACACATGCCTGGGTTGCGAGCCAGGTCCCCAGTTGGGGGTGTGCGAGAAGCAACCAATAGATACATCTCTTGCACACTGATGTTTTTCTTCCTCTCTTTCTCCCTCCCTCCCCTCTAAAAACAAACATGTGCATGCTATAAGTCGCGGTGTGGAGCTCCCTCCCTTCGCTGTCCATCACAGACCTTGCTGGGCTGGACGTAGCGTTCCCTCCTCCCTTGACCTGCTGGTGAAGGGGCGCTGTCCTTATTACTCCTGGGTCCTCTGCCTCAGGACTCACAGGAGAGATGAGGACCCGGGCTTCAGGTCCAAATCCCTGAGCCCCGCCTGTAGCCTGTGACCTTGCTTAGCAGTGCTTGACCTCGAAGCTTGGGCCCCATCCCAATCAGGTGTCTGGTGCAGCCCAGCTCCCCCAGATCAGGAGCTGGACCAGGCAGTGCCGGTCCTCAGGAAGTACTTTAGAGCTTGCAGCTGTGCGTGTCTGTTCCAACATCCCATCCCCACCCTCAGTGTCACCTCACCCTGTACTGCCGTCACTCGCTCTCGGTGGCGTGGGTCCCACAGATTCTCAGTGAGCTTTAATGTCCTGTCTCCAAAGCTGGGCGTCCGGCCCCTCCTATCACCCCTGCCTGTGTTCATTTCTTCCCCTTCTCCCTTGCTTGTCCCTGCACCACACTCTCGGCTCTTCTTTGGCTGCTCCTGCTCCATTCCCCTCCTGTCTCTCGTCTCTGCCAGGGACCCTCTTCTCATCCCTACAGCCACACGTCCTCCTAAACAGTGTCATGTGCCTGTAGCCCAGGCTGAGGCATTTCCTGAGGTGCCTGCTGGATGCTGGGCACCACCAGCCACCCCCATCTGCTTACACACCTTACCTTGGTAACTGTTGCCACTGACCATCACCTGGTGCCAAGCCAGAGGGACTTGGGGGGAACCCGACACTGGCTCATTTCCCTCATTTCATGTACCCTGTTAGGCCCCAGGCGTGTCAGCTCTCCCAGGGCTGTCCTTCTCTCCTGTCCCATCTTCCTCCTCCCGCCCCGTTCAGATAACCTTCTGACCTCACACTCACCGAGGTCTCTGCCATGGGCCCCGTCAGTTACTCAGACTCGGCCCCTCTGTTCTTTGAGGACATGAGCACGGTTCGAGTGTGCCATGTTTGGACCCTGTCACTGCCTCCTTTTGTGGGTGGGTCAACCCCAAACTCCCGAACTCCTCTGCTCTTCGTTCCAGAGGTGTTTCCCGCCCCCCCCCGCCCCATCACTCCCTGTCCCAGCTGCACCACACTCAGTCCCTCAGAGCAGTAGCCCTGTCTCCACAGAGGTCTCACATGTCCTATGCTTGGGCTGTCACACTGGTGACCTGGATGACTCCTGAACCCTTCCAGGCGGCATCACATGTCCCCCAGAGGCCTTTCCCCACCCTCTGGCAGAGGTAGCCCCCCTGCCTCTGTAGCACCTTCCCCATGGGGGTTACATCACGCTGTCTTGCTGGCAGCCAGTGTGGTTCCACACACCCCTGTGGGAGGGGCGGGAGCCGCCTCGGTCTGTGCGGGGCCGTGCTGCGGGGCCCGGCCTGCGAGCCCTGGGTCTGCCCTGGATGATGCAGGCCTGGCTGTGGACGGCCCACACGTGTGTCCAGGACTGCGAGGAAATGGGGCTTTTCTGGCTTTCGGGTTTTAAGGTGATTTTTACCACATACTGTAGAGACTTAGTGTGTGGAGCACTGGAAGTTTCACTCCACCGAACATCGAGATTGCCAGTCTGCCCTGTGTGCACTAAGGGTTGCTGTAATTTAAGTTAAAATCGGCTGCTGAAGAGCCTGTGGCAGAATCGCTCTTGCCCGGTGCTGCCTCCAGGAAAAGTTTCTCCAGGCGCTTTTTGAGAGAATGACTAGAGGGGGAGGATAAAGCTGCGGCAGACCCCAGTGTGGCTGCCGGGGAGCCCCCCCACCGTGGCGTCGGTCAGAAACCCCTCGGGAAGGTTGCTGGCGGCCCATGGTGTCTGAGCAGCAGTGCAGCCCGGGCCTCCTCTCCCCGCAGGTGCGTGAGCATCTGCTCCCTGGCCTTCAGCATGGACGGCATGTTCCTGTCCGCCTCGAGCAACACCGAGACCGTGCACATCTTCAAACTCGAGACTGTGAAGGAAAAGTGAGTTGCAAAGATTCCTTTGTTCAAAAAGCAGGAGAGCTGTTTGTCCCGCTTATGCTGACCAGGCAGAAATGTGAGCACAGACATGTCCTATCTCCACCGTTTCTGCCAGAAAAGACCCTTCTCTGGCTCTGAATGAGTGACAGACAATCCATACTCAGCAGCAGAAGGGACTTGTCCCTGTCAGGTGGCCTTGTCACGTGGGAAGTGTGCTAAGCGTGAGGTTAGCGTGGGGGTAAAGATGGCTGTCTTCTGGCCCGTGCAGACATCCACCTCTCAGCACATCCCTTCAGCACAGAAGCACGTCTGCGCACACTGCCCGTGGGAGGGAACGGTTGTCCCAGCCTCCCCGCAGGTGGGTTTCCTGTGCAGAGCAGTCAGTTTAAATTACGTATTACTGCAGCAGATGTGCATGGTGAATGGGGTGCTGCTTACGTTTTTCTTCAAGTTCAAGCACATCCCACTGGGACCAGTAGGTCCTTATTCCAAGGAGCATTTAAAACAACTTGGAAATATGTACAAGATGAATGACCACAAAAATGGGCTGTGGGAAAATAATTTGAAATTTGTGCTCATAAGGTTTTTAGAGACTTCCTGTTAAAAAGATCCAGTGGTGGATCATGAATTTGGCCCTGTGTGTCCTCACGTTTGCCACAAGTCCTTTGCTGTTGTCTGTCGCAGCCACTAGGGGGGGACGTGGCTCTTGCACAGGCGTGTTTTCTGCGCCCCTTTTACCTGAGTGGTGGGAGGGTTCTCTTCCAGGCTTCGGGGCTGATCCTTGTCTCTGTGTGGGTGGGATGTGGTGACTCTCAGTGAAGTCACGTATCTGGTGGCTTTCCCTCCTTCCAGACCTCAGGAGGAGCCCACCACCTGGACTGGCTACTTCGGGAAGGTGCTCATGGCTTCTACCAGCTACTTGCCCTCCCAAGTGACAGAGATGTTCAACCAGGGCAGAGCCTTTGCCACAGTCCGCCTGCCCTTCTGTGGCCACAAAAACATCTGCGCCCTGGCCACGTGAGTAGGGGCAGGAAGCCCCGCCCCCCCGTCCTGGTATATCCAGAGACGGGGACTGCTGTGGGCCGGAGACCGTTCTTGCATCCTGACCGTACTCTGCAGACCTCGACCTGTGATCGAGTGGAGGCTGACGTGGAGTGCAGGGAACCGTGGACGTGCGTGCGTTCTCTGCAGTGCTCACGTCAGCAGCACTCCCTCTCCCTGTGTCTGCTGAGCATCGATAGCGTGTGAGCGGAATAGAGTCTGACGTCACCCAGTCAGAGCTGTGAGAGCGCCCACGTCTCACCCCGGGGTCACAGGACCAGCCCAGGACAGCTGCGCCCCTGGGGCCTGCATGGGTGTTGTCCCCGTGTAGCTGTGAAAACTTGGGCACAGTGTCTCTGTGAGGCTGTGAATCTTCCAAGGGCAAGTCTCGTGGAATTGCTCGCCATTAGTAGGCCAGGGGACCAAGAGACGGTGACCCGCTCGCTTGCCTCCAGGCGTCGGCAGGCTTGGTGCTGTGGCCACAGTAGCCAGGGAGGGGGGTGACCTCTGTCCTGCACACACAGCAGGTCGGGCTTGTGAAACTGGATTCGCACTTGCTCTTTGAAGGGAGGGGCCAGCAGCGAGGCTGCGTGTTCACTGAGAACTCTGGAAATGTGCTCCAGGAACGAGGGTGCCTTTTATTCCCACTAGAATTCAGAAGATCCCCCGATTGCTGGTAGGAGCTGCCGACGGGTACTTGTACATGTACAACCTGGACCCCCAGGAAGGGGGAGAATGCACCCTCATGAAGCAGCACAAGTAAGTTGGCCTTTCCTAGAAGCCAGCAACACAGACAGTCCGGTGTGGCCTTGCTGGCCAGGAGCTTCACCTCCTAGACAGACCCCAGTGTGGCACAGACGCCGCGCTGCCACTCCCGTCTGCCAGCGACCCCATGCCATCCCTGGGCAGACACGATGCACCTGCCCTTCTGGAGTGGGGCCCAGGCCCTTCCCAGGGGTGACCATGCACCCAGCTGTCCTGCTGTACCTCGTGGTGGGCTGTCTCTCTGAAAGGGGGGAAGTATTTGTCAACTGGGAAGTAGTGCGCTTTGATTTTCTGTTTCTGCTTTTTTAAATTTTTTTAGCTCAGCAATGGTAACAATGCTGTAATACCCTGGGGTGGAACCAGGCATGTTTTTTATAGCAAATTCTATATATGATCATTAGTCTCAAATGACAAGATTGCCTCACCAGGCATGAGTTTTTTCATTAGACTCCCCGTGTAGAAGTCCAAGTGATCAGATACACACTCGCTGTAGTTACAAATGCACATGTGTCCAGGTGAGCGGCCTTTGCCCCGTGACGTTCTCACTGGTGTTTGCTCCACTTTTACCAGGTTGGATGGCAGTATGGAGACAACCAATGAGATCTTAGACTCCGCCTCTCACGACTGCCCCTTAGTAGCGCAGACCTACAGCACGGCTGTCGCCAAAGGTACTCACGCACCCGCCTCTCCGACCAAACTGGGTAAGGGCTGTGATACAAGGCCGGGTGGCCATCGTGCCGGGACCACCTGTGCCATTCTCTCTAGTCAGCGTGGCCCACCTGCCACTGTGTGTCGGGCAGGGGGGTGACAGTTCTCGGACAGAGGCCAGCTGTTGTCACTGGGTTGTTCTAGGCCTCTGAAGGCTGAGTTCCTTCTCTTTCTCTTTGAAGAAAAACAGCCATGGCTAAGGCTGCTTTGGGTGCATGTGACGTGTGCCCTAGCTTGCTGCCTATCCCCAAAACACTGCCCTGCACCCGCCACTGCCCAGTGCTTGTCTTGGGTCTTTTCCCACCTGCCTGTCTGGTGGGTCCACAAGCTTGTGTGGGACCCCTCAGGCCCTGGGCGGAGGGCAGGCTGCGGCCGGACAGTGGCCTGCATGTGGGCCCTCGAGGAAGCGTCAGTCAGTGTGCAGGCAGCCCATCCGGCCGTGGCTGTTCAACTATTGTGAGCTGTCTCCCCCCCAAAAAACCAGCATGTCCTCACAGGGCAGTCCCATAGCTTTGCTCGTGTGGGAGACTGCCCTTGCTTGCCGCTCCTCTTGGATGGGGTGCCTTCTAGTTGGGGGAACGCTGGCACCTCGTGTCATTGTTTCTGAGCATCTCACGTGACCAGTGTGAGGAGGGCTCACCAGGAGGTGAACAGTCTGCCTGTCGGGCAGCCCCTGCGCATTCTGCTGGCATCTTTTTAAAAGTTGAGAGTTTTGGAAAACAGATGACTACATCTTCAGCTGACTACAGCTGCAAAAAAACTCATTAGTCAGGAGAGAGATGGAAATTCAGGCCGTGTGGGCCACTGCGCATTAACGCCCTCGTGGGCCCCTGAGCTGACCGCCTCTCTTTGCAGCCCGTGGGGACGAGCCAGGGGCAGTGGGTGGCGTGCGGCTGGAGGAAGAAGCCCGCGCCCTGCGGCTGGAGGAAGACAGCGAGCACCCGCCCATGGTTCTCCGGACGGACTGAGCCTGGCCCGTGAGCTCTGACCCCCGGCAGAGAACGCGGGCTGACAGAGGACTGTGCGTTATGCTGCTATGAACTGTGACCTGAGTTGGGGGAGAGGATGGCAGAGACGTTACAAGACAAAAAAAGATTGTAGCCGTAGTCCGTTCCATACTGTTGAAATACATGGTTTTCACTTCAGTGGCTTTTAACCCTGCTATGAGTTTTAGCTTTTTGTTTGTTTTCTCTTTTTGCCAAAATTAACTGTTTGGTGAAGCCCTCGAAACCTCCTTGCTTTGCATGCATTAATGTGCCAAGCCAGCCTGGGACAGCTAGCTAGAGGCCACTCCCTAACAAGTGTGGGCATGTGGCCGTCACCACCTGTACATAGAGGCGCACGTGCAGAGCGGGCTGCTCCTCAGGGCCCTGGGGCCGGGTGGGCGACAGCCTCGGGGGCCTCCCCAGGGCCCCCCCTGGACCACGGCCCCCGCTTTATTTTGTTAATTAAATTCTTTCCAAGTTGGACTCTTCTGGGATTTCTTCCATGGCGGGCTTCTGGTTCTGATCGTGTTTTCCCTGTGGGTGTGGGCAGAGAGAGGTGCCTTCTGTTGCGAAAGCCCTGTCCCCCAGCAGCACGTGGGCCTGAAGGAACGTCTAGGTGGACCGGAGCAGAGGGGAGGGGTCCCTGTGTCATCAAATAATCTGGTCTTCACTGTCACCCCCCTGCCAAACACCTGTGTGTGTGTGTGGTGTTGGTTTTTGTTTTTTAGGAAAGCTGGTAGCTATTTCTACGTCCACACGTAGCACAGAATTAAAGTGTGGTGGTCCCAGCTTGTCTTTGGACCTCGGGGCCCTCACCTGGGTCAGGAGCAGTTGAGACAGGGAGCAGCACGGCAGAAGTGGGCTGTGCAAACCTCCTCCACGGGGGATCCGTGCCTTCTCTGTTTTAACCTCACGGAACTGTTCAGCAAAGTGGTCAGAGGTTGTGGTCAAGGGTTCCAGGCTTGGCCTGGCTTCCCCTTTCTTTTCTGCAGAATGTAAACCTCAGATAATCTCCAACTCTGTTCCAAACCAGGACACTTGAGTGGCATTAACAGCATGAAAAATTGTCCTGGCTCCTGTGGAACAGGACAGTTCAGGATAGAGGGGGGTACTGTCCTTGCCCTCCCTTTTTACTTCCTCAGGGTTCTGAACAGAGGAGGGGTTGGGGGAGTCTGGTCGCGTTCAGGTCACGTTTGTACCTTGGCCATAGCAGTGGGCGGCTCAGAGGGAAAAGCTGGGGGCTCGGTTGAACTGCCCGCCGACTTGAAGTGCCCGGGTCCAGCTTGAGGTCAGCCCGTGCGCCGCATGCCCAGGGCAGTTACAAGGTGAAAGCCTGTGGGTGACAGGCTCCCCCCGTGGGTTCTGGCCGCGGCAGTGACGTGAAGTGCAGTGTTGGTCGGAGGTGATGGTGGCAGGTGCTCCACTCGTGTCTGTTCTGGGTCCCTGACGAAATGGGAACCACGGTGACAGTCCTGGTGGGGTTCTGCTGAGCCCTAAGTGATGACGGCCCTCGGCCCTGGAGTTAGAGGCCCCGAGCATACAGGCTTCTCGAGCCCACCCTGCAACATTCTCTCACCATCTCCCCCTAGAACTTGGGTGGCGCATCTGCCCAGGGAGTGTTGACAGGAAGGCAGTATCAAAGGTGCCCAGGACAGTTGGGTGCCCTAAGTGAGGGTGTCCCAGTGACCCAAGCGAGAGCTGCCTTCCTGTGTAGGAGGTGCTGACTTCAGCACCTGCTGGTTGACTTCCGACTCGCAGGGACCTGAGGAGGCAGACCCGACTTCACCGCGTTTCTCAAAGGCACGTAGGGATCAGATATGGGCATCTTCCCTCCAGCCTCCGCTCCTGGGCTTTCAGACGGGCAGTTAGAAAAGAAAGGCCGCCTCAGCC
Organism: Macrotus californicus; assembly: GCA_007922815.1. Taxonomy (NCBI): domain Eukaryota; kingdom Metazoa; phylum Chordata; class Mammalia; order Chiroptera; family Phyllostomidae; genus Macrotus; species Macrotus californicus. Next base: position 162,962 of record VMDR010000597.1, read on the forward strand.
CCTCAATGGGGCCTGGCAGCAGGGCTGGCCGGAAGGGGCGAACGCCTCCTCCCCTTTGCTGCTCCTCGGTCATGGAGCAGTCTGTGGCCCACGTCCAATGGGCCCTGTGCGCTCCCTCCAGGGGAGAGGTGCGTGGACCAAGGCTTTGCTCCTGCATTCCCGCCGGACCCGAGGCACGCACAGCAGTGGAGGCTGCCTGGGTGGGGCGGGCGTGCTGGGACCTTAGACGGAGCCCAGCAGAACACATGTGCTGATGCACTGATCTGCAGACTCTACACCAGTTTCACTTTTTTATGATGCCATATTTCCCAAATCTCAAGAAAGATTATTTCCGGGAAGGAACCAAACCCAGAAACTACCTAAAGGAGTCCTGTGGATTGGGACCAAGCCTCTTGTACCTTCTCAGCAGTGCAGCCAGCGTTCAAACTGAACCCGAATTCAGTGCCCGGTTGATTCTGCCCTCTCAGTGGCGGCATGGCCGGCCCAGGTCACCCGGAAGCCTGGACGATCAGGGTGATCCCACCTCACAGAGGCGTCGTGATGTGTGGACTGCAACACCCAGCTCAGCACCCGGCCTGTGGTGGGTACCCAATAACCACTGAGACAGAAACTGGGCTTATGGACTGAAACCGATTGTTTTTATTCAGTTCTGACTCTTGAAGACAGAGCTGGTGGGAAAGGGGAGAAGGTGGACAGGTACAAGGCATGTTCAAGGTTATATGTGGCCCCCTTCGTCCCTGCCTTTCCTGCTTCTGGGTTCTAAGAACATCAATGCGGGCACCTCATCCCAGAGCAGCTCTCCTGGCCGAAATAGGACATGACCTGCCCAGCCCAGCCTGGGTCCCCAGCTCCCAGTAAGGGGTCTCCGTGCCCAGGTCATAACTCCTGGCCCATGTTGTACCTTTTCATTCTGTGGGTTTTGTGAAGCACAAAATAAGTGGATTTCGAGACATAGCCATCCTTTTTTATCCTTCCCTGGTATCCCACCAGGGAAGTCTAATTTGGAAAAAATAAACCTTTTTAAAGTTCAAAATTCAAGACTTTTGATTCCTCACTCCTGCACTGTTTCGTTCTTTGCCAAGTTGTAGTTTAATTTCGCATTTCCATATCAGGTGAGCGTGTGGCCTGTGCCGGTGGCATGTGCAGGCAAATGTAGGTGTGTCTGACCTGCAGGGAAAGGCACCCGCTGCTTTCATCCCATACCGGCTCGGACTGGGAAGAAGCCCATGACTGAGCGCCTCATCACCGCATTGAGAAGTTACAGCCTGTGTTGGTTCGCAGCCTGCTCACAGGCCCTGCAGCCCATCGGCACCGTTACGTAAATGCACTATGATTCTGCCTAGAAGATTGCGGCAAAAAAGGGTCCTGGCTAAGCCCTTCTGAAGGGTTTCACCCAGAACTGATACCTGTCCCTTGTGAAATGCACAGTGTGCTTCTTTCTACTGAATTTACGGCTTCATCTGGAAGGTGGTAAAAAATCTGACCCCACGGGATGGCTGGAAGGAAGCTGGCGGGCGCCCCTGATGGCCACAGGCAGAGGGCTGGCCGGCCCAGGCCAGGGGGCAGGACGGACCAGAGACTGCTGCGCCCGCTCACTGGCTCCCACGTTCTGGCCACTGTCACCCTGACCAGCGCTAGCTTGGCAGCTTCCCACTTCGTCACAGTTTTCCTTCGAGGTTGGAGAAGTTCCTGTCAGAGGCTGAGAAATGCCGGTTTCATGTCGCCCTGCTCGGTAAGGCACGCCGCCAATGGAGGTGCGGTGGCGCGTGGCTGAGTCGCTTCCCTGCCTAAAACCTCAGACTGATCTCGTGGTGACTGTCTCGTGGCCACCGCCCCATTTGAGGAGACCCAGTGCACATTGAGTTCTTCGGGGAAGTGCAGGAGATGCCATCCATCTCTCCATGTGCCGATGCAGCTTCCGTTTTATAAAGAACCTTTCCTATTGTGTTTCTAGCGGACTCACGTGCAGGAGTCCCTGAGTTTCTTTAGGAAGGCCGGGCCTTTTTTCTCAAGGGAGTGTGAAGAGCCCTGGTTTTTGCAGCCCCATCCTCCCAGAGGGGTCCCTTCCCCAAGCTGGTTGGTGCCTGGACCTCTGGAGCTGGGGACTTGGGAGGGTTCTGAGTGAGGTACACATAGTGGGGACCTCCCCCGTGAGTTCGGGGCTGGTCTTGCAGGGATTCAGGAACTTGACGGACAAGAGGAAGTGCAAGTTAAGTAGAGAGTATTGTAAATTCCAACCACCTTTTGAAACGGTGCCACGTGGAACTGTGTAAACTGTTTGCCGATAAATTCAGCTCTTTTCCCATCGCCAGTGGAAGCCCGCCCTCATCCAGGGCTCTGGCTCCATGTCTGACTAGTTACTCCCCCGGGGCCCTGGCAGTTTTCTGGCATCTTCCTTTTGGGCTGACGCATTCATCATTGCAGGAATAGGTGGACAGTGTGTCCCTGTGGTCCCCTCCTATGCCCTGAGGTCTCTAAATAGCCACATCATCAGGGACCACACTGGACTGATCTTGCCTGGATCTGCCCCCCTCCCCTCCAGTGCCCCCTAACCTTTCTGAGCTAGCGGACACCGTGCAGAGAGGTCACAGTTAAATGGTGATGACAATGACATTTGCGTCCTAGTGGAGACCAGCCGTGCTCCATGAGAGTGTAAACACAAAACAAGGTCACTGAGGGTGGCCCGTCGCCCTGCCTCCCCAGAACCTCACATGTCCCATTTCTCCTGTGAATAACATCCCTGCAGGAGAAAGGAGACGTGCTAATCTCAGAGAGGCAAGCGCCAAGAAGGGGCCAGGCAAGTTCAGCATGGTCAGAGTCGCTTGTGAGAGTGCATTTCAGACCAGCTCCCAGGGGCCCCAGAAGGATGGAGGGGGATCGAGGCAGCCAGAAGGAAATGACTGCCAGGTGTCAGCAATGGGCGGACAGACGGCACGTGGTCTCTCGGACACCGAGCACCACCCAGCCCTGCGGAGGAAGGGGGCTCTGACACCTACAGCGGGGAGGAGCCTTCTGAGCCCCCCACTCAGTGGAAGGCATCGGGCTGCACCCCCACTGCACGGCTGCTTTTACAGGAGGTGTCCAGAACAGGTAGGTGCACAGAGACAGGAAGCTCACTGACAGTTGCATGGGGTGGGGGGTCTGGGGCGATAAAAATGCTCTGAAGTCACCTGGTAACGATCACATGTCTGTGAATGTGCTCAACACTGAGGAATTGCGCCCTCTCCTGGGAGTGCTGTGTGGTGCGTGAGTTGTCTCAGAACTGTTCTTAGACAGCAGGAGGGCAGGGACGCACGTGGACTTAGTCTTGGCTGGAGAGGGCTGTCCTAGAGCAGATCCGAGATGTCCAGGCACCTCCCAGCCCCATGGCTGCCTGGGCTTCCTCCTGACGTGGCTGCCATGGGGCAGGGGGACATGTAATGCAGCCCCCACTTCCAGGGAATGAAAGGGGGGGCTGCCGGGCTCCTTCACGAAAAGGAACTGGTACCGTGGCACGTTGACTTCTCTTGGCCCGAAGGGGTCAGGGCAGGTTGCAGGGAGGGAACCGGACTCCACCTGTTGATGGGGAGCAGCTGCAGGAAGGGCAGGGTGGGAGTGACAGCTGCCATCTTTGCAGACCAGGGCCGGCTGAACCAACTTCCATTTGCAGCACGTGAGTTTCATGCAGTCACATCCACCCCAATCCCTGCTACACTGAGCACTTTCAAAACACTCACTTTTTTTTCTTTAAAGATTTTTTTTAACTTATTTTTAGAGAGAGAGAGGGAAGGGAAGGGAGAAGGAGAGAAACATCCATGTGTGGCTGCCTCTTGCACACCCCCTACTGGGGAGCGGCCCACAACCCAGGCATGTGCCCTGACTGGGAACTGAACCCACGACCCTGTATTTCGCAGGCCAGCACTCAACCCACTGGGCAACACCTGCCGGGGCGAAACACTCTATTTTTAAAAGGCCAGAAGAGGAGTGCTCTGCGGTCACGGGGTGTGCCAGCCCAGCCTGGTCCCCAGGCCTGCTCCCCACAGGCCGAGGGACCCAGAACTGTGACTGGTGTGTACTGTCTCTGTCACTTGCAGCCGCCACAGGGGCTGCCTTCTGGGGGACTGGTGTTTGCAGAAGCTGGGGGAGAACTTGGCTGCCTGGAGCTCCCAGTGCTCTCCGGCGCTTAAAATAAAACCTGGTGAGGACACAGACCAGGCAGAGGAGTGGTTACCCAGCTGCCGCTTAAAATTCATTTTCGTCACTCACGTCCTCTTGCTCACCCGACTTTATGTTTAAACTGGTCGTTGAATAGATACAGTCTTCACTTTCCAGGAGGCGCCCCCAAGCCTCAGATCTCAGCTGGGGGACGTTTGAAAGGCCACCGAGGAGGCATGTGGGCTGTGGGCACATGGTGGGGGGTTTCAGCGATGGGAATGAACCTGGTGGACCCAGGACCCCCAGCTATAAATGCAAGTGCCTAGCTGGGCTCAAGAGAGAGAAATTCTCAGGTGTGAGAAACTCAAAGGCACAGCCATGAGACGGGGCTTATGAGACAGAGGTCTGGGGTGTGGGCCCCAGATACAGACCCCAGCCTGAGGCTAGACCTTGACTCTGAGAAGAGTGGGCCCAGACTGCTCCAGACGCGAACCCCTGAGCTGCTGCCTGGTGGAAGGGACAAGGCAGCCCAGGCCACCAGCCCTGAAGAAGACTCACGGCTGTGTCCGGGGACCTGAGGTGGGTGTCAGGGCCCGAGGAGGGAGCAGGAGTGGCCGTGATGGGGCCAGAGTTCCTGTTTGGGATGGCAGAGTCGTTCTGTTGTGGAAGTAGGGGTGGGGTGGCCATGCAGCGCTGCGAAGGGAGTTACCGCCACCGCCCTGTGCCCTGGGAAACGGTTAAAACAGGAGACTACGTTGTGTGTAGCTGCCACAATGAAAAGCAAAACCAAAAACATATCAGAAAGGAGGCGGCAGAGTTGCCGTTATCTGCAGAGACCATGCCTGTCTGCCTAGAAAACCCGCGGGAACGTGTCAGGACCCACGAGGATGCTCGGGCAGGTGCCTGGCTGTGAGCGCGCTACTTGGTGGTACCCACTACCAGCTCTGCTTAGGTAGCACAGCGGCGAAGAAAAGCCCAGAATGGTCACAGGACGCCACTCCCAGCAGTGCTGTAGCAAAGACATAAAACAGCGAGTAATTACCTTAATGAAATGAGTGGGACTCGCATGACAAGGGCTGCCCAAGCAATGCCTATGGAGTGAATAATTACAAGTTTTTCCAGGGGGACATTAAAAACACAAGAATAAAAGGAAAGAGGTATCTTTTATTTTTTTAAAACAATGCTGAACGAAGACATTGATAAGCCTGTTGGTGAATGTAAAGATATACTGACTAAAAAATAAAAATGAAACAGCCCTGGCTGGTGTGGCTCAGTTGGTTGAGCTCCGGCCTGCAAACCCGAAGGTCACCGGTTCAATTCCTGGTCAGGGCACAGGCCTGGGTTGCCGGCCAGGTGCCGGGTTGGGGCGTAGCCAGAGGCAACCGATTGATTCTCTCACATGTCGATGTTACCCCTCCCTCTTTCTCCCTCACTACCCCTCTCTCTAAAAAAGAAATCTTTAAAAGATAGAACAATAGTAACGACCTGTTTGGGGTGGTTGAAAATGATGTGTGCCTAAAAGGAAAAGGCCGGGCTGTACTGGAAGATAAGGATCTCAAGGCAGTGTTTATTAAGCGCCCGTTCTGGTAAAATGGACATTTTTCAAAATAAAAAGTTGGAAGATGTCTGAGCCAGTAGGGGACCATTTGAGCGTTGACTGGATGTGCTGAAGTTACCCACCTCGCAGCCAGGTGGTCACTCTTACCCTCACGGCCCACGGCCAGTGTGGCAGGAACTCAGGGCAGTTTGGACAAAGAGTCTCTGTGCTTCCAGAAACTAAGGGCTTCACGTGGAGCCATCCCTGGAGCAGCGGCAGACGCCCGCTGCAGGGACATTGGCAGCATCCTTGGACCGGAGCTGGTCCCAGAGCAGGGCCCCCCGAAATTCCTGGGGTGCAGCCAGCAAAGCCTGGTCGGGAGCAATGGCCCCTCCTGCTGGCACACCCGGACCCATCTGGCCTGTGACTCCATGACCTCACATCTTTGCTCGAGCATCGTGGTGGGGACAAGGCTTTGCCTCTGTGGCAAATTGGAAAACTGGTTAACTCTCACCACAGACAGGTGTGTGTGTGGCTGTGGGAGACAGTGTGTGCATGCTCATGTTTGCATGTGTGTGCGTGTGGGGTGTACATGTGTGCTGGCATCTGAGCATGACTGGTGTGTGCATACATATTCCGTGTGTGTCACTGAAGCTGAAGATCTCTGTTCCAGGTGAAGGCGGGCCAAGCAAATGGCCAACGTGCTGTTGGCCACACAGCTCTGATTCGTTGGCAAATGTCCTTGAAGAGGCAAAAGACACATGGCTACAACCGAGAGGAGGGGCCAAGGGAGCCTGAGGGGCAGCGGCACCCAGTTGCAGCTATGAAGTCTCAGGACAGAGCCCAGGGAGGCCCCTCCACCCCCCGTCAGTGCCCTGTGGAGCATCCCCCAGCCCTGGAGGGCGCCCTGTGGAGACCTGCCCCACCACCCACAGCCCTGGAGAGCGTGGTCCTGGGGAGGATTTGGGGACACAAATGTAAACCCTGCTGCTTACGGAAGGCACGCGTTGTCATGGAGCCGCCAACTGCAATAAGGATCAAAGGGACCAGAATAGACGCCCAGGCCCGTCCCCACTTAACTCTTAGAATCTTTGCTCCCCTTAAATTTCAGTCTCTCTCGTCCCTCTGAAGAATATTCTAGATGCTGTAGTGAGACCCCCATAACTGAATGCCAGCACTTCCTTCTGGGGAAGAGCCCCTCCCCACTCCCACCCCTCAGTCACCGTGTGACCCAAGCCGAGCCAGTCAGCATTCTTCCTGGGAGCGCTTGCATCAGGACAGAGAGAAGGACCGGCCCCCCTGAAAGATGAAGGCGGTAGCCATGAGCAGGGCTGGAGCCGGCCCAGGAGCAGGTCCCACCTTGCACCTGTACACGTAGCTTCGGCTGGTAAGCACGTCCCTGATTCATGATTCTGTGCGGAGAATCATTACTGCCCCCACTCGGGCCCGACAACACCCCCGTCTCATGGACCCAAGGCCCAGGGAGGAGGCGGCACTTGCCCAAGGCCCGTGGCTTCCCCTCCTTCCTTGGGTCAAGGGAGAGAAACCCAAAGCGCCCTCAGCGCCCAGGGCGTGGGAGGCAGCCACACCATCAAGTATTAAATGCCCCCCAAAGCCCAAGAAAACCGAGATGGGAGTGCATCGGAAACCATCGACCCCTCACAGCCTTTGGCTAAAAAGGGAAAATTGAGTCCCGGGCATTAACCCGCAGATCTCGGGAGCCGAGGAGTCCTGAGGGGAACTTTGGACGCCGCTGAGAACAGGAGTTTGCAAACCACGAAGGGGTTTCTGGGGAGGCTATGTCCCTCTGACATCTGGTGGGGGGCAGGGAGAGCACACTGTGACCTTTCACACTGCCACCAACCCCCACAGACAGACGCTCCAAATCCGTCACTCTCCTGGGCTGCACAGACAGAAGCTGAGGAACGAGCACCCAGCGGGAGCCTCCGGCTCAGGGCGGCTCCCTTCCCCGTCCACGTTCACCACGTCCCACGGAACGGCTCGCCCAGGCCGTGAGGCACTGCGGACCACGCTCACGGAGCATCACCTTCTGTGGCTTCATTTCTCTATGGCCTCTCTTCGTAAGAGCCTCCTTCTCCATCTTTCTCTCACCGCCAGCCTTGTCTCCTCCCAACCCGTCCACCCCTCTTGGGGCCACAGGGCATTGCAGGTTCCTGGCCATTCTGCCCATCAAGAGGCGGAGTCCCTGTCCCCTCCCCATGAGCCTGGAAGGGCCTCTGTGATGGCCACCATGAACAGAACACAGAAGGGGGCAGAGCGACGATGACCCGCAAAGAAGACCGCGCAGGACAGTCCACTTGCGCCTCCCACTGTCTCCGGAAACTGCCCTGTGAGCCCTGAGCTGTCCTGTGAGTTTCCTGAAGCTGCTGCAACAAAGTGCCACCAATTGGGCTACACGACAACACAGCTGAGCTGGGTCCCCCAAAACTCACACGTTGAAGTCCTAGCTGCCACGACCTCCAAAAGCAGCTGTACTTGGAGATGGGCCTGTCCAAAGGTGATTAAGGTAAAAGCAGATTGCCAGGGCGGCCTCAATCCGATATGGCTGCGTCCTTATAAGAAGAGATGAGGACACAGCCACGCAGAGGGACGACCACATGAGGACACAGGGAGAAGACGGCCATCCACAGGCCCAGGAGAGAGGCCTCCGGAGGAACCAGCCCTGCCCACACCTGGGTCTCAGACTCCAGCCTGCAGGACTGGCCTCCCACTCCCGCCCCCACCCCCAGGGCTGATGGGGAGAGAGACTTCACTACCAACGAGCACCACGGCTACCGCCACATCCGTCCACCCCTTATGCAGCATCTCAGGGACCACAGACCTCACCGGCCAGATCAAGGTCACCCAGCCAGTCTAGAGCAAAGTCGTCTGGGCCTTCTCCTGGAAAGCTTGAAGCCTATTAAATCCTTAACTGGTATTAAGGGACACGTACTGAGTTCCTTTAATCCACCAAAAAGATTAGGAGAATTCCGTCAAGATAAGCTTCTTCCAGGGGAGAGAGAGCCGCCTTCCGTCAACACCAGGCTTCCCCTGAACTGGGACCCATCCCCAGAGGACAGAGTGGCCCCACTGGGGCTTGGGGACCAGCTGCACCCCACCTGCTCCCAGTGTGATGATGTCCTGAGAGCCCAGGAAGGCTGCTGGGTTGGAGGGCGGGGGCTGGTGTTGTGGGCCAACCAGACCACGTGAACCAAGGTATCAAGTTTGGAGTTTGAGGTCAGGCCCACTTCAGCATTTGCAGGGCCTGGGGCTAGTGCCAAAGGGCGGAAGGCCCACACACCTTGTGTCTGAATAGTGAAGGGTTGTAACCCAGAGAACAAACTGAGCGGAAGGTAGGGGAGGTAATCCTCTCTGTCCCTGCCTCTCTCCCTCCTCCCTCCCTCTGTCCATCCCTCCCTCCTTTCCTCCACCTCCACCTCTGTCTCTGAAAGACCCCAGTCAGCTCTCCCAGTCCCGGACCCCCGACGAGGCGAGCTGCTTGGAGAGGGATCTGGACCAACGTTCTCCATCCAAGGAGAGGCAGCCCTCCCTCGGGTCACCGTGCTTTGTCACTCGTTTCTGGATTTGGAACTGTAAGTTTATAAAGCTATTTCCAGCTTGGAAACACAGGAGTCCACTGGCAAACAAGCCCCAAAACGGCGAAGGCCAAGGCCGGCTGACCTGCCCGGGAGGGACTGGGGCTGGGAGCCCGGAGAGGGGAGCAGCAGGAGAAGGGGGCTGGCGGACAGGTTCTGGGGTCACCGGGGCTGGGCAGGTCCCTAGGCTTCACAGATGGAGGTACTGAGGCCCAGAGGGGGTGCGGCCCTGCCTGGGGACACACAACCGTGGGTGCCAGGCAGCCCTCCTGGCAGCCCTGGGTGGGGGTAGTGGGGTGGGAGCATCAGCGACTGCTCCACTGTTTTCTCAGCACTTGGGAACAGATGGCTCCAATTCCCACCCACGGAAGCCAAACATTTTCCCTGGTTACCCTGCTAATTTGCTCACAAGCCTCCTCTTGTAAATACAGAGTACAAAGGCTCCTTCACGCCCAAGTCTGCTGGGCACATCCCGACTCCGCCCAAGAGGCCGCTGCAAGGGAGCCCAGGTGAGCCCAGGGGAGGCCCCGGTGTGGCCGTGTGCCCAGGCGGCCATCAGTCTCAGGGAAGGCTCTGGCTCAGGGTCCTGGCAGGCCAGCCCTGGCTCTGCCACACCCTGCGAGCCTGGCTGGGAAGTGGGGGGGCCAGCCCCTTAGGCTCACTGGCTGGCCTCTGTTTCCTCACCTGTGAAACGGGCCTGTCATCTCCAGAGCAGCAGGGTGTGCTGTGTGCGGGCATTCTGGGAACTGGGGTGTCTGGGAATCTGACTGCCCTCCTGCCTTTGCCTTCGTCTGGGGTCAGCACATTGGGACCAGACCCCAGGACGGCGGTCCTGTCACCAGGCCCCTTTCACTTACCCAGCCCTCCTCGGGACCTGGGCAAGTGCCTTCCCTTTTCTGGGCCTCGGCCCCACCCATACAGTGGGGTGTCATCGAGCCTCCCTCACATAGTGTCTGGTGACCAGTGAGTGCTCAGGGTCATCCCTACCCCTTCAAAGTCAGGGGGCCTCCCTGGGGGCCAGGCTGTGACTTTGCACATGCATAGGAGTTGGGGGCAGTGGAGGAGAGTGTGTGTGTTGAGAAGCAGGTGGGGGGACTAACTACAATACGTGGGTAAAAGCTTGGGGGAGAGGCGTCTGGGGTGGAGGGGGGTGGGGTGAAGCTGGTGGGTGTGGGGTGTGGCTGGTGTGCTAGGAGGGTTGGGTGGGTGGGCCGGGAGGCACTGGCGGGCAGGCGGGAGTATAGGAGGTTCTGGGCCAGCAGAAGCGAGGAGGTCAGGGCTCAGGGACAGTGGCAGGCCCCACCCAGAGGCTGCCATCCCTCCAGCTGCATCCACCCAGCCGTAATGAAGAGCTGCTCTTCCTGCTAGAAGCTCCTGGCACCCCGCCAGGCAGCTCCCGCCACTGCCACCGCCACTGGCCAGCTTCCAATGGCAGCCCTGGGGGCCTTTCTCCCACCTCACTGGTGGCCTGGGTATCCCAAGAGGTGGAGGCCCAGGAGGCCATATGTGGCTTGGTGACCCTTGTCCCAGAAGCCTGGCCTGGGGTGTGAACCCTCTGATGTCCAGGCCTGATGGCCTGGGGTGGGGCCCAAAGGACAGCACAGCTGCAGAGGGACCAGCGTCGCCGGCCGCGCTGTGTAACTCGGGAAGCCCTCTGTCTCTCTGACCCTCGGTAACCACTTCCTCCCACAGCCGCTGTGTGGCTGGAGCTGACTGTGCACTCGGCCCCGAGCCTGGTCCCTAGCTGGTAGCCTAGCACTGACCCCCACCCCATCCCGCTCAGCCCCATGCGGCGTCCCTGCCTCTCCTCAGAGAGAATCTCGGGCTGTGTTGGTTGTTCACTTGGCCCCGGTGGTTGGATCTCTTGTTTTCCCTGATTGTGACAGAGGGAGAGCGGGCGTGGCCCAGGCAGAGCTGGGGGCTGACCCTGCCTCCAGGGAAGGGACTCCTTATCTCTGGACCTGGGGCTCCCGCAGTTCCAGGGGACGTTCTGTCCAGGTCAGGAACACAGGCTTTGCACAGGGGCGGGGGGGGGACAGAGACGGGAGACACCCTCATCCCTCTGTGGTCTTCTGAGGCCTGGCCTGCCCAGTGTGCCCAGCTGGCTGGCCCTAGACAGCGCCCTGCCACCCCCACCCCCCACCGCCGCAGCATCTCCCCCGCCCCGGCTGTGTCCTGAGTGGGCCCGTCACTCCTGTCTGCGTCTGGCTCTTGGCTGCGTGTAAAGGTTGATGGGAAGATTCTAATGGGCTTTAAGTTAATAAGTTGGGAACAATTAGGTTTGCGCTCCGTGGAAAGCAGATGGCGCAGCCTCTGGGACCAGCGTCAGCCCTGCTGGCACAGCAGCGGGTAGGGGTGGGGGCGCCGCTGGGCTCTCTTTATACTTCTTTCTCCCCAATGTGTTATGGTGAAAACTGTCAACCTCACAGCCGAGAGGCTGTGCAGCGAACACCCATGTGCCCACTACCTGTGTCTTGCTGTCCGTCGCCAGCCTCCACCGCCCTCCGAGCCCCTTACTTCTGTAACACAGTTCAGAGTCAGGGGCAGACGTCAGGGCACCTCACCCCAAGCATGCCTGTCGTCAGCTAGCAGTAGAATTGTGCTTTCGGTTTGGTTTGGCTTTGTTTTTGAGGCAAAACCAAAGGGCCACCAGTTCACTTCCTAGTCAGGGCACATGCCTGGGTTTCGGGCCAGGTCCCCAGTAGGGGGCGCATGAGAAGGCCACCAATCAATGTGTCTCTAGCACATCAATGTTTCTATCTCTCTCCTTTCTCCCACCCCCCAAAAATAAACAAATAAAATCTTTTTAAAAAAGAACAGTGCCTGGCACCTGTGAGTCAAGACAAAGCAGGTGCCTTGGTCCCCGGCGGTGGCCGCTCCCTGCTCACAGTGTCCATGCCTCTCCCAGCCCAGCTGCCTTCGTGAGCCCGGCTGACCGAGCAGCACGGCTTCAGGCCCTCCCTCCGACTCCCTCAGCGGTGCCGTGTAACAAACGCTCAGAAAACGTCCGTGGCATTCAACAATGTTTGCAGCTCTCACACCGTGGGTGGCGGGCTAGGAGGTTCTGCTGATCTTGACCGGCTTGCTCTTGGTTGGAGTTGGCTGGTGGTGGGCCGACCCCGGTGGCCTCAGTTGTGCGGCTGGCGGCGTGTGTCTCCCATCCGTGTAGCCTGGACGAATTCTCTCAGTGATGGCAAAGGTGTAAAGGCAAAGCTTCCCCAACCTCTGGTTTATCACGACTGTGGGATTCCCACTGGCTGGCCCGCATCGCCTGTCTGAACACAGAACGGCAAGGTGGGAGATTATTCCGCCCCTGAAGGTAGGCGCTCCCGTCTGCTCAGTTCTGGCTCCACAGCGTGGCCCAGGGTGCCTCTGCCACGTGGGCCCTGGCCACCAGCCTCCGCCTCCACACCCAGGTCTCCGTCCCACCTGCTGGCTGTTGAGGAAGGCTCCTGATGCAGTCAGCTATGGGGTGGCCTGCCTCTCAGCTCTGGGCCCTCCTCAAAGGCACCCATTCCTCCTGCTGCCATGGGCCCCTGGGGAGCCCCCACATCCCAGCAGCCAAGACCCCTCGGACCCTGGGCACCATCAGTCACAGTGCAGATTGGGAAACCAGCCCTGTCCCCAATCCACAGCCTGGGGCTCTCCCTGTCTGGGCAGGCATTCCCCCAACTCGGAGCTCCTACACCCGCAAGAGGGCCTATGATTTGGTGCCATCAGGAGCCGGTGGGGTGAGCAGGAGAATGTGAAGTTCGAGTAGACCAGATGTCTCTCTCCACACGTACATTTTTAGTGTTTCTAGATAAAGGTGGGCAAGGCGAAAAGCACGGACTTGCTGTGGAAAAGGCAGGAAAAGCGAGGAAGATGTGCCTCCCCGGGCGCCATATTCAATTACAGCCACAGTTGACCATTCCGCTACGTTTCCTTCTAGCCTTCCTGCGGAGCGGATGCACAACTGCGCACCCTGCTTGCCCACTTCACGTCAAAAACGTCAAAGTGCCCAAAAGACTCCAGTAAAACGGAGTGTCCCTTCTCTGATCCCAGCCACCCCCTCCTCTCTCAGAGGCGTCACCGTGACCTGCTTATGGCTCATCCCTCCAGAAACAGCTGTGTGAGCTGTGTGCAGAGAACGAGCGTCCCCGCTCCCACTTCTCACCTAAGTGGTTTTGTACTGTACGTGCTGATGTAGTCAGCGTCTCCAGAGAAACAGAACTCCCGGGCACGCGCATGTGTGTGCACACTCACCGGGGCACAGCCAAGCCAACACACAAAATCAGCCATCACCCACGTTCTGCTGCACCTCACACTTTCTAAAAGCCATGCAGTGTGTCTGCACATCGCTCTGTATCCGCACCAGTGGAGCAGTCTCCCTCTTCTCACGATCGTGCAGAACGCTGTCCGGCTTTACTCTGGTTCTGATCCTTCGCTGCTACAGAAAAGCAGCGCTATCCCTCGGCCATGAAGCTTCAAACAAATACGCAAGTGTAATATTGTGTACCGCCTTCAAAACAGAATTAGCGGAGCAAATGATTTGTGCATTTAAAATTTTGATTGATGTGCCAAATTTGCTTCCACAGAAGCTGCATAAATTTACATTCCCGCCCGCTGCGTGGAGGGCCTCCCCCTCCTTGCCGGGGCTGACATCAGACTTGCTGGGCTTGCTGACGTGCTGAGAGAAGTGACCTCTGCGTCGTTTTGTTTTCAATCCTCCGCCCAAGGCCTTTTTTTTTTTACTTTTCAGACAGAGAAAGAGAAACATCAGTGTGCCCTGACTGGGAATCAGACCTGTGACCTTGCGGTCCATGGGACAACGCTCCAACTAGCTGAGCCTCACCAGCCATGGGGCTCAGCACAGGTTTCGTCTGCACTTTAAATCAGGTGTAGACTCGGGCAGGTTCTCATGGGTGGAAGCCATTGTGTTTCCTTTTGTATTTTTTATTCTTTGGTAAATTATCACTTTATATACTTTACTCATCTTTTCTATTGGTGGTTTGTGTTCTACTTGTTGATTTGTAGGCGCTGTTTACATATTAAGGAAGTAGGCCCACCAGCTCTTGTATGTGCTGCGAATATTTTCCCCACTTTGGCATCAACCCTTCCATTTTGTTTATGATGGGTTTTTCCCTGTATATTTTACAAAGATTTTATTTATTGATTTTCAGAGAGAGGAGAAAGGAAGGAGAGAGGGGAAGAGACACAGATTGGTTGCCTCTCACACGCCCCCAACTGGAGACCTGGCCCACAACCCAGGCAAGTGCCCTGACTGGGAATCGAACCGGTGACCGTTTGGTTGGCAGGCCAGCACTTAGTCCACTGAGCCACACCAGCCAGGGCTACATTTTATATTTTTAATGAATAGTCAAATGTAATGTGTTTTTCTTTTCTTTTTGCTAATGGCTTTTGAGTTTTGTGTCTTGCTTAGGAAGAACTTTCTTACAAAAGTATTAAAAACTGAAATCTGGATTTTGTATTGTTATTTTTGTTATTGTTTTGGTTTTGGTAGAAGGAATGAGGTAGAGATCTAATTTTTTTTTTTTTTCAAGATTTATTTATTTATTTATTTATTTTTAAAGAGAGGGGAAGGGAGGGAGAGAGGGAACCAGCAATGTGTGGTGGCCTCTCACATGCCCCCTCCTGGGGACCTGGCCTGCAACCCAGGCATGTGCCCTGACTGGGAATCGAACCAGTGACCCTTTGGTTGTCAGGCCAGCACTCAATCCACTGAGCCAAACCAGCCAAGGTGAGATCTAACTTTATTTTATTTTCAGACTGTCACCTAATGGTGCAAACACCATTTATAGGATGATCCATCTTTCTCCCCCTAATATGAAAAGTTACCATCATTATTATCATTTTTAAAAAGCACCATATCAGAGCATGCACTCAGACTGGCTTCTGGAAGCACATCCTATGCCCTTGAAGGGGCTCCTGTCCCCCAAGTCGAGCTCCGGCTGCAGGTCGGGAGCTTTGTTTCTACTCTGCGTCCAGCAAGTTAGCCCCTCGTGACCCCTTGCTCATTCTCACAAATTCCTTCTCCCTCGTGAACTTCAGAATAAGTTTATCTGCTTCCAAAGCAGGGGCGTGCTGCCGGTGTTTCTGCCGGGCCATTGTTAGAAAAGCGAACTGACTTAGTGAGAAATGACACCTGGGTCACACTTCTTTCTAGTCAACTATGACACCCCGTCTACCCACTTGTCTTCTTCACAAAGGGTTTTGAAAAATGTCCCTTTAAAATATTTTCATATAAGGCGTTGAACATTTCTAGTTAAGATTATCTCGGGGACTGTTACCTCTTTGGGTGCCATTGTAAATCAGTCTTTCCTTTCACTGCATTTTTCTCCTTGTCCTGCCTAAGGAGGCAGCCTGCGGGAATCCCTTTAAAGGCTTTCACTTGGATCGCTTGGTTCCTCCAGCTAAACGGCCCTGTCACCTACGGGCAGCCATAACTTAACCCCTCCTTCCCAGTGTTTATAGATTGCATCTCTCTCTCTCTCTCTGGTCTCAGGATGCCAGCCAGCACTCCCAGGCTGGGGTCGAGGGAGTTAATGTCAGAGCGGAGAGTGGGCATCCAGTCTCAGCGGTTTTGTCAAAATTAAGAAGCGAAGTTGTATTTTACCCGGTGCCTTTTGCAGTCTCTACAGAGACAGCCTCACGACGCTTCTTTAGAGTGTTGTGGGATGAATTTCTGAATTCCCTGTGCTGCTGGGTTCTGCCGACATTTCCCTCGGGACTCCGCACTGCTGTCCACAGGTGAGGTTGGTCTGTTCTCTTCTAGAGAAATCTCTGCCGGGTGTGGAGGTGACTGACGTGGCTGGGAGGGGCTCTGTCCTCTGAAGGTTTGGGGAGCTCTGTTTTCCGTGAAACTGCCTGGGGAGGGGGGCTTGGAGCAGAGGGGTGCTGGCTCTTTAACCAGCATCTCTGTTTCCTCGCCGGCAACTGCCCTGCTCAGCTTTCCTCCTGGCCTGACAGCGGTTCCGCTGCTCACTCCTGCTCTCCCGGAAAGCCGTCTTACCGTTTTCCCCGTGTTTTGGCACAGAGAGCAGAGCGTCTTTGTGCGTGTTCTCATTCCCTGTTGGCGCAGCACCACGCCCTTGCATCGCCGCCACCCACATTATTATAAACGCTTCCTGACCCCACGCCTCTGTGTGACTTCGCGGTTCTCTGCGTGGCGACGTTATTCCACCGGTTTTCTTGAGTTTCCAAAGGTAACAATGTCCTCCTCCCCCACTGAGATGACTGTTACTCAGCCACTCTTCTCGGGCAGCTGGACTATTTTCAATGTTTAGCTCTTATGAGAACCGTTTTTTGAATTTAGAATTACTTCCTTGGGCTAGATTTTCCGGATCAAAGGGTGAGCACGGTTTTTAGGCCAATTTACTTTCCAGAAGGCTGTTCCCATTTGTACTCCTACCACAGGCGAGGTTTGAAAACCTAGGTCAGGGCGCACTCCCTCCTCTGAATAAAACCCTCCAGGGCCGTCCCACTGCCAACAAGATGCCCTTGGGCCAGCCCACCCACCACCACTTCATCTCTCACACAACAGGTGCGACCCCAGCTGCAGCAGAAGCACCTGGGGGACCTCCCGGGCTATGCAGGAGGGGGTCCCGGGGTGAGGAGGAGCTAGCCCGTGGAAAGGGGGGAGAGGGCATCTGGGTGGAAGCCCGCACGGGCCAGTAGACACCTGTGTGGGTCCCACCCCGGTGACCGGTGACCCGGGGCGAGGTGGAGAGGGGACGTGCCTGTTTCCCCCGGACAGACCGCGGCCCGGAAACTGGGCCCAGGAGTGAGCACCAGGCCAGGGAGCGCGCAGGGAGCCAGGCAGCCCCTGAACACAGCTGGAACTCGCAGGGTCTCAAGCGCAAGGACTCCTACTCAGCCCTCAAAATTGTGAGTCTGATCACCAGAGAGACCGGTCCCACTCACCGACCCGCTCCCACCTCCTCCCCCCGCCCCTCGGCATCTTGGGCCTCCCCCCAGCGGACCTGGGGTGGCGGCGGAGCGGAGGCGGGGTACTGGGCCTGGGTACCCGGCGGGGACGGGTAGGATATGGGAGGTGGTGGGCCAGGTCAGCCGCGGGTCTCCCAGGGCTGCCCGCCACTACACCCTCCCTGGGGTGTTGGTGTCCGGCGAGATCTCAGCCTCCGCCGCGTCCCCACCTCTGCGGAGGCCGCGAGCCCGGGAGGCGGGGAAGAGGGCGGGGGATGGCAGGCGGGCGGGCGGGCCCCGCGAGTGGGGCGGAGCGCGGGGTGCAGCCAAGCTCGCCGCTGCCACTGAGACCCCCGGACACGCTCGCCGACCCGGGGGCCAGCGGACCCGCACCCACGGAGGACGCCGGCTGCGCCCGGCCCGAGGCGGGGTGGGGGGCGCGGGGCACAGCCGACCAGGGCGCTGGTGCCCAGGGGTCCCGGCGCGGGGGCGGCGGGCGCAGGAAAGGGTCGGGCGCGCCGAGGACCCCAGGGCCGACCGGGCCAAGGTAAGCGGCCACCGCGGAGGTGGAGGGCGGAGGTGAGGACCGGCTGGGATGCGGCGACCTGTCGGAGCCTTTGTCTGCGGCGCGCGGCCCCACTCCGCGCCGGTTCGGGCCGCCGCGTCCGGGGGCGCAGGCACGAGACCCTGGGGAACCCAAGCCCCCCACCCCAACCCCTATCCCGGGAAGAGGAGCTTCCACCCCACCACGTCCAGCACCCTACCGGGCCACCACCTCCCCCATCAGCCCATCTGCGAGCGCAGCAACAGACTCGGGAAGGGGCAGAGTGGCCGGGGCCCCAGCCTGCCCGGGTCTTGTGCCACCTCCTGTCTGGGCACGAGCTGAGTAAGGGTTCTTTTACCTGAAGTCCCCCCTGCCCCCTGACCGTTTCCCACAGCCAGCCCTCTCCTAGCCAGGGGTCACCTCTTAGTGGCGGGCCGTCTGCCCTTGGCCTAGGGGCACAGGCCTGGAAACCAACTTTATTGCTGATGGAACCGGGCAGCGGTGTTTGAGGGGGTCGTGACTGGAGCGAGCGTGGGGAAACTGCAGGAACCAGGATGGGAGAGAAGTGTCCCAGCCGCGCCTGTGGCCAGTGCATTCAGCTGTCCTGGGGAAGGCTCCAGAAAGGGGGTAATCAGAGAATCTTGAACACACTTTTCTGCGGGCAGAGGCGACCTGGTGGCAGTGGGGCAGCTGGAGGGCTTGGCTGTGGAAGGAGCCTCGGAGAACTCCTGAGCCCGCCCCAGTGGGGGTGAGGGCCGGAGCCATCCAAGGGCGTCCAGCTGCTCAGGGCTGTGGCCCACAGGGAGTATGAGGCCCGAAAACAGCCAGCAGGCCAGCTTCCCACACAGAATTCAGGCTCCCCTGCCCCTTCCATGGGGATGCACTCTGGAGGTGGGGCCGAGGGGCCAGTCTGGCCTTGGGGTGCACACGCCCAGCACCTCCGCAGCACCCTGGGCACATTCAGAACCAGTATCCCCTCAGTCAGAGCTGAAACAGGGGAGCCCCAGGGGATCACCCCACTGCATGTGGCTCTCAGTGCCTTAGTTGCCCTTTCTACAAAGTGGCAGCATGAGCCAGGTTTTCGGCACTGTCGGGGTTGGAGCTCCCTTGGCCCCCCAGCAGTGCTGACGTGGGGCTCCTGTGACGGCCAGCACCTCCTGACTGCAGCCTTCCCTGTTTGGGAGGGGCGTCACCCTCCTCTCCAAAACATGGAGGGGGAAACTGAGGCCCAGGGAGACCTGTGGGCCGTCCCAGCTACTCCCCAGGGCAGGCATGGAGGGGTCCCGGCAGGGTGGGGGGCATTCTCGGATCTTCAAGCCCACGTGCACGTTCCAGATTTTAATTCAAGGACACGGGAGGAGGTGGAGGGGCTGCAGTTCCACCTGAGGCTCTGGGCTGCTGGTGCGGAGCTTGGGGCGGGGGGCCTGGGAGGGCGAATTGGAGGCCAGCCGCCTGGAGAGGTGGGGCCGACTCTGCAGTCACCCCTGCTCCTGTCCAACATCTGTACAGTCTGTCCTCTGCCCAGGCCAGTGATGTCATGTTAGGGGACATGGAGCCATGTCAGGGGGAGCCAGAGTGCCCCTACCCACCTCCAGGAGAGAGTCTAAAGGAGCACATGAGGACAGGGGCTGGGACCACTGGTGTGGGTGGCAGCTGCCTTCTGTCCCACAGAGCTGGAGGCAGCGGTGGGGCTGTCTCCTGGCTGAGCATGTCCACCTCCCTGGGGGCGTGGCCTCTCAGCCAGGCAGAGACCTCACACGGAGGCCCGGTGTGTCTGCGTCCTATGTCTCCGACCCTGTGCTGACCCGGCCCTGGGGGTTGGGGGAGGACGGCCTTCAGGGCTGGGCCCACTCTGTCCTTAGCAGGTCGTGAGGAAGGTCCCATATTCCAGCTGCCACATCTGCCATGGGAATCTGGGTGGGCCCCGGTCTGCGTGCCTCCGGGGGTGGCCCAGGCAAAGGCCACAGTCATTCAAATCCAGGCTGAACTCTGTCCAGAGTCTTGCTTGGGGCCCCAGCTTGGGATGTGGCGGGAGGCCCAGGGCTGGGGCTCAGGAAGAAGGGGTCTCCTGAGGAGGCTGTGTCTGGCTTCCCAGCCCCCAGAAGAAGCCCCAGCCGCCTGCTTGATGCTCACAGTGCCCACCAGCCCACCAGCCCCAGCAGGTAGGGCAGAATTTCCCCAGCCCACAGGACCAGCCTGGAAGCAGGGACAGCTCCCAGCTCCCAGGACCCAGTAAAGAGTCTATGGGGAGCCAGGCAAGGGTAACCATGGGCCTGGGGAGGCGCTCGGTAAACCCTCCGGTTGCTCTGGGTAAACTGAGGCAGGAGAGCTGGAGGAAATGAGATGTGGGTGTGGGGAGCATATCTGTGAGCCCACCTCAGAGACATCGGTCGTAACCCCGGGCACATGGGGCCCCTCAGGAAGTGGTCCCCCAGCTCCTCTGTGGGTTCTCCCACACGTGCTCACGGGAGTCGGAGACCAGAGGTACCGCCCTTGGGGCCCAATGAATGGCCTCCCGTCTCTGCCTCAGATGCTCTCCAGGGAGCACGTACCCTTTTTGCAGTAAGATAAATAAATAAGGTCAATAAGAAAAACAAACTGATATATGTCTTAGGTAAAAAACTACCCCCCCCTCCCCGATACATACACGCAAGGCTGTCTACGCAGGGGCCTCTCCCTCCTGGATCAGCTAGCTCCTTCCTGGGACTCGTGGGTTTGAACCAAAGCAAGGAACAGGGGGCAAGACCCAAGCAAGGACGTTCTACCAGTGAAGGTGGCCATTCCTAAACAGGGCATAGTGGCCCGGAATGTCCGCTGGCCTGGGTTTGGGTCGAGACTCCTCCACTGACCCCCTGTGAGACTAGGGTGGCAGGACAGGAGACTTGTTCACCGTCTAACCCTCGCTGTCCTGGCCATCAGGGGGGTGAACGTGGGCCCCTCCCCCCAGAGGGAGGTGCCCCATTCACTGGTGTCGCCTGCTGTTCTGACTGTTCCACCGTCCTGGCATCTGTCTCCACCTGCCTCTCCACCCCCCACCCCCGTCTCTCCGTGCCCACTGCTGCCACCCTCACACAGGCCTCTGTCATAACCTCTTCCTAAGACACAGATCACATGACATCCCCATTGGCTTGGGTCTGTGTGCCCGACTGCACTGCTTCACAGCAGGCGGGGACAGGCCTGGTGATGGGACAGTGGCAGGGGCTCCCTCAGCCTCCTTCTCTCCACAGCACGGGCTGCCATGGGCTCCGTGGGCAGCCAGCGCCTCCAGGAGCCCAGTGTGGCGGGCACGCCGGCCAGGAGCATGGTGACAAGCTTTGGCTTCGACAGCTGCCCGCTGGAGGAGGAGGCGGCTGCAGGGGCGGCTCTTGGCCAGGGGGGCGTGGCCAGGGGGGCCCCAATACTCACGGACTCTGGTGAGTGAGGGTACAGGCAAGGTGTGTGTCTGGCCCAAAGCAGAGATGGCCAGGTGAGCACCGGAGACGGAACCACAGGCTGTCACTGAGCATGGGAGGCTGCGTGGGGCAGCGGGGTGAGGTCGGCAGCGGTGACCGACCAGCCCGCGGGCGGGTCTCGGCACCTTCACCTGCGGGCCATGTCCCCAGTGCAGGTGCGGGTGTGGAGCCAGGCTGAGGAGGCTCCCTCTGGAAAAGGGCAGTGGCTGGTGCCACTCTCCACAGACACAAAACCCAAAAATATTGCTGAAGACTCCCCGAGTGAGAGCTCATTTGGGGGGTCTCTGGTTTATACTAGCCCCACTGGAAACAGGGCCTGGAAATGGGATCTTGTCTCCGGTTCCACCTCCGTCTGTGTGGACGGAGCCCAGCCAGGCCCACCCCTCAGTGCCAGACTCCCTCCCCCTGGCCCGGCATGGCAGTCAGCATCACAGGGTGGTGGCCGTGGCTGCCGTGGCCATGGGAGTGGACAGTGGCCACAGTGCTTCTAAATGAAGTAGCGTTGGGGGTGGTGGCTGGATCAGTGCGGGTTTGACCAGAGACAGGGCCAGCGGGAGGAGCCCAGACAGACAGCGGACAGACAGATGCACAGACAGAGGGCTGAGTCCAGGGTGTGGGGGCAGCTGTGCGCCCCCACTCAGGGTTCAGTGTGAGACGCCAGCTCTCCCGAGTGGGGGCTGGGTAAGCCCATCTGCGGCTCTGGCAGGCGGCCAGGCCTGTCCCAGACAGGCTGGAACCCCAGGCGTGTGATTCTGATGGCGGGGGCGGCTGTGGCCATGAAGGTGGGTGGCGGCCACGGTGCTGGTGGTGGTGGTGCTGGTCGCCATGGCGGCAGCGTCTGCGAGGGTGGGCGCAGGGGCTGTGGTGACGACCGCCGTGATGCAGTGGCATTGGCAGCCGTGGCTGTGGAGAGCGACAGAAGCCAGAGCAGTGACAGCCGTGATGCTGGGGGACCTGATGGCGGTGGCCAGGGTGGCAGTGGTTCTGGTGGCTGTGACAGATGAGTGGGACATGGGATGGCGGGATGCCACGCACAGTGGCCGGGGCTCGTGGAGGCTGTGGCCACGGCGACGGTGGCTGTGGCGGTGGACTACAGCCCGGGGGAGCAGCTGTGGCCATGAGTGGGCTGGTCCCCCTCTCACCCGGGTGTCTGGGGGCAGCAGCAGAGGGCCCAGCGCCCGATGACCGCTACCACGCCATCTACTTCGCGATGCTGCTGGCCGGCGTGGGCTTCCTGCTGCCGTACAACAGCTTCATCACCGACGTGGACTACCTGCACCACAAGTTCCCAGGTGGGTCTCTCGGGGGGCCCGGTCACATTTGGCCCTCAGGGGCTGCCCGGCCCACTCCAGAGGCCCCGTAGGCAGGACCCTGCTCGGGGAGCCCATTCCGTCCAAGTCCGGGCTCAGCTCTGGTTGCTGAATGACCTCAGGGCAGCCCCTCGCCCTCTCTGGGCCTCAGGTGAGGAGGCAGCACCTGGTGGGGCAGGTGTGGGGGGTGGGGGCTCCCCCTGGGCACCTGCTGCTGGCTGCCCCCCACAGGGACCTCCATTGTGTTCGACATGAGCCTCACCTACATCTTGGTGGCGCTGGCGGCTGTGCTGCTGAACAATGTGCTGGTGGAGAGACTGAGCCTGCACACCAGGATCACGGCGGGTACACCCCCACCCTGGGCTCCCAGCTGTCCTGCACCTTGCCTGTCACCTCACTCCCTTTGTCTATAGAACAGGCTCCCCTCCTAGGAACACTGTAGGGTTCTATGGATGAAAATAAGGTCAGGCCTGGGGTGGGCGCAGCACCCACTCACACGCTACCTGCCCCTGGGGAGGTTTTATGAACCCCACATTGTCCAGGGGCCCGAGCCCTTCCTTCCACCTAGTCTGCTGCCCTCCCTGACCTCTCTATGCTGACATCCACCTTCAAGGCTCTGCTCAAACAGCATCTCCTCCAGGAAGTCTTCCAGGTGCTCCTCTTAGACCCCTAAGGTGTCCCCCATGCTCCAAGCATTAAGAACAATGGCAGAGAGAGGGCACCCCCAATCTGGCACCAGGAAAGAGGTGGACGAGTGGGAGCTCCCAGCCCCCTGTTTGCTGCCCCCTTCTCTTCTCCCTCCAACAGGCTACCTGTTGGCCTTGGGCCCCCTCCTCTTCATCAGCATCTGTGACGTGTGGCTGCAGCTCTTCTCAAGGGACCAGGCTTACGCCATCAACCTGGCCTCTGTGGGCACCGTGGCCTTCGGCTGCACAGGTAGGGACGGGGGTGGGGCGGGCGGGGGCACTGAGCCCCTAGGTGCCCATTGCACCCATCCCACCCAGCCCCACTGCTGTGCTGGGCCCTGCTATGCAGGGTGAATAGCTCACCCTCTCTGTTCCCCACCCCTCTCTTGGGGACATCCAGCTTTGAGGCCCAGCTCTCACGGCACCTCCTCCAGGAAGCCGTCTGTTGACAATGAATTCAGGCTCCCTGAACTGCTGTCCTCAAGCCAGGCAGGGTGCTCCGGTCCGTTCTGTTAAAAATCAGAAGTGCTGCTGGGGACCAGGGAATCCCCGCTCAGGGCTGAGCTGGGCAGGGATGCGCTGGGCTGCGGGCTGCCAGCCGGTGACGCTCATTCTCCTGTGCCGGTCAGGGTGACAGGCGTCACGCTGTCGTAAGGAGGGAGCCCAGAGAGCTTCAGCAGCTGCAGAAAACAAGGCTTTCTGGCTCTTGTTCCACATCCGGCACGTGGGGGGCCTCCACACAGTCCCTCAGCAGCGCAGGCAGACTTCGGCCCATCTGTGGCGCAGGGCCTCGCTGGTCGCCGCTAGTGGGGGAAGGAGAGGCTGGAAGTCCCTGTGGGCTTTTCTCTGCCTCATCCAGAAGTGACATGTGGCATTTCTGCTCATGTTTCATTGGGCAGATGAGTCGGGGTACTTGGCTGCCCCAGAGTGGGCATGTGGGAGTCAGGATGCGCCCCATCCAGTGGCCAGAGCTGTTTCCACCGCTCTGCGAGGCGGTTGGACCCCACGCCTCTGCCACCAGTGACATTAATATCTGCTTCCCTGCACCCTCGCCAGCCCAGTGTCCTCAGACTTGGGGATTTTGTTCCGCGCTGACCAGGGGTGTCTCACGGCCGCCCCACCTCCTTTCTCTCTCAAGTGCAGCAATCCAGCTTCTATGGGTACACGGGGATGCTGCCCAAGAGGTACACCCAGGGCGTCATGACTGGGGAGAGTGAGTACCAGCAGGCCCGGGGAGGGAGAGGGCGCTGGGCTCCCTGGGGTTCAGTAGCCCCTTCCTGGGGAATTCCACAGGAGGTACCTGGACCGAGGCCGGGCTCAAAGCTCTGGACCCGCCTGGCTGGGGACAGGGACCTTTGTGATGTGAGAGGCTCGTGCCCTGCGTGTATGTGTGGTG
The DNA here is from genome assembly GCA_007922815.1 of Macrotus californicus. Classification (NCBI taxonomy): domain Eukaryota; kingdom Metazoa; phylum Chordata; class Mammalia; order Chiroptera; family Phyllostomidae; genus Macrotus; species Macrotus californicus. The sequence goes on from VMDR010000597.1 coordinate 187,543, forward strand.
TGCATTTGTGTCAGTGTGTGAATGTGTGTGTGCAAGGGTTAGCCCCCCCATACCCAAGAAGTCAGTGCCTCAGCAGCAGCAGCTGTCTCTGGGGCACCAGCTCACAGGCCACCCCTTCTGGCACCTCCCCCCTGGTTTCTCAAACTCACTCTGCACAGCCCGCCCACCACCTCCCACCCACCCCAGCTCAGTAAATGGTGCCCTGTGCTCAAACCCGAAACTTACCCAGGAGCCTTGGGCTTGCCTCTAGCCCCTGGTCCTGGCGGTGACTCCACCTTTGCCCAGGGGCAGCACCACCCTCAGCCGGCCCTGCACACCAGGGCACCTGCCCCTGGATGTCCTCAACTCCACTCTGTGCAGGGGCAGGGGCCTGGGTCAGCAGCGCCCACCGGTTCCTTCCAGCAGGTAGCACCCATGCCCGCCCCGGCCAGGACACCCGTCCCCCAGTCTCTGCTGCCCCCACTGCCACACACCGTGGTTGGCACTTTGGTGACTTGTTTGTGTCCTCTCCCCACTGAGTCCCAGGAAGACAAGCCCACAAGTGTCATCCCTGCTGTGTCCTCAGTGGGCACATGACAAGTGCTCCCCGGCACAAACAGTGGTGTCGGGAGGGAGGTCTGGGCAGGGCGGGGCGGTCTGGGGTGAAGGCAGAGGGCCTGGAGCCGGGGCAGGAGTGGGGCCGACAGGCAGGGCAAGCCCAGGGTCCGGCCGGGCTAGGGCAGGCGTGTCGGGGGCTGGGGGAGCCAAGTGGGGTCCCAGGCCCATGCCCCCGCCCCGCAGGCACAGCAGGCGTCATGGTCTCCCTGAGCCGCATCCTCACCAAGCTGCTGCTGCCTGACGAGCGGGCCAGCACGCTCATCTTCTTCCTGGTCTCCGCCGGCCTCGAGCTGCTCTGCTTCCTGCTGCACCTGCTGGTGCGGCGCAGCCGCTTCGTGCTCCACCACACCGTGCGGCCCCGCGACAGCCGCCCGGCCCACAGGGCCGGCTACTGTGTGCACCACGACGTGGCGGCCGAGGACGTCCACTTCGTAAGTCTGCAGTTCCCACCACCACCTACGTCCCCACCACAACGTCCGGAAGGAGCTCAGGGGCCCCGGGCACAAGCTCTACCCAGTCCCCGCAGAGATCCCCAGGGTGGCCTTGCTGTGCTGTGGTCTCTGGCTCTGCCTCACGGGGCCTCCCTCCTCCTGTGGACCAACGTGCCATCCCTTAGTGGCACCACATGTCTGTGGCCTGAGCCCCATTGCAGGCCCTCCAGTGCTGTCCTAGGGTGCTGAGGCGCCCTCTGGTGGCAACGGGGCTGCATAGTCCCCAGCGGGCCTGGGGTGGCAGGTGAGGCCTTGGTGAGCACTTCAAGGGTGAGGATCAGGAGAGCCCGGTCCATGGAGGGCAGGTCAGGTCAGGAAGAGCCAGGATATCCTCACAGATGTTGGTGTGGTGAGTCATGAGGGCCCTCAGTTGGGGACACTGCAGTGAGCCAGGGACACTGTCCCCCTCGGAGCCCAGAGACCCGGAGATGGGCAAAGGGCGGTGTTCTGGGAAAGAATGCTAGACCAGGGGCCCCCTCCACAGTCAGGGAGGCTGCTGAGAAGTGGTGTGGGCTGAGCCTGACCTGTGGGTGGGGCAGAGGTGAGAACAGCCACAGGAAAGGCGCTGGGAACAGAGGGAAAAGCTGCGAAGGCTCAGAGGCCGGCAGGAGCTCCGTGTTTGGGGAACAGTGAGGAAGCAAGGCAGGCAGTGGGCCATGAGGGGCCCCCATCTAAACCCTGTCCCACTCTGTCCTCCAGGAGAACCAGGGCCCAGTCCTGGCCAACAGCGTGTCCCCAAAGGACAGCCCAGCCCATGAGGTGGTCATCCGTGGGAGGGGAGCCTACACGCGCTTCGACGTGCCTCAGCCGAGAGTCGAGCGGAGCTGGCCATCCTTCAGAGGTAGGGGCTGGGCCCGAAGCTCCCCACAGCACCTGTGGGTGGTGCTCAGCCCGGGGGTGGGGCTGGGATTCTGACCCCTGACCCCGGCCCCCTCCCACAGCCCTGCTGCTGCACCGGTACGTGGTGGCCCGCATCATCTGGGCCGACATGCTGTCCATCGCTGTGACCTACTTTATCACACTGTGCCTGTTCCCGGGTCTCGAGTCCGAGATCCGGCACTGCATCCTAGGCGAGTGGCTGCCCATCCTCATCATGGCCGTGTTCAACCTCTCCGACTTCGTGGGCAAGGTGGGCTGTCACCCCGGGGAGGGGGCCTGAGGATGTCACAGGTGGGGGCAGCAGACCGCCAGGGCCACCAGGGACGCCATGGAAATGTCCCTGGGGAGGGCAGGCCCTGCACCAAAGATGCTCATGGCTCCTGGGTGCAGAGGATGGAGCCCAGCGGTGCATCGGCCCAGGCCACGGCCTTGAGAGCAGCCCTGGTGGACTCCAGGCCCACACTGGGGTCGCCTGTGTCCTGGAGGCTGGTGCAGGCTCCCGTCCTCCTGCATGACGGGTCTCTGACAGCACCAGGAGTGCCCCAGCGAGACAGGGCCCCCTGAAATGGCGCAAGGAGCCAGAGTCACGTGCTGTGAGCGGTGGAGGAGGTCAGGGATCAAGGCTGGAGGCTCCAAGCTGTGGGTTCTGGGGCAGGTCTGCTGTGGGCGCTGACTGGATGAATGGGGGATGCGGGGCTCAGAGGGGCGGAGCCACTTGCCTGGGCTCACACAGCTGCAAGGTCGAGGCTGCTTTGGGAGAGCGAGTGGGCTCCACTCCCAGTGCTGCCACTTCCCCCTCTTCAGGGCCCGACCCTTTGGGTTCAATGGCCTCCTTTCTCAAACACGGTCCTGAGCCCCACCCTGTGAGGGTCCTGGAGAACTGAATGGGGACATGGGCCAGGGACTGGATTGCTGTAATAGGGGCTGGTGGGTTTTCATGGACAAAGCTGGACCGAGCCGGGACTGACTGGGGACGGGGGTGCGTCTGGCAGCCATGGCGGACAGGGGAGGCAGGGCCCACACACCTGCTGCCGCCCTGCAGATCCTGGCCGCCCTGCCCATGGACTGGCGGGGCACACACCTGCTGGCCTGCTCCTGCCTCCGCGTGGTCTTCATCCCCCTCTTCATCCTGTGTGTCTACCCCAGCGGCACGCCCACCCTCCGCCACCCAGCCTGGCCCTGCGTCTTCTCCCTGCTCATGGGCATCAGCAACGGCTACTTCGGCAGCGTGCCCATGATCCTGGCGGCCGGCAAAGTGGGCCCCAGGCAGCGGGAGCTGGCAGGTAACACCCAGCTGGCAGGTGGTGACAAAACAATGTTCCCTGTGCTTCTGGGGCTGACAGTCCAGAGGAGACATACAGACAAACAACAGAGAACAACAGGGAAAAAGGAAGCAGGGAACGGGGAGGGGTGAGTCGGGTTCACGGTGCCAGCAACCTGGGGGGGTCTTCGCCGAGGGGATGACTTTGGAGCAAAGACCGGGAGGAAGTGGCGAGGAGGCCGGCAGCGTGACAGGGCAAGGGAAGAGACCGAGTAGAGGCCCTGGAGCAGAAGAGCTGTGTGTGCCGGGGAAAGGGCAGTGAGGGGCGAGAGGGGCTGGGAAGAAGGTGCTGGATTCTGTTTTGAGCCCACAGGGTCAGCTGATGAACTGGGAGACAGGTAAGAAAGGGACGCTCAACTTTGGAGCCTCAAGGCAGGAAGGTGGCGTTGCCATCAGCTGAGCGGGGCAGGGAGCTCCCAAAGAGGGAGAGGGGTGCCAGAGTTGGGTTCTGGACACAGGAGGTGCCAGAAGCCCACTAGACACCCCAAGCTGTCCATGACAGGGAAGCAGGTGTAGACAGAGGGAAGCAGGCCAGGCCTGGGGCCCCATGTGGACCTGTCCTCGCCCAGCCCCACCCCGGGAGCTGGCCCTGATCACCCACTTCACACCCGAGAGGCGAAGGCTTCCACTCCAGCCCTCTGTCAAGGGGCCGCCATGTCCACCCGCACAGGTTCAGGTTTGTCTGTGTGTACACACAGCTGCTGGGGTCCCAGAGGGCCCCTGGCTGCCTGCCTCGCGCCAGCTCAGGCTGGTCTTGTCCGCAGGGAACACCATGACCGTGTCCTACATGACAGGGCTGACACTGGGCTCCGCCGTGGCCTACTGCACCTATAGCCTCACCCGTGACAGCCACCAAAGCTGCTTCCAGACCTCCACTGGCAATTCCTCCTTCCCCGCTGGCCTCTGAGCCGCCAGGACCTGTACCAGGGCCCCAAGGCCTGAGGCCCCCTCCCCAGCCCAGCCTGCCGTGCCTGCGAGCCCTGGCCGCCTCCTGTGCCAGTGACACCACCTTCTCTGGGCCCAGCTGCCTGCTCTGCAGCCCCAGGGTTCTGCCACTTCTCAGAGGCCTCAAGCGCGTCACTGTCCCCACCCCAGGGCTCTGCCCAGCACTGTGCTCTGCGTCCCATCTCATGACCGCTCCTCGCCCCCCATCTGTGTCCAGTGCTCTGTGGGGACCACTCACAGCCATCCCCACTCAGAAGATCAGACCACCAGTCAGTGCCCCCCCCCACCCGGCAACCCCCACTGCCAGGTCAGCATTGAGGGCCCCTTGGCCCCAACCACACCGCCCACAGCCCCTGACTGAGCCCCTCCTCCACTGGGGGCCCTCCTCACAGACGTAAGAGGAGAGGGCCAGCCCCGCTCTTGTCCCCCGGAGGCCTCTCCTCCCCACCAGCCTACACCCTGGTTCTCCCGAACATCGCATTTGCTGTGGAGGAACTGGAGCCCTGGATCCAAAGGGTGTCAGGCCACAGCCTGTGCCGGCCCCGGCGCACCAGGACTGCCTCACACGCCCTGGCACCCACCTGATGCCACAGGCCTGAGGGCTGTTGACTCCTGCAGTCCCTCCCCCGTCTCTGATGCAGGAGGACAGTTTGGGGGCCACAAAACAGGGCCCCATACCCTGGCTGAGGTCAACTCTCGCCCTAAGCCTTGATCTCCATCCAGCAAAACCTGAAGAGAAAGCAACCTGAGTCGCTGCCCGTAGGGCAGGGTGGGAGCCCCAGGTTGGCTCAGTGTCAAGTTAAGGGGACTCGGGGAAGCCCACCAAAGACGGGCTCTTCCAGGAGGACAACCTGCCCTTCCATGCCCATGGCACAGCTGTGACCACCGCCCTACCCCTCTGTGTCCCGTCAGCCACCCGTCTGTCCACTAACTATACCGCACTGGCCATTAAAAGATGAAGGCAGAGAAACTGCCCCATGGCTGCCTCTGAGTTCTGTCTGCAAGTAGAGGCTGCCCCCGCCTTCTCAGCCCCCGGGATCGGGGCAGGGGCCCCTCAGGACAAGGCCTGCCACAGAGCTGGGACTCCAGTCCTCCCATCCAGAAAGCAGCCCTGCTGGCCCCCGAACCTGAAGCATCTCGGGCAGGGGTGTCAAACTCATTTTCACCGGGGCCCACATCAGCCTGCGGTAGCCTTCAAAGGGCCGAATTGAACTTTAGGACCGTGTGAATGTAACTACTCCTTAATAGTTAAGTGAGAGCTCGGCACTGCCGCTGGGTAGAAACAAGGTGCCAGGCCCAATAAAACAAGAAGGGCCGGATTCTGGCGGCGGGCCTTGTGTTTGCCACTCGTGCTCTAGGGGCTAGGTGGGGATCGCTCAGGGCTAGGAGAGTCTCCACACAGCTGGCAGGCCCTGGGCGGGTTTGGGGGAGGGAGTGCGGGGCTGGAAGCTTTTGGGCTTTGAAGGCTTTCAGGTCTGGGAGAAGGCTACACCCCACCCACTTGAAAGGGCAGAAAGACAAAGAGGAGAGGTGGCTTGCCCCCTACCCCTCCCCAGACTTAGAAACAGGGCCTGAGTGAGGCTGAGCGTTCTGGGCTCAAACCCTTTTCTCTTGCTGAGCTGTGAGACTTGGACAAATTCCCACGCTGTCCTGTGCCTCAGTTTCCACAAGGAGTAAGCTTTGTCCACTCTTGGATGTGGGTCCCTTGGAGGGAGAATTGGGGAGGGGGGGCTGGCCGTCCAAGGGCCGCCTGTGCTCCAGGACTGCAGCCTCCAGGACCTAAGCACAGCATGGGGAGAGAAGCACGGAGCGCTCCAGCGGGCAACCACGTGGCCAAGAATGGGTGGGGGCGGTGCCGGCGGCGGCCGCCAGGCGGCGCCAGCGCGCCGCTGCTCCCGCGTTGGCGGATGTGGGAGGGGTCACCCAGGCCCGCGAGAGTCAGAGTCCCAAATGAGGACCCCGGTGCCCTTTCCCCGGCCCAACGCCCACTCCTTTAGTTAACGCTGCTGATCGCCTTGCGGTTCCCTTGAGGCGCAGTCGTGGGAGAGCAAAGCCTGCCGTGTCGCCCGTTTTCCGGGCACTGGGTTGCCGGCGGGCACCCGTGGGCTCAGGCCGGCTCAGGTCCACTCAGGCCGTCGGCATCGACTTCAGGTGTGGCCGCAGCCGGGAGCGCTCAGCTCGAGATTCACTGGGCAGGGCTGCGAACCCCCCGCGCTGATGAATGCCTTCTCCAACCTGGGCTGCTGAGTAGCCACTAGCGCCTTCTGCCGGCTCACCTAGGGGAAACGCGGCTGGTGCCACCGAGGCACTTTCCCTTTCCTTTCATGTAAATTAACCCAATTTAAATGCCCACCAGTGGCCACTGGCCACCGCCCTGGAACGTCAGTTGCCCTCACCCCACCCTCGCCGGGAGCCACATCCTGACACCAAGCCCACCCCGGCCCCTGAAATGAAGCACTCCACACAACCGTATTTTTCCAATTATAGCTTTTTCTTTTCTTTTTTTCTTTTTATGAAAAAGATCACACAGAATTCGCCAACAAACAAAATTCCAAAAGAAACTTAAAAAAAGGAAAACAATAATTCCCCCCAAACATAACACCGAAGTCTGGCTTTTCTTTCCCTTAAGATTGTCTGGACAAGACCTCCGGTCTCCCCGGAGGCCGCGGGGCTGCTGCGTGCTTTCCCGGGCCAAACCGCGCTCGGCGGCCCCTCCCTCAGCCTCCGCTCTCCTAACTCCTCCGACACCTGGGGGCAAATACAGTACACCTGGGCGGGGCGGGCGGGGCGGGGTGTGCTTGGGACAGGGGCCCGTGAAGCTGGGTGCTAGACACTCACAATCTAACAGGAAATAAAAAATAATATTCTGCACGTCAGAATGTGTTCGCTTTTTTTATAATTTCATAGCTATTTTTTCACAGTTTTAAAAAGTTTATATTTATATATATTTATATATATTTATCTTTATATATATAATTAAAAAGTCGACTCATTTAAAGGTGTATAATACAGGGGAAGAGTCTCGGCACAAGAAAACTGTACAGGCGAAGAGCTGCCGCCTCCCTCCGGGTGCGGCCAGGACCGGGGTTTCAGCACCGTTGGGGTTGTCTGTAGTGTCAGGAGGGTCTGGACCAGGTGGCTTCAGGGCGCGCAGCCCCCTCTGCCCGGCACCTGGCCGACGCTGCGGGGCTCCCCCTCACCTGGCTCTGTTCCCCAAGTCCAGGCCATCCTGAGAGGGTGGAGGCTAGGCCCCTGGCAGGTGCTCGGAGCAGGCCTGGCCTGGCCAGTGAGGCTGGTAGGCATCGGGCTGGCCCCATCCCACGGGGGGAGGCTGAGGGTGGGCTCCATGCTGAGGGGAAGCTGAGTGCTGGGAGCCTCGGGAGGGTCCACAGGCAGCAGGCACCCCGGAGCGAGCGTCACTCTGGTTCCTCAGAGCTGCCCCGTCAGTCTGCGTCGGCCAGGGCGAGGGGCCCTGGGCACGGCCTGGCCAAGTGCTTACAAGGTGCTGGAGGCGAGGCCCTGGGGGGTCCGGCAGAGCCATACCCTGATAGCAGAGAGGAGCCCCCTCTTGGGAGGCACCAAGGAGTCCAGAAACGGGGGCCGGAGACGTGTGCACATGTGTGCACACACGTGCATGCATACGGGCACACACATGTACACACTAGCGCCAGGGCGTCCACACTTGCATGCACACAACCAACACAGGTGGCCCTGAGCCGTGGCGAGGGGCGGAGGCCCTGCCGGCCCACAGCCTCAGCAGAGAACGGGTACGCCGTCAGTGGAGAAGATCATGCCTGTGGTGGGCTCGTAGGTGCCGGCGAGGTAGTACAGGCCCTCGCTGTCCTGGTGCTTCTTGGTCTTGAGCATCTGCTCGTACTGCTCTAGGCCCACCACCAGGCACTTGTGCGACACGGTCTGCACGTCGTTCTCGTCCACGTGGGACGACTGGTACAGAGCGCGCTGCGGGTGATGGGCAGCGTCAGTGGCCCTGGACCCAGGGCTGGGGGAGCTTGGGGGCGGAGACCCAGAGACAGAAGGACACTAGGACGGACCAAGGGCAAGAAAGGGCATAACTCAAGAGACCCAGACCCAGAGACAGCGAGGCTAGGAGACGGACAGACAAAACAGAGACCGAAAGAAACAGAGATGAAGACAGAGACCCAGAGACAGAAAACCTGAAGAGTGAGAGGCCCATGTGCAGAGACCAGGGGCCAGGAGCTGAGGGCATGCAAGGGCCCCGCTCCTGTCACAACCCCACCCCCCTCACGTACCTCCATAAAGTCCTTCCTCTGGCTGGAGGCCCGAAGGGCTGCCGGGAGGCCGCGGCCAGACTTCTGGTCCCAGTGCTGATTGCAGCAGACAAGAGCCGGTGGTGAGCCCGGGCTGGCTTCCCCCACCCCAGGCCCCAGGGGGCTGCAGCCTCAACCCCGAGCCCCGTGCCCACCTGGCCCTCGTGCAGGCGCTTGCCCGGGCTGGTCTCCTCCGGGTGGTAGAACCACTTGACCCGCACCACCATGTTGCTGCCCCAGGACTCCCACATGCTCTGGATTCGGCCGATGTAGGGCAGGTTGGGGCGGCCGGCCGACAGGAACACGGCGCAGTCGCCGATGCGTATCATCTCCTTGCCCCGCACAATGGCCTTGTAGAAGAGCTTGCGGGCCTTGCCCTTCATGCCACGGCGCTGCAGGACAGACAGGCACGGCGGGTCAGGGTGCCACCCCCCCCTGGCCCAGCCCTGCAGCCCCTCCTCGAGCTCGGGGGCTGCAAGGGGCAAGGGGAAGCACCCCCCACTCCAGCTAGCTAACGGGGGACCACTTCATCTCTCCAACAGCAACCTGAAACTCCCTGTCCCAGAGCAACCCTGGCAGAGGCCTCGAGACCCGTGGACCCCATGCCTGTGGTCCTGGCGGCAGCCTGTGCTGACCCCCGTTTCCAGAGAGGGACAGTGAGGGGACAGTGAGGTGCAGGCAAGAGATGCGGGCACTGATGCTGAGGGGCTGGTGGCTGGGGGTCTGACAGAGCCTGTCACTCAGCCCCACGGCCGCCTCCCAGCTGGGCCCATGGAAAACACCTGCAGGGGGCAAGGTCACGGAGCAAGGCCAGCCCTCTCGGGGTCTCAAAGCCAGTTTTTTTAGCCTAAACCTGAGAAATCTGCTAATTTCCTCCCTTACCCAAAGGACTCCCTTGTCCCTCTCATTCACTGGATCCCTGCTGTGACCCACTCTTCCTGTCCATGTCCCTAAGTGTGATCATTTGTGTCCTATAAATGGCTCAAGTTCTTTCCAGTTCTGGGCACAGCGTGAGTCAGCTCAGGGAGACAGGGACAGCCACGGCTGCTAAACTGGCTCATCTTCAACACCAGTTGGGATCCTTTGGCACCGAGAGTCCACTCCCCTTCCCACAACCCCACCCCCTGGGTCCACGGGGCTCCTCCTCAGGACTGACCCCACCCCCGGAGGTGGGCACAGGCCTTGGTCTGGCCAGTCCAGCATCACATCCCGCTGCTGCCCCCTGCTGGAGAAAGTGACCAGGGCCAAGGAAGCCACAGCCCCTGCCCCAACTCTCCTGTTTGAGGCCAACAGGCTCGGCCGGTGCTCTGCAGCAGTGAAAGGGCCCAGTGACACTGACTGCGGAGCCCGAGAGTGGCAGAGGTGGTGGGTGTAAGGAATGGGCCAGTCACGGCAGGGACTGGCCCATTCCTTGGTTCCGAGGCTGTCACTCCAGGACAGGCCCCAAGACAATGACCCCGAGGGACCAATGCTCAGGGTGCCTGCCATGCAGGTCTGCGTGCAGCCCCTGATCTCCACACTCACGTCAGCTGTCTCTGGGGCGGGGATGGGGGTGCTCTGCCAACAGAGGCTCTGTCGGCCTGGAATCAGCCCATCAGACAGATGACCTGTGCCTTGCAGGTCAGAAGGGCTGCCCCGAATCAGGTTTAGTGCCTCGAAGGCCAGTGGTGGGGGGGTCCCTGACTTCCTGCTCTGCGCCCCCCCTTGCCCACTTCTGAAGGGCCCTGCAGGGGTGCAGCCTGGGGCAAGTGGAGCTGCTCTCTCCACTGTGGGCATCCTGGCCACCCCTAGGTGGTGGGGATGGGGGCCTTGAAGGCTGCTGGAGTCTTGACTCAGAAGACCCCACGGCTTCTCCTGCCTGGTGAACCCACCTGGGTGCTGACAGTGCAAATATGCCAGGGTGATCCCGACTCTTATGAGGGGCCTGGCCCCAGACCCCTACAGCTGATCACTGTTACTCCCCAAAGCCCTCAGTCTGCCCTTCTGCCTGGCAGGTCCTGTCTTTTAGGCACAGGCATAGCAGGTGTCTCCCCTGAGGCCGTCTCAGGCACAACCTCAGCGCACCCTGGACCAGGGAGACAGATGCTACGGACAGAGCCCTGGACACAGAGCTGGTCCTTCCCGTCCAGGGGCATGGGGCAAGCCAGCGACCATGAGGGCCGTTCCCCTTCTGCACATGAAAGCTTTGTAGGTGCACACATATGCAGGCACACACACAGTTATGTGCATTTGTGCACGTACATGTGAGGACATATAGTCCTAAGTATACATGTATGTCTGTGTACATGTGTGCATATATGTTGTGTGCAGAAGTCAGGCAGGCCCCAGGTGGGCTGGGAGGGCTGCTTCTGGAGAACCCACTGTCCTCTGCCATGCAGGGACCAGGACCTGGCCGACCCGACGTCCTGGATTCCGGGACACACTGTTTAGCTTGGGGGTGAGCAAGTGATCCCCTGAGGCCCAGAGACTCAACCCTGGAATGCCACTGGCAAATAAAGGGCGAGAAGCCCTGGCCAGGCAGCTCAGTTGGTTGGAACATTGTCCCGATACACCACAGTTTGGGGTTCAATCCCCAGTCAGGGCACATACAAGAACCAACCAATGAAGGCATAATTAAGTGGAACAACAAATCAATGTTTCTCTCTGTCTTCCCCCCTCCTCTCTCTTTCTAAAACCAATAAATACAAAATAAAACAAAATATAGGAAAAGGTGCGCCTTCTGCTGGGACTGGTGAGCAAACTGGCCGAAGCCTGGCACGGCTCCACCACCGGGAGTCACCGGGGAGCTGAGGAGCTGATGCAGAGACAGCGGTGGCCACGAGGCCCTGCCGCCTACTGTGGGGGCCTGAGTGGCCCTGGCACACTGGCTTGGCTAGTTCATGGGGTGGCCTGGGTCCCAGGCAGGGGTGGGGGCAGCACTGCTCTGGGAGGCTGGGCCGTCAGGTGTGAGACTCAGTGGTCCCACCCACAAAATGGGGCACCTCCACCACGCACCCCAACCCTCCGCTGTGGGGATGCTGGGTGGGCGGGAGGAGACCGCAAGGGCGGGCACAGAGCAGAAGAAGACCACATCTCCACACCCTCTGCCCCGGCTACCTGGGTGGGCTTGCCGAACCACTTCCAGAGCTGCCGAGCAGGCAGGAAGGCAGCGATCTTGGGCCTGTTCTCCACGGACGGCAGGCGCTGCCGCTTGGCCAGCTCCTTGGTGGTGGGGAGGTGAACGCCCTCTCTCTTTTTGGGTCGGCTCTTGGCCCCGGCCCCAGCCTGGGCCTTGGGCTGCGGGGGCTGCGGGGGCTGCGGGGGCGGGGCCTGGGGCTGGGGTGCCGGAGCCTTCTTGCTGGGAGAGTGGGCCGAGGAGCGTGCCTTGCTGGCCTGCTTCGGTGCCTTGCTGGCGAGGGCCGGTGGGGCCGGGGGGCCGGGGGCTGCCTCGTCGTCCGAGCTGCAGGAAGAGTCGTCCGTGGTGGACGAGGAGGAAGAAGAAGAGGAGGAAGAGGAAGAGGAAGAAGAGGAAGAAGAGGAAGAGGAGGAAGAAGAGGAAGAGGAGGAAGAGGAGGAAGAAGAAGAGGAAGAGGAGGAGGAAGAGGAGGAAGAGGAAGAGGAGGAAGAGGAAGAGGAGGAAGAGGAAGAGGAGGCCCGGCCCTCCTCCTCTCCCTCGGTCTCCGAGCTGCTCGCGCTGCCGCTGTCGCTGCCGCTGCCACCGCTGCTGCTCTCGGACTCCTCGGGCCCGTCCCGCTCGGCCTGGCCCTTGTCCGGGCTCTTGGGGATCCCCGAGTCCTCGAATGTGAGCCCGGCCCCTGGCTCCAGGGCCAGGTCACCATCCCCAGCCTTGGGCCGGGCCGCCTTGGGCTCGCTGCTGCCCGCTGCCTGGCCGTAGCTGCCCAGCCCCAGGAGGCCCTTGGGCTCCGGCCAGCCCCCAGCCCCGGGCTCCTCCCGCAGAAGCAGGGCCTCCTTGGCCTTCTTGCTTTTAGGTGACGTGACTCCCTCATGGTCCAGCTTGACGAGCAGCTCAGCCTCCTCCCCGGGCCTGCGGGCACCCTTGCTGGCCAACTCCTCGGCAGCCCGGGCCTTCTTGGGCTTGGGGCGGGTGGCAGGCATGGTGATGGGCACGGTGGCGAGGGGGGCAGGGGCCAGGGCTGTGGCGGGGGCAGGCAGTTCCCCAAAGGGCTCGGGAGCCGGGCAGCTGGTGAAAGTGGACGGCGTTGGGCTGGGCTGACGGGGTGCTGGGCGAGCCTTGGGGGCTTTAGCCCGCTTGTCCACGGACTCCGGGGGGCTCTTCTTGGAACTTGGGGTGCTGATCGGCTCCAGAGCCAGCGGGGCACTGGGTACCTCATCCGTTGAGCCCCCCTCCTCCAGGACTGCAGCTCTGTCTACAGGAGAGGAGGGGAAGCACCAGTGAGACCGCGAGAACCGGGCACTGCCAGCTCCAGTGCGGAGCCAGCACACGGCAGCCTCTCTGGGCCTCGGTCCCACAGGCGTGGCCCCTGAGTGGTTCTCGGCTGTTAGCCGGAAACACTTCTCTCCAGACTCTGGGGCAAACACCCTGAAGGAGTCGCAGCTCTACCCCTGAAAGATGGACGTGCCCCAAGCCTGTTTCCTACCTGCCCACTTGGGGGCAGTCTGTGGGCAGCAGGCCCAGCGAGACCCTCCTGTGAACGTACCGCCCTTGGCTTTGGTGCTGGGTTTCCGCCCACGCCCTCGCGCCTTGGTACCGGGCTCCTCGGACCCGGGGGCTCCCCCATCTTTGCCTTCCCCGGTGTCTTTGCTGGTCTTCCGGCTGCGACGCTTAGCGCTCGGCACCAGGAGGGCCGGGGACGGCTCAGCACCTACAGGCGGGACAGACAATGGTCAGGCCTGGGCCTCTGCTCTCCCGGCCTCTGGCCTCCGGAGCATCATCTGTCCTGAGAGCAGGGGTGGGGAGGAAGTGATGACACCACAGAGCTGACTCGCTGTCAGGAGGGGGGCCCACACTGCAGGGACCTCTCAGTGTCTGTACCCAAGCTCAGGGGGACCCCCCCACCCGTGAATGGAGTAGGGGGCTGAGCAAGGACGCTGGCTTCTGGGGTTCTGCCAGCCCACTTGGAGGACACCCAAACCACTGAGTTTCAGGACCCTGGGTGAGGCACTCAGCCACTCTGAACCCGTTTGGGTCAGAGAGAGTGGTAGCTCCAGACACACAGGACTGAGTGGTGGAAACGCAGCACCAGGGTGGACAGATGGAGTGGGGCTTCAAGCATTTCTGACCAGCCTCCCAGGGCCAGGGCTACCGGCCTGTACTGCCCTCTTGGGCCTCAAGACACAGAAGTTGGGGGACCCTGGGATCCCCAACTCCCAACCTTATTCTGGGAGCCCCCACCCACAGTTCTGGCCACTTCCATCCCCTGTAATTGTAAATGGTCCAAATGGCAGACCCCCAGCCAGGCTCTGGGGCAGCGGGCAAGGGCCTGCGGGCGGACCAGCTGGGGCACGAGACCACCACTCACACTGGATCTTGTAGTCAGGGGGCAGCAGGCGGATGTGGGACAGGGGGATCCTCCCAGTGTCGCCATCATCGAACTCCACAGTGATGAGGTCCCCGTCATCCTCAAGGCCCAGCAAGCCTGTTGGGGGAAGGACAGTGTCAGGGGGACCACCCCGCAGGCGAAGGGGCATGGGACCCCTGCTGGGCAGGCTGAGGGTCGGATAGCAGCAAGAGCTGGGAGGAGACTCTGAATGCCTGGGAACAGCAGAAGAGGGCGGCTGGGCACCACACCAGCAGGGCTGACGGGGGTGTGCGCCCTGAACAGCGACCCTCAGCCCTGTTCCCAAGTGGCGGCTGCTAAGCCCAGACCCTTGAGGGTAGAAGTCTTGGGCTGTCTGACCAGCTGATGGGAAAGAGCAGCACAGTCCTGCAGGCCACGTCACAAGGCCTCCCCATCACCCAGTTCCCGATCCACGTGCTGAGGACCCAAAGGACAGCCCCTCACATAAGACGGACACAAAGCAGAGCCAAAGGAACTCGGGAGAGAACACAGACAGGGGAGGGGAAGGGAGACTCAGAACGAAAGGAACCTCAAGAAAACGAGAATGAAATCAAGATATCCTCAAAGAAATTAAAAATTTGTACCCATGAAAAAAAAGTTATTTAAAAAAAGAAATAGAAGATGGCAGCCCAGACAGACATGGCTCACCTCCTCGCACAACCGCATCAAAATTACAACTAAAATACAGAACCACCATCACCCAGAGCCGTCAGAAACCGAGCTGAATGGAAGTCCAGCAACCATGGAATTAAAGAAACCACATCCATCCAGACTGGTAGGAGGGGCGCAGACGCAGAACGGGCTGGTCCCTCACCCACATATGGTGGATAGAAATTCAGGAGTGATATCTTGGTAGTGAGGAGTCCTGGCCCCACACCAAGCCCCCCAACCCAGGGTTCCAGTGCCAGGAAGATAAGTCCCCACAACTTCTGGCTGCAAAAAAGAGTGGGGATTGAGTCAGTGGAAGAAACTTCTGGAGGCCCAAGCAGTTCCTCCTAAAGAGCCCACACACGGACTCACCTGCTCAGACTCACTCCCTCTGAGCTCCAGCTTTGGGATGGCAGCTTGAAAGGCACCAGTGGAATACATGGAGGGACTGAAGTGTCTGGCATTGGGGTGAGCACAGGCCATTGTCCCTTTTCTGAACCCTCCCCACACAGGCTGGTGCCATATCTGAGACTCCATCAACCTGGCTAACACTGACTGACCTGCCTTGGAGATCCCCAGAGACTCTGCCCCACCTACCTTAGGCCCACCCAAGCTGCTTTTCGATAAGAATGGCTGGTCTTGGCTCAAACTGCACAACTTCCTAAATCCTCTGGAACAAGCAGGGTCTCAGTGAGCCCCAGGCCCGGCACTAGCAGCAGCCAGCCTAGGTTCACAGCTCAGCTTCACCTGGGAACCTCCAAGCCCAGCACAACTAGCAGCCATCTCAGATGGCTTTATAGCTCAGGCAGGGTGGCCCCGGGCAAAACACTGGTGGGGGCTGACCTTGGCCTGCACCTCCCGGGAAACCCCAGGGCCTGCGCACCCAGTGGGCAGCCACAGACCACCTCAGAGCACCACCACCATCCCCCCACACAGCTGATCCTCCACAGACGGCAGAGTTGGTGGTCAGTGGTCACAGCGAGTCATTGCAGCTGACTGGCCTGGGTCAATCCCTCCCATTGACCTGCCAGCAGCAACCAAGGCTCAACTACAAGAGGAGGATGTTCTCAGCCCACACCTTGAGTGCCCAGAGTCAGTGACAGGGGAGGCGGACCCTACAGGACACCTACTACATTAGGTCACACTACCAAGACATGGAGTCAAAACAGCTCCACCTAATACATAGAAACAAACACAGGGAGGCTGTCAAAATGAGGAGACAAAGAATCA